>JASVER010000053.1:5733698-5892233 GCA_030449065.1 Oceanodroma leucorhoa
CCCCCCCCTGCTCATTGTTGCACTAGGCTGATTCCTCTGCATTTTCCATGACTAATGTCTACTAAATATATGCTGGCTGGGTCTTGACTGGCATCTATTTTGGGATGAAGAAAAAGATAGCTAAGTGATTGTACATACCTAGGCTGTGGCAAAGGTAGTGATATAAATTGTTCCTTGCTAGAAAAAGTTAAGAATTTGCTTCAGTGAAAAGTACGATTTCTGAACACCATGACTGTTTCACTAGCAGAGTATAATCAGAAGATGAGAGAATCTCTAATCAGGCTGTCTTGTTTGTATATCTTTGTTACCAAAGGACAGAAGGAGGTTAAAGCAAACCTGTGTTCATAGATGTGTTGTAATAGAATCTTGTTTGGTGTCCATTTCTGGAATGTGATTGCTTCTCAGTGCAAAAATTCTGTTGCCATGTCAAGAGATTCAGGCTGCTGTGTTCTGGATCTCAAAATCGGAAGCATGTGTGATTTCTTTCTTTTAGACAGGATTATGAGTAAGCTAGTACAGCTAGTAAATCATGTTTATTGCTAACTGATCAGACTTCAAGTTCACATTTAGAAGCCCTGATTCTTCAGATTTTGTCTTACATTTGTGAGAAGGATGTGTAGCAGATGCTAATGTGCATAACACCTTGTTGTACAAAGCTCTATTTTCTGTTTCTGTTGTATAACTTCAGTTTTGGAGGAAAAAATTAAAATGTGTTTTCTCCCCTTTGTACTGCCCTCCACGTCCATTGTTAGTTTCAACTCCAGCAAAGCTTTGGCTTATCTAACTCCACCCCTGCATGATTAGATAACGTCTGTATATTCCTCCCACCCCTGCTTCCACCTTCCATGTACTCTGTTTTGCATTTGAGCTCAGTCACAGTTTCCCTTTTCACGCTGGTCCATTGTCAGGCCTGCTTGAACTCTGCATGCAGGTCTTCCCTGAGATTCTACCAAGAAGATCCCTGAACAAGCTGAAATCTGCTCTCCTGAAGTGCCATGTTGCAACTGTATGTGCTGGGTCTTGCACTGTACACTGTACTACTTGCCTTTCTCACTTCTCTCAGGACTTTAAACTCCACAATTTCGTGGTTGCTGTGGCCAAGGCTGCTCTTGACTTCCACATCTCTGTCTGGTTCTTCCTTGTTTGTGAGCAACAGGTCCAGCAGAGCATCTTGACTAGTTGGCTTATTGATCACTTGCACCAAGAAATAATTTTCAACACTCAAGAAATCTCCTGGAGTGCTTGTGCTTGGCCACACCCTAGCAGCAGATACCAGTGGTTTTAGACCCCAATGTGTTCCAGAGCCTGCAGTCATGAAGCTTCCTCCAGCTTTTGAATGAAGGCTTCTTCTACTTCCCCTTCTTGATAAGGAGGTCTGTAGTAGGCACCTAGCACAGCATCCAACCCAGTCCATGGGTTGGACAGGACAGGATTGGACTGTCCAACCCATGTTGGACTGTTCTGTGATCCTTACCCATAAGGCCTTGACTGTCTTGTCACTTGTTCAAGCAAAGCAGTGTTTGTTGTAGCCAGCCCTTTGCATAGATTGAAAACCATGTTCTTTAACTTTCCAGCCTGGCTTTTCTCAAAASCTTGTATCCATCCATTGCAGCACTCCAGCCATGTGAGCTGTCCTGCTGTTACTCTGTAATTCCTGTGTATAGCTTTGCAATTGTGCATGGACTAAGTCCTCCTGTTACTTCCCATGCTGTGTTTGATTGTGTGCAAGCACTTGAGATGGGTCCCCAGACATGCCTCTTTCACAAGGGAAGTGTGAGAGCCTTCTGTCATGTGTTCCCCATGTCTTCACTTCTCTTATGTGTGACAACCTTTCTCCACCATGCCTAGTTTAAAGTCTTATTCACAAGCTTAATGCGCTTGGTGGCAAAGATACTCTTGCCACACTTTGTCAGATGGATCCTTGTTCCTGAAAGAGGTTCCTGTGGTCATAGCAGTAAAAGCTCTGCGAATAACCACGTATTGACCCTCTGGATGCATCTACCCTGCTCCGAGCCTTTTGCTTCTCACCGGAGAGACTAAGAAACACCACCTGGGCCTCTTTGCCCTTGCCCACAGTGCTCAGTAGTCACTCTTGATTTGCTCAGTAATTGCTTTTTGGAAGTGTTATGGTTGTCCATATGGATAAGCAGGAAAGTGTAACAGTTTGTGGATTGGATGAGCCTCAGTCTTTACAAAACATTATTCAGCAAGCAACAGACCTCCCAGGACCTCCTGCTTATCTTCCCTGTTGTGCAGCGTGTTCATCCCCTCCTGCAGCTCTCTCACCTGGCCACTCAGGACCTCAAAGATAGCGCACCACCCTCAGATGAGGCCACTGCTATCAATGGCACCAGSGAGGAGCAGGGGGTGCTCCCTGCAGCCCAACACCTGGACGGTGACATCCTCCCTGTGCAGTTCTTGGAGTTGGGATTTCTGATGTGTGAGGGACAGTTGCTTCAGCTGGCGTGGGAGACTTCACCCTGTAACATGTTGCACAATCTTGAACGGTGTCTCAGGGCCCTTTGTAGCTTTGTCATGTGAACTGTTGTGACGTCTGTTGGCTGAGCCCTGGGAAATGTGCTGTGCCCATGTTTATGTTATTAAACTATTAAACTTTACCATCTAGTTCTGTTCACAATATAGATTTAAAGCACAAATGTTTATGTGAATGTTTTGTTCTACTTGCAATTGGTTTCAGATAGACACATCATGTCAATATTATTTTAACAACTCCAGTGTTGTAAACTTACTTGTAATGACTGCTATTTCTGCAAGGCAGATTTTCATTAATCATAATCATTAATGTTTTTAGTTGGCTGGTGCTGCTGTTGCGTTGGCTGATGATGTTGCATAACCTCTTGGCTTTTCAGCTTGGAGGGACCAAACACAACAGATTTTCATGTTCATGTTTCGCCAGGTCATGTGCGTGTAATAATATACATCTCTCTGCCTTACCTTGGTATATTTATTAAATGCTGTTATGTAGAGGGGAGACCGTTCTTCCATATTGGAGATGCTTTGGTTGAAAAGCCTAAATTTTCTTCTCTTTTTCTCTGTGATATCCGTAAACATAATTTGTTGTAGGTGGAAACACTGCAGCTTTGGTCTATGTTCTAGGAATTACTTTCTTCACCTCTGTCTCTTTTATAGAGGGGTTTTAACTGAATAATGCTACTAGTGCTAGATAAAACCAGAGTATCTTCTTTTCTAGTTGCTCCCCAGAAAGAACACTTAAAAGAAGGAATCCTTTTGTGGGTTCTCTGACTAACTTGTGAAATCAAAGGACTGATTGCAAGCTCTTTAATTAACATTCTACACAATAAGGTAGGATTATTTAGACTGCTGCTAGATTTATTGCTTCTGTGTTTCTATTTAAAAAAAAAAAAGCTATTAGAAAGATTGTATTGAAACTACTGCTTGTTTTAGGCTAGTGATTTTTTGAAAAAAATTTTTTTTCTTTGGCTTGTACAGCACTATTGTGAGGATATACTATTATGTAAGTGCATGCATTTCTTTAACATGTCAAACATATTTCCAGACAGACTTCGTGTACGAAAAAGGAAATGAGAAACTTCTTAATGAATAGCCACAGTTGATGTTACTGTTGGTGGTAAATTCTTCATTTTGTTTGTCAAATGACTACACCCTACCAGCCATGCATTTTAAAACTGTTTATATAAAAACAAACAGATAGCATCTGATAATTATTATGACTCATTTAAGGAAGTGATAAAACCCAAGAGTAGCAGAGATCCTTTCCTTTTTCAGCTTGATTTTTTGTTAAYGTTGCTGTGCTTGCCTGCCACTGAGAGATACCAAACAGGAAATTAAGGAGGCAGATACTCTTGTAATTAATATTTGGTAGAATTGCAGATAGTTAGGTAATGATAGGATGGAGAGGCATGTTTCAGCTTAAAATTAAGTGTACAAAACCAGTTATTGGACAGTTTTAATTTTAGATTGTAAATACAAGCAAATTTATTAAAGCTTTTCTAACTGATTTTTGTGGAAATTCTTGAGTTTTGAAAACTGATGTATGCCAATCAAAAAAGGAAGAACATCAACAAGGTTTTTTTTTTGTTGTTGGCATCAGTGTTGCCATCCATCACCTGCCTTAACTGCTGATGCTATATAAAATGCTTGCAATTACTTCACATTTTTTAGAAACATAACCAGAGTTTATTTCCAGCATATTTTGTAATGTACTTTGCTAGATTGACTTTGCTTGCTTTTACTGAAATATGTAAATGTATATGATTCTGTGTATGGTAAGGATAAATATCCTTGGGTCTTGTTTTTATACCCAGATGCTCTAGGTAGAGCTTCAGCTGAGGAAGATCAGTTTTTTGAGAAGTTTGAGAGTATTTTTCCTTAAAGTCAATAGAATGAATTCTTAGTTTAAAAATAAGTAAAATTATAGATTCAAGCCTTCAGAACAGGGGACCCAAAAAAAGATTAAATATCTGATCCCAAGAAAGAGAACAAATTAAATAGGGGCAGGATGCTATCTTAATTTTTTTTTTTAATGGAACTGCTGTTCACCAAATGATTTTGTTTGACATAATTAAAAAACTATTTGTCAAACAAAACATTTCATTTGACATGATTAAATGTACTTGAATTATGGTCCATTTATAGACACAAATAAACTCCATTTGTTTATAACTTTTCTATAGTGCAAATGTGCTTGGGAGGTAGCCTGTTGGCTTATAGCTGAGGAAGAAGATGGCCGTATTCTATTGAGTGAAGGCAAATAGTATTAGTCTGAGGCTTTTAGTTCTTGAGTATGAGTAAGTTGCCTTTGCGTTGGAGGAGATACAAATGAAGGGCAAAATATAAATAGGGAACTGAAGAAATTTGATATGCTCAAGGCCAAAGAATATATCTACTACTTGTATTCTGTGCTTTGAATGGACAGAACCTTTTGAAAAGACAGGCAGACAAGGAAGTTCAGTGCGCTTTTCTCATTGGTGATGGCGCCGACTTAGTGTAACCCATTTGGTATATGGGATTTTAGCTAATCCTAATACAGCAAATAACTTGGAATATGCTGCTTTGTTAAATAGGGTGACTAATTTCTCTCTGTCATATTCAGTGGTTTGTTGTATGACTGGATGTTTACTGTGTTTGCATTTATGGTAGCCCAGGCTGGGTGTCTGATTATGAACTTCCGCATCCTGGAGGCAATGTAAAGGTGAGAATTTGCATATTGAAACAGTAGTTCTCAAACCAGGTGTACTTTTCCAGATCATATTCCATATGCTTCAGTGTTTACAAGGGGTGTGCACTTACCTGCTAGTCCACATATATCAACTCTATAGCCGTGTTTCTTTGGGAAAGGGGTAGGGGGAGTAGGTCTACACTTTAAAAACAATATTGTGGATTAATGCATTCATAAATAATTAACTTCAGCTTCTTGACAAAAGGCTTATTTTTTCTTTGGCTATCCTTTGAAGAAATCTGTAGGGCTTGATGACCACTGGTTAGATAATTAAGTTTCAAGCAGCTATGACTGTAGTCTTGTCTGTTGCTGTAAGAGGTTGCGGCGGAACACTTTGAGTTGAAATTACCGCTGGTGCATATTTTGAGTAAAGTCACAAGTGTCCACTTCCAGGTACTGGTGGGGGGGGGGTTGTAGCCAAAAGGTGAACTTGGTGGCAGTGAAGGCACCAGGGAACCAGGAAAATGTGTATCTGTTTTCAGAAGCAGCTTCTAGAGGATGGTGGCAGTATCTCCAGACAGAGGTTTAAGTTTGCTTTAGAGGCTGCAGAGGTGGCAAGAGCTGGGGAGAGACCTGGACAATGGCAGTACAAGTGTTGGGGCTGGGAACGGTGCTGTGGAAGCTGTTAAGAGCCCAAGGGAATTGCGGCTGGGCAAGGCAATGAAGCTGAGTACTTGTGGAAGTGACAGAAAGGGTATCTGTATTTGTATACATGCTTGTTTCTGGAAATGTAATGTAAGTGTACAACATGCATGAGTTTCTACTTAAGAGTAAAGAATACATACGTCCAAGATGGCATATTGGCTTCTGTGTTGTGACTTGCATTACTGCCATTTCTTGTAAAGTTCAGAGGATCAATTGTATGTTTGTGGTGATACATCACAAGACTATGAATAGTTTACTGTATTATGGCCACATTATGATACGGAGAACCTGTTTCTTGCTTCAGTTGTCTTGCGGTATAAAACAGGCTCTTGGGGCAAAGAGAAGAAAATTTCCCTTCCTGTCTTGAGGGTTACTAAAGAATCCAGATGCCATGAATGGATACAACATGCTGTACAATTTAATGAGATCTGAACAATGGCTCTTTATTGGTGAATGGATTGTTTGTGTGTATGTGTGTATTTATCTTTAAGATGTACTAAATTTGAATGGAAGAAGGTATGTATTGTTACAGAAAAGTAAAGAATGGACATGATCTTAATTTTGAGAACTGGTCTCCTGTAGAGCTGTATATCAAAATAATTTTAAGTTGTGCAAGTCTAATATTTCACTGACAGATCATTGATAAACATATTTTAAGTCCACTAGTATTCCTGAAGTGAAATACAGGAAGCAGAAGAGGAGAATAATCTGGGAACTGCTTTCAACCTCCTCTTATATAGGAATCATTAAGATAAGATAAAAATCAAGAAAGTGGCTTGTTGTGAGGAGTGATATGGAATGAAAGGGAGCTTGGTGGTGTCCTTCTGCAGGCTCTCTGGCTAAGGTAATTCTCAAAAGATTCCATGGGAAATTCATGTGTAACAGCAAGCAGCAGAGGTGAGTTTTAGGTATGCCTTGACAAGGCTGCTGTTCTCCCCTTTCCCCTTTTATTTTGATTTCCAACTTTGTCGTAAAGTATCCAGTGCTCTTCATTGTTAGAAGGAGCTTTGCCTGCCTCTTATCCTTAACCTCATCTGTTGACACATGGCCTCAAAGGAATTGGATTGTCACTGAGTGCCCTGTTCTGTGTGAGCAGTGAGTCTGTATTCCTGTGATGTGGAAGGATTCCCATGGGATGTCTCCTATAAAAAATGTGTTTTGTGACTCTGAAAAATTGGTGTGCTTTCTCCACATACCAGCAGAGATTGACAGTGACTTGTACTGCAGCAATGGAGAGAAGTTTCTCTTGGTGGCTGTAGACAAGTGCCCCTCTGTTAAAGTGAGAAAGAGAGCATTTGCAACTCTACAATACTTCTGTGTTTCATACACTGCTTCGTATATAACGAAACACTGAGTGCCTTCTAAGTAGGATAATACCACCTTTTCTCATGTTACTGTGCTAGTATCTCTCAACTTTGGCATGAATTACTAAGCTCTTAAGTGAAGTGTGTTCCTTTTGATGAATGTAATTTTAAAGCGTGGCTTCTCTTTAACAACTAGACAGAGACCCACAGCAGCTTTCCAGTGTATTAGTTCTAGGCAGATAGTAATGAAAACTGAATGTAAATGATGTCCTGGATGTGACTATTTTTTTGAAGTTTGGTTCTCCCTGCCTTGTGCTATTTGTATTACTGAAGAAAGAGCTTCTAAACCCCTTAGGTCCCAAGAAAGCAGCTTTGTTAGAAGTACCAGAAATTGAGGAACTTACAAAAATAATCCTGTTTTCCCTTTGATATACATAGTAATCATGCTTTGAGACAGTCACCAGCAGTGATGTACTAATTTTGCATCACCAGTATGGACAGAAGTTTCAAAACAAGTTATATGCTTTATATTCTACCTGATAGGTCAATAATTCTSTATCAATCCAAGTCATAGAAAATCCAAACCTGGAAACTAACTCTTTGTTGGAAGTGAAACAAAGAGTCTAAATGAGTTCACGTASTGTTAAAGGAGCCAAAGCTCTTGGTGCAGTTGGTCATGGAACTCTTTGTAGATAAGAAAGCTGGTCTTAATCTTGTGTCCTCTGCTGATTGTATAAGTTAATGTGTTAAACTTACTTGTAGCAAGTAGTTTGACGGAAGTCTTCTTAATGGGAATAATGGTTTATATCAAAGTTGTTCAGAGACCAGATGTGATGAAACAGAGCCAGAATTACTTGCTTTAAACTGAATGATTGGATGTGGTCCTGTCACAGTATTGTAAGACCCTACTTGAGCAACAAGCAAGTCTTCTTTTCATCACAGAAAGTGCCACCCAGCATACAGCTACAGCACAACAGAGAAGTCTAAGATTGAGCACAGGGCACTATGTCTTCCCTTGCAGCTGAGGGCTGAGTGAGGTATCTGGTTTTAAATACTTACTGGTGCCTTTTTTTTTTTTTGAGTCTCTGTTTGTTACTGTAATAGAGAGAGCCTGTAATTCAAAGCCTGCTCATGATGTGTTTATAAAGAAGTGGTCCCTGATTGTCAAGGTGGTATATCGTGGGAAAGTTATGTTCATGGCTTAGATCATGTGTTAGTATTAGCCTGTTATGAATGGTAGCTCCTTCAGTGGCTTCCTAATCTAGAATAGATAGAATTTTCCTCTGTAGCATAAATTTCCAATAAAAGCAACTTAAGCAGAGGATTTTTTCGTGTTGTGTCTTTATTGCTTTTGTTCATAAAATCTTGGTGAAGAGGATAGTGTTTGAAAAATTGTATTTGAGCCGATGCTTCAGAATTAATGTAAAATGTTAAGGATATTCCACTTCAGCAGTGTAAGCACTGATGTGTCTCCATTAGAATCATAGAAATCATAGAATCATTTATGTTGGAAGAGACCTTTAAGATCATTGAGTCCAACTGTGAATGTTTGTGCTTTTGTGCTTTCTATTAATATGCATTATTTGACAGTTATATTGATAACATTAGTAAAAAAAACTTGAGTCAAGTTAGTTTGCAACACCTGGAAAATACATGGATAGTTATCTGAAAGATTTTTTTTTTTTTTTTTTTTTTTGAGAAAGCTTAGCTATGGAATATAATACCACTTTAAAGTGTCAGTAAGTACATAGAGCTATTAAAATAAGAAAATTAGTATTTAAAGAAAAAGAAAAGGGGCGAGTTTCAGGAAACCATTGGTGAACTCTCCCACCACCCTCTTCTTCCATCCTTCTTATGAAGTGTTAGACTGTGAATGCTGCTAACGACATCTTTCAAACCTGCATGCCTATCTTTATCTCTAATGCTGCTGAATTCTTTTAGAGCTTTTAGAAATGTGGGTTTATCTTGTAAATTCAAATTAAGACCCAGAGTAGAAGTGAAACCTGCTGACACAGTGGTTCCAAAAGTCTGGTATTGTGGTACAGTTCCTCTATTGCGGAATGCRTTCGTGATGATACTGTTTAGGAGAGCACACGTGTTTATGAATGTGCATAAGTTGCTAATAACATTATGTGTTACCAAAAATCCGGTTACATTATGGAATTAGTCTAAAGTGGAAACAAGCTTCAAATACATAGAATAAACTTTTCTTTAGGCTGCTTTCATTGTTTCCTTTCCTAAACAGTAAATGTAAATATGCATTGCAGTCTTTTCAATTGCTTTTTGTTTAACGTACTTCTTTAGCAGATTGGTATTTGAGTATGCAGCTTGATAATTTTCTTCAGTAGAAAATGCTGGAAGAACCATAAGAATAGAGAGCGTGATGGTTGTGCTCTGTATTATTGTACAATAACTTCCTTTCTGAGGTTATCTGAATTCCATGTTTTTTCCCAATTACATTAGTCTGTATGACTAAATTTCAAGTGTTTAAGCATTACGACCTCAGTCTGAAAAGAGTTATCTTCACTCGTATGTCTAAATAACTTGTCCACGAGTGAAAATTTGGGGTTAATAGCAGTATCAGATATACAASTGATTTTTGTAGTGGACTAGGTTCCCCCTAGTGTCCTGGTATGAATGTTGTAATTCTAAACTGAWCTACAGTTCTGTCTCCCTTTAACGGGAGAGCTTCCTTTTGGCACAGTTGTTCTGTCCCGGTGAGAAAAGGGTGCCTTACCCTTTCTTTGAGCCTCTGTCAATGCGTAAAGACCTTTTAAGTAATGCTTCTGCTAGTGTTGATTTTGATCATGAAAAATGAAAACTGATTCAAATTTTAAAGACACATCTTTTGGAAACCTCATTTTTTTCGGAAGTCTGTAAAAGATTGTTAAAATCAGATATAAAATTATTGCTTTTATTTAAATTAATTATGTCTCAGTCAAAAGCTCTGAAACTGATTTTAAGATCACCAGAAGCTATATGTCATACTGCCCAAATATAAAATTTTATTCAAATTTCAATAAAAAGGTACCATGTTCTACCAAAGTTGAGTAGCTTATCATCATTCAGGTATGACCTCATTTGATTAAGGTTAGCATGCAGTATAAGCCAGTTTGAGTCTGTTTGTTCTGTACACAGGAGATTTTTACAACATGCTGTTCGGTGACACTTTTCCAGCCTGGTTTACAGGCAGTTGATTTTTACCGTAGAGTCAGTTCTGTGAAGAAATGTGAGAATAATAGCATATAATTTGGTGGATAGGTTAATTTCTTTGTGTGTGCCCTGACTTAAGCGAAGTAACACTGGAAAAAAGGCTTGGATAGGCTTATAATACGCATATGATCTAGGCAAATTAAAACTTTCTCATTAGAAACATGGAGAGCTGCCTACAGGATAAGTATATTCAAATTCTTCCTATTTGGATATTTCTTTACATGTTGCTTTTGGCTGTAGGTGGGAAAGTTTCAATATTACTGCTTTTAACTGTTTCTCATATATCTCGTATTGAATTTTTCAAATTCTTTCCTGTATCAGTTTGAGGTGGAAATCAGTCTTTGGGAATCATGGAATGATGAAGCTTAGTTTGGTTGCTAAAAGCCTTCCAGTGAAGGTGTTCTTCCCTTCCCCACCTCACCCCCCAAAAAAACCCCAGTTAAACATTTAAAGTTATATTAATCCATATATGATTAAGATATCTGACTGCACAGACTTGTTTGATATAGTAACACATCCCCAGGGCTGTAAGCTGTAGTTGTTCCTGTTTTATATGTGACAGTAAAAGCAAGTCTGGGATTATGTGTAGATGGCTCCTCTACAGATTTGATAGTATCAGAAAGACATAATTATTCTGGAGACTTGGTTTCTAAATTGTCAGAAATGTCATGCCATTTTTTTTTTTTTTTTGCTTTCTCTATTTTCCCTTATCTGATGTTTGCAGAAAATTCATTTGGCTGCCAGATGCAGTTGCCATTGTCTAGATCAACTCTTGCATTTTTTTTTTCAGCATTTAAAAATTCCCTACTAGCTGTGAAATCCTGAATTAGGGTATAGCATATTTGATTGAAAAGACCTAGCTGGAAGGTCTTTTGCTTAGGTCTCCAGTCTGGGTGATGTGTTTTATGTATTTGTCTTAATGTTTGGTTTACTGTGTATTTGACTTAGTATTTTAGTTTTGTGTCTTTTAATGGGATCAGTTATGTTCATAAAGACATCGTAAAGCTATTGAATCTCCTTTCAAGTTCAGGCAGAGAATGCAGGAGGAGAGTTTGTGTCTTGGGACATGACTTGATGTATTGAAGCCAGCTTAGAGTTCCTAGGGCTGGTCAAAATTGCCATGGTTGCATCTCAGGGAGCATGAGTCTGGTGTAAGCTTACTCTGCAAGTTCAAATTTGCCGTACAAGAAAATCATGGCAGTAGAGTTTTTATGGGTAGACCTTTATGCAAGGCTAGATAATTGTCTGTCTTCCAGAAGTCAATGTGAAAGCCAAAAGCCTGTCCAAATTCCTTGTTGTGCATGCTGTAATTTCACTTAAAATCAATTTTTCCTTGAGCTTGTATTTGTGCTCCTGGATGGCAGCGTACAGATTAAGCTGCATGGAACTGTGGTCTAACCGTGGCTATATTAGGAAGACAGGTAACTTCTGTTGCTTATTCCAAAATGATTAAAAATGCCTCTGTATTGTTTGAGTAACCTTTTCAGAGCGTGCCCTTTTTAGTAGTTGTTGGCTGGTTAGAACTCCCATGCAAACTCAAATGTTAATGCTCTCTAAAGTAGAGAATTCTAAGTGTTTGTTAAACAAATCAAGAGTATCTAATTTGCCTGCCGCGTGTTGGGATGCATTCAACTTTTTTTATTAAATAGCCCCTCAAGTCATGTGTTTACAGTAAGAGTCCTACAGCATTAGTTTTTCCCCTTCAAAAGAGAAATGCGTGGATCTTTCTTAGAAGTACTATGTTGCAGATTGTCTCTTACATGGTTATTCACAAAAGGAAAAATTGTGATACAAGTACTGGGGAAAAAAAATCTTTCAGTAGTTCTTGAGACAAAGGATGCAGTAGCTACAAAAGAGGTAGGCTTTCTTATTTGGTTAATTCTTAGATCTCTATGTATCTCATACGTCCTATGTATGATGGCCTGCATGAATCTGTTGTGTCAGAATCAGCATCTGACTTTTAAACTGTCGTCTCTCAGAACCTCCTAATCAGACACAGCAAAAACATTACAATTCTTAGTACATCAGAAAATCAGCTGCTTTTTCTYTTTAAACAGAAACAAAAGGAGCTCAGCTGTATAGCTTTAAATGATGTCAGACAAGGCAAATAAGAAATAGAAGTGGATCCCCTTTTAAATGTCCCTTCAGTGATCCTTCTGAAGGATCTTAGGCTTACTCCTGTAAGTTTGAAGTTCTGACAGTTTTTTGTCTAGCAACATCTCCCCTTATAAAGGTTATTTTAGACTTCTAAGATATTCTTTTGTGCTTTAGAATTGCAGGAGGAAAATGGAAGAAATTTTGGCAAGAAAGTACRTGTCTTAAGATATGGCTTCATGCTAAGACTGAGCTGGGCTGATCAGTTCCTGTCTCTGAAGGGGAGGTGTCATTCCCCCTTCGTCCTGTCTCCTTTCCTGTAAGCTGATTCAACTTGTGAAGCTGGCAAAAAACAAACAAAAACCTCAAAAAAACACCCAATGAACCAAAACAAAACTTGTCAGGGTTAGTTTTCCGAAGTGAATGTTAACTGAGTTGTGTTTACTCTGTGATCAGGAAAGGATCAGATCTAATGTAAGGCAAGGATGTTATAATGTCTAGTCAAAATATTGTGAGAAGAAGAAAGGGAAGTGGCACGAGTGGTATCTCTCGAAGCTGTTAATGTTACCCAGGCTGAGATGTGAAGCTACGGCATTGAAGTGTGGCTCCACTACAGTCCCAGTCAGTCTCTGCTACAGCTGCCCCACGGTCCTGCCCGTCCTGCTCTGGGCTCACCAGTCTCGCCCCGTCTGTGCACCGCCTGTGCCGCACCGGCAGTGAGTGGCCTCACAGCTGAGGTGGCAAAATGTTGTCAGCGTAATTTTATTGCCGGATCAGTTCCCTGATCTGGTGTGTTGTTGGTTCAGATGATTGCCAGCACTAGCACAAAAATGGGAATTGCAGCTTTCTGTTACTGTCTGCCTTATTAATAAAATACATGTGGATTTCTAGAACTTATTTATTTGGCAGAATTTATTGTGTTGCTAATACACTGGTAACTAGTTGACAGTCAGCATGTAACAGTGGTAATAGTCTGGTATTCATGGTAAATGTAGATTTCAGATGTCTTGAAGTTGTTCAGCATAACTTGGGAGGTGTGATTTGTGGAATATATTTTGTGTTAAAGTAATCTGCAGACAACAACACCTGAATCCTGTATGTTACACCACTTGGAAGGTTAAAAATTTTATGATGAAATTCTGCCCTCGTTCAAATTGCAGTGGTCATGAGCAGTCCAGGAGTTCTACTTCCATTCTGCCTGTCTTGTTTTTAACAAGAAATGTTGTGGGCCAGCGGAGTGCTGGTACCTCCTGCTGTATCAGTCCTGCTACTGATGTTGGAAACGTTGCCTTACCTTCCTGTTACAGTTTGCTGAGCTTTGATTCGTAAGTAGTAATTTTTGTTCACTGTAAGAGTAAACGTGTGGTCAGTAAATTATTATACAGATACTTGATTTGACTGGGATGCAATTACATGAATAGGGGAGAATTCTAGAGATGGGGAAAGGCTGAAGGTGAAGAGTTAAGCCTTGAATTCATGTGAATTGGTGAGATTCATGATCTTTCATTTTTCTATGAAGAGACAGACATGTAGGTGAATAATCATTCAAAAAATTACAGCATTCATTGAAAGAGTAAATTTTTTATTTATTAGCTGCTGATATTTCATGTTCTTGTCAAGGAACTGTTCTGTGTGGGTGTAGCTTGGTTTGGTTGTATTTGGAGAGTCTGTCCTAACTGGATAATTGGATAATATGACTCTTCTCCCTGCCTTCCTCYCCCCCSCCCCCCCMCCCTCCCCCTTCCCTCCTGAGGGTCTGCTGTCAGGGAGAGGCTTTTGTGTGCCTGTACTTCAAAAAATGTCAGTACAAACCAGATAACTTTGTCTGCCCCATATTATGCTGCTTCATATCTGTACTCATCAGATATTCATTTCTGTGCCATCTATTATTCTAGGAGATGAATGTTTAATATTTGTACAAGTGACTGTAGAGAATTTAAACATACGGCCTTGGTTAGGTGGCCTTAATAGTGTTGAAACAGCCCTGGTTTATAGTTCTTGTGAACTTGCACAGTGATCTAAGACTTCTTTAGGATAAAAAACAATTAGAATATCTCTCAAAAATGCTGCCAAAATGCCTGGAGATGAATTTCAGTAAAAGCAAGCGATGAGGGATATGTTGTAGTTGTAAAGTGAGCAGCTTTGAATTTAGAAAGCATCCTCATTCTTTTGCCAAAAAAAAAAAAAAAAAAAAAAAACAAAACCAACCCAAATGAAAAAACCAACCAAAACCAAGCAACTACAAAAACCCCTCAACGAATCAAATCACCCAAAACCCCCCTAGCCTAGCTCAATGCCATTTGCATGCTGACCACACGCTCATACATGTTGAAGTGGAATTCTTGGTAGTGTTCTGTTTGAACATGGTGAACTTCTTCCATCTGTCTCTACTGAGGGACGTTTTTGAGTCCAGAAATAAGTGAAGTACTCTAAAACTTTACATACATCTTCCGTTTTTCTGCTTCATCAATGTATTCAAATCAGGACTGCAGGGTGATTAATGAAGTAGTCTATACAAGAGAGTGCATAGTAATCTTGCTGTTGATGACAATTCAGATTACAAATTTCGGTGGTATCCTCTCTAGAGAATAAGTATGCAGCTCTTGGAATGATGTGTAATTGTGTAATGTCAGGAGGGCTCAAATTAGTGGTCTGCCTCATGCTTGCTCTCAGCATCCTGGTGGCTTGTGACAGTTGTCCTGCAATGCTCTGAGAAACCCAAGAGTCCACTACTAGGGCAATACACCAGAGAATATCTGCACAGAATATGTATATCTTTTTTTTCTTCCTCTGTTTTTTTTCTTTCCCCTCTTTGTTTTTTTTGGAAATACTCAGTKCCATGTGTACATGCCGATACAAACTGAAGCAAGCTGAAGCGTGCTATGCAGATGTACCTCTTGGGAACTAGCTGTTATGTGGAAATTACATTCTGAAAAATACTTGTAGGCAGTCAAACTCTTGGTTTTTATGGATAGTTTTATTTCATTAAATGCTGAGCGACTGCCTACAAAGCTTTCTGTGTTCCCTTGCTAAGGGAATAACATCTCTTTAGAGGAATAGCTTATATTTAATTTATGTATAATAGAAAACTTATAGGAAGCTGTTCTTCTTAGTATGAGTTAGTAAGTTCCCATTTAAAAAGAAGCTGAAGAAAACCATCTGTAGTGGTATTTGACATACTAACATTAGACAGTTTGTGTCATACAACTTGCTCCTGCATCATCTTAATCCCCTAGCACCTTGCCTCCTCTCCTGACTCTCCCGTGACCTGGGCCACCCCCCTACCCCCCTCTTCAAAAAAAAGTCTCATTTAGAAGTGTTCTCTTAATGTCTCATGGGTAAGTATTTCTTGTTTTTTATATTCTTTTCTAAAGAGAGGTGCTTTGAGTTTGGTAGATGCTATCCTTTCAGTTAGATGAAGAAAGGTGTCAGTGAACTGGGTTGGTTTTTTTGGGCTGCAACRTTAGAAAGGATTGTCATGTTCATTTTGTGTAATTTGTTCATATAAGGAAGGGTTGAGTTTGGATTATGGATGCAACTCTAACCCACCCCCCTGCCTCCCCCCACCCCCTGAAACAGGATTTTAAAACCCTCATACCAGATCTACCGATTTACAGGGCTAGATGTGTCAGTATGGCCTCCGTACAAGCAAACGAGCAGTCAGTTGCCTTGTGTTCCTATCTGGCTGGGTCTGATAGCTCTGGGCTTGAGCTCTTGTGGTAAATCCTGCTGAGAGCACAGTCCTGCCCGCCGCAGCGASTTTAAATAAAAATGTGCTCATGTCCTGCCATCTTGGAAAGGCAGATTAAGCACAGCTCTGCCTGCTAGAGACTCTGCAGACCCCACAATAAGGCAGTTTACTGCCGCGTCATGATAGACTGGGATCATAATTGCGCTCTCATTTTAAGAGCAAAATTTGGATAGGAAAGGAAAGAAGAGGTTGTGGCTGCAGTAATATATGCAGCTTGCTGGTGCGTTAATGCTAATGTTGCTGTAAGATGTGGTAGGGAATATTTTTACAGATTGATCGAGAAACTAACCATAACAAGTRACATGAAAATTACTCTTCTAATCAATTTCTGCATTCAGAACGGTTTCTGCATTCCAACCCACGGTTAACAGAGGTTTTGGAATTAGTCCAATTTAGTTGATTTTGAGGGAATTTTTAATGGAAGCCTGTACTGCTTACAAGGAAATCATGGACTATATATCGCTTGTGAAAAGATTAAAAGTTTTGCAAAGAGCTAAGAACTCACATGAAATCTTTCTTTTCTGTCTGGAGAATAGATACGTATTTTTTGGACCTGTCTTTCCAAAAAAGTGCTTGTATAGCTGGAGATGAGCTCAAGTAAGTGGAACTTGAAGGGGTATAAAAGTGAAAATTAAGAAGGAAAGATTGTTGGACAAACTGTATGTTTCATGATAGCTACTTCTGTTGCTTTTTCTTTTTCTTTTCTTTTTTTTTTTTTTTAAAAAGCCCTCATACACTTCATAAAGATTCTTTTGCGGCATCAAGCATATGGTTGAAATATTGCTGCAGTACAAATAGTTTTGCTCTGAATTCTCACAGTGTTGTCACTGAACATGTTCAAGGRTGTGATAATTTTGAATATATTTGCCTATAGTTTGTTTTAGAATACTTCTGTAGTTAAGCATGTTGAGACAGTTGCAGTTTGAAGTTGCTGTGTTGTTCTCCATCTAATGCGAAGCTTTTCCCTGGTATTTATTCTTAGGTAAGAGAAGACATTTATCCACAAAGTATTTTGGTATGGGACTTAAAAGACAAAAACTTCCATCTGTTTGAAAAAAACTTGTTTATATTTTAGGATGTTGGATTTTTCAGCTTGGCTCTACATGTGCATGTTCTTTGCTTTCTATTTTTTTTAAATGAATAAAGCTTCTGCGTGTGTTTTTGTTTTGTTTTGTTCCAAGACTGAGTGACTATTGACTAGGGATTGGTTGACTACAGACTAGAAAGATTTCAATAAACTGCTTCAGATAGTGTTTGGGGTTTGKTTTTTTTTTTAAAGTTTCCAAACCAAGTAAGTATTCTTTCCAAAACTTATTAAAAAATCAAAGGTGTGATTCCCAGCCCGCCCTCCTCCCCCCATTTAACCCAAAGGAATAGATGCGCCCCCACACCCCACCCCCAACCTAAACAAACCAACTTTTGTAATTTTAGAAATTGAAGTACTTCTAGTACGGATTTATGCGAAGGAAGACTGCATTAAAGTGTGGGAGAGGCACCGGAACACAATTCAGCATAGCTGTTTCAGTATTCATCTGAGTAGCTGAAGAACTGTATGAATCTGTGCTCTGCATTATGAAAAGAAAATAAGTTTGGTTTAGGATACTCAGTTGAGAAGAGATCACAAAGAGTTAGGGTATGTCATATTTTTGTTTAACTTTGTTCTTGTTTATATGAATCATTTAGTTTACGGTCATTTACATATAGCAACAGAGGGGCCTTGAATAGCTTGGAAGTGAAAAGATACACACAYGTTAGAGTGAACATCTATTTACAGAGTGGAAACAAACTACTTTTAAACTCTCGTCAGCACTATCAGAGAATACTTTTATTAGTCTATGGTTAGAGAATTTTCTGGACTGAGAAAGGCAGTGAGGGGACTTGAATGTGGTCTTCTGATTTCTGAACTACTAGGTGATAAATACCATCTTCACAGTTGCCCAGTGTGTTTCTTTGGCTGGTGGTATTTGCCCCAGGTTTATGAACAGTACGTTATTTGTTTTGTTTTGTCCAAGTTGTTCGTTGGTTGGGGTGGCACCGGTCCAGCTTCATTACTAGAGTTCTCGTCATCTAAGAAGTTGGAATGAAAGAAGAAAAAAGAACAAGGAAGGCAGTGTCATGTCATGAAGGTTAAGTTACGGATAATGCCTTAAAGAGCAAGTTTTCCTATGTGTTATATGATGGGGCAAAGAGATTAAGGTATGTCAGTGATGAAGAGCGGAAGTGTGAAATGGAGCTCTGAATTTGATCTGCTAGAGTGGAGGTTGCATTTTTCTAAGGTTGACTTAAGCCAGGAAAAAGTATAGCTACTCATATTATACCTGAAACAGAGAGCCATCTTACTCTGGAAGGAAACATGAAATTAATTGCAGCTAACAGCATGGCTTTTTTACCTCTTCAACAGGAGAAGAAAAGAAAGAGGATTTTTTAGTAAGCCCTGGTTTATTTTGCTGAACAAGAATTTATGGCTTATGTCAAAAAAAACTGCTTTGGAATGAGTATTCAGTGAAAGGTTGGTAATACAGCTGTAAACATGCTTAGCAGATGTTTGATTTCTGGGTTCTGTTCTGGGACCTGAGGTACAAACGTGCTTTCATTTTGTAGTGCTTAACGAAGTCTTGGATTAGAGCAAAAATACAACCTTGGAGCTGTTCTTAGCTGCCGTTGATGCCGAAAATGCTAAGTCTCAAACTCTGTTTCAGTTCCTTTTTTGGTATTCTCTGAGCTGGAATTGAAGGCATGCCGTCTCGCCCGTCCTGCTCTTGTGCGACCCTGCGGTAGCTGCAGTCAGCGGCCGGCCGGGGAGACGAGCCGCGGGCGAGGTGGCGATTGGCTGCGGGGCCGGGGGCAGCTTCCCCGGGTACCTCTGGGTCAGGCAGGGCGAGCCGAAGCAGTCATGTGTGGGCAGGCGCTCAGCTCTTGGGAGGTTCGTTACAGGGTCTCGTACAAGGGCATTCGCCGCTTCTGCACATCAGCATGGAAGAAGCTCGTCCGGGGAAGAAAATGCAACCTGTATGTAAATAGCAGCTGTAAAACTTAATACTGGTTCGGATGTGCTTTGATGCAAGTGATATTTAGCAACTGCGTCTCAGAATGGTGTGCTACCTTAGACTTGCTAGTTGTGGAAGAAATTTTTGAAAGATCTGATGATAGAAATAATACTTGAAGTAGAGATTTCTGTCTTAGGGAAGATATTTTCTGTGTAGTTAGAATTGCTTAATCATAGTAACTGGCTTAATCCAGAAGGAAAATATGCTTTTACAATCACGAGAGTATACTAACAGATTTTGAGAGTGGTTGAGTGTTATGTTTTTTGTGTGTGTGTGTTTTTTTTTGTTTTTTTTTTTGTTTGTTTTTGTTTGGGTGTTTTGGGGTTTTTTTTTGCATTATTTTGAGTCAGCTTTCCTTAATTTGAAGGTTATCAGCTGTGGCTTTGAGTAATTCTGTGCAAATATAGCAGGGAAGCTTCTGCTAAAGAATCTTGAAACAGCCTACTGATTATTCCTCGTGACCAAAAAAAGAAAAAAAAAAAAAAAAGTGAACTTAATAAGCTGTGTAACTGAGGTAAAATGTTCATGCAGATAGTGTTTTCTTCGGATGTCACAGGCATAGCCACAAAACTCCATTTGTGGGGATTTCTACAATGAAGCAGTGAACTCTAGTATTAGTGTTACAAGCTATTGCTTAGCTATTGTACGGGTAGTCTTTATCACTGCCATTTAACTGCAGTGCAGTGTGTAATAGGGATTACTACTTTAGAGTTCCCTGGAAACTAAAATCTATGGGATGGAATTTTCCTAAGCCGTAAAGCTTTAAAGACCCCTGATTTGTTTTATATAAATTTTATAAGACGACCACTAAATTTTCTGTTTCCTTTTGTGAGCATAAGAAGTAAAAGTTTCATTTAGACATGTTAAAATGCATCTGATTGCAGTGGTCTTGTTTGTTAGGGTCTCTGTAGTACAGTGATTGGGTTTTGATTTTCACTGTGGTGCTGCCTTCAGCTCTGGACACAGAACTCCAGCAGGCACGCATATGCCGAGAAGACTAGGCAAAGATCTGAGGTGACTAGTTACAAAGGTTCTACTACTTTGCATACTATAGTCACAGGACTGTTCAATTTAAATGAAGCAGTGCAATGTATGAACTATATACTTCACTCATTACAGGGCTATACCTTAAAAATGTAGAGAAACTTCAATTTGGCTATTGGGAAACCTTTTTTTTTTTAACTGTAATTTTAGAAATTGAAGTGAATGGAGCTATGAATTTTTGAATGAAATTTACTGCTGTGAGGCAGTGATAAAATGCAACTTTGTAAAATGACTACTATACTGTTAGATATGCAACTTGATATCTTGTGTTGGATTGGTGACATTATTTGCTAACTTTATGCATGGTGGTAAATTTTCTGGCTTGCAGCACACTTGGGTTGAATTCAAACAGGCTTCTAATTTTAATCGAATATTCTCTTGCATTTTAGTCATTCCTTAATCAAGCAATCCCTTTTTCTTGTGTTTGTTCTAACCCAATTTTTTTTGACAAATTGCTGTGGTGTGCTATAGCTGATGGCCAGTCACTACTGTGACCAGTCTCTTGTCAGTGTTTATGCTTCCTTTTCCTTGTGACTTTTTCTCCCAATTTAATTTTGTGTTCTGAATAACACAAGCACTTTGTGTTTACTGTCCAAAGACTAGGTCTGGTTTGTCTGGGACATGGTTGTGGCCCTCAGTGTGACAGAGGCCAGAGTAATGCCTGCTAGAACCACTGGTATAAAATTATTTATAAATATTAAATGTTCAGCTGTGCAGGAAGCAAAACATTGACATGTTTAGAACTGCTTTTTTCCAAAAGTGTAGTGTGTTGTGGTTTTTTTGTGGTTTTGTGGTTTTTTTTTTGTTTTTTTTTTTTTTTTTTTTGTCCTCCATGTACAATTTTGGAAAAGTAAAAGTAAAATGCAACTTCTGGAGAGTCTTATTGAAGTCTGTTGATATCTATTGGACATGTCCAAACTGAAGGTTTGTATAGCTCCTGTGTTTTTTTAAGTCTTCTAGAAGCAGATTGGTCAGATGTATTTAGAGGGTAAGCTGCGCAGTTAATTAGAGGATTAGAAGGCTAGAAAAACTTCTTTAAGTATTCCTAACCTCTTTTATTATAGCTATGATCTTACTGAAATCTAAGCGTCAAACCTTCCTGTGATGCTCTGAGTATGGCTTTGATCAGGAGGGATCTTCATTTACGTGTGAGGATAGTTGCGTAAAATAGTAAATGTATAACCACGAGTAAAATTCACCAGAAAAGGAGGGGAGGGAGGGATGGACGACACCAAAGCCCTTGAGCTGTACTGGAGTCTTTCCTGTAGTGCTTGAGCAATACACAGTGCTGTGATAGTAGGAAAAAAACCAAAACTCTGGAAAGCAGCTGTTCCTGTGCAAATGAGACCATAGCAAATACAACCGGGGGGAACCCATCAATATGGTATGCTTCCTATTTTAAAACTGGCAAGTGTTCTGTTTGTGAATTATTATTAATTTTATTCTCATCCATATATATATTGAGAGGGCAAGGCCAGCTAAAAATTGTATGCTGACAAAATGAGACTGGGTCCATTTATATTTGGTGCACTTTCCCTCGGTTGTTAGGCTGATGTGCTTGATTTAGAACTGGTAGTGTTTCATCACTTTGGCAACTTCTGAAGATACAGTTTGGCTCTGTAGACCAATACTGTGCCCAAAGAACTGACTTCAAATGCATTTATAGGACCTCGTGTGCAATTCGTCTGAAGACCTTCACTTACTACTATTTAGAAAGAACTTTGATTTTTCATATCGTGGCTGTCCTTCAAGGAGGCAGCAACTGGAGATACCTGCCCTTCTGTGCACCATAGGCTCATCTTACCTCTGGTTTAAAAGCAGAATCAATCTGACAGAGTAGTAAAACAATATATTTAGAACTTGCCAAGTGCTGCTGTTAGTCATTCCTGCAGGTGAACCATGTGAGAAAGCCCTTCCTAATTTACTCACTCTTAACTAAGGCTACTCAATGCTCTGTATGGGTTGCAGTGGGAGAGCTATAGTCTAGACCTAGTGCTGATGATTGCCAGAGGTAGAATGGTTGTCATTGAACTCTGCATACAGTAGTCACAGATGGCATTAACAAATATACTAATTTTCTGGTTTCTTTTCTCATCACTTCAGGGATGCTGTCACTGGTAGACTTGTAGTCCTACAAAATTAGGACATGACACTGGTCTTGTCTGATTCCTCCCTGCCTGCCTGGCCTGTCTGCCCGCCACCCCCCCCCCCCCCCCCCCCCCCCCAGAAAGTATTAGTGCTTACTAGCTTGCAGTTATGGGAGATTGAATGGATAGAGAAGAGGCTATATTTGCATTCTGTAAATCAAAGATGTATGTTATCTCCTGACTACGTGGAGTATTATGTGTGCTTAGAACAGAAGTGGGGGCTTCTGAAACAAACCACTTAGGAAATGCTGCTGTGAAAATGAATCGTGAATTACCCTGCTGGTTCGTAGTTATTCTGAACGATATATTTCAGTAGCTTTGTGACAAATGAGTTTGTGTGTGTATCTATCTATAAAAAAAAGGTCAGTTTTTAAATATTTTGTATATGTACATACACATATCTGGAAAACCATTGCAAAATCAGATTTTGTAGTTCGTCTGTAGTTATCTTTGAGATGTGTGATCAAAATGAAGGTTTAAATTTCTTTTTTCAGCTAAACTTATTTTTCAAGCAGAGCGATAGTGGTAATTTTTCTTTATTTAATTTTACTTTTTATTACTGGAGCCTTGATGGCTGCCATATCTGTCCACTGCATGYAAATCCAACAAAATGTGAGGGCTGATGGTACAACAAAAATACTGCTTTGACTATGCTTCCTAGGTCTAGGTCAAGCCACCGTTTTGAATTCTGTTTGCACTAATTTTTAAGTTTATTGGGAAGTTGCTGTAGGCCTCTACCGTTGTATCCTCTTGGAGACAGCATGCTGGATGGTTTGATCCAGCTTAACTGCTCCTATGTACCGATGATGAAAGAATGAAGAGCAAAGTATGAAGAGCAAAATGCACCATGCAAAAATTGTCATCTCATCTTAGTTTGTAAATCTACAGTAGCATACTATATAGGTTTACCAGTTGGGTCTGTAAGCAGTGTGTGCTCCTGTTTTGAGAGAAATGGTTTGTTGGTGCCACGTTCCAGCCTAAGAGCCATCTGCCAAATCTGGTGTCTCTAGAAAGGCAGAGATGTGTCCATGGGTTCTTTTGGGAAGGAGGCGGGGAAGTATTTGCCTTCTGTTCAAGCCAGAGAGGATGGGATATAATTACAGTCATAGAGCAATATGTATGTTCACTGTGGTGATGTAGGCAGTTGTAGTAGACTAGTACAAAAATTAGAAGTTGTAAACTCTTGGCCAGGGACAGATGTATAAGGGCAAAAACTAGATATGAACACCCCACCCCCGTTTGGTGTGGGGTGTTTTTTTTGTTTTGGATTGTTTTTTTTTTTTTTTTAAAGTATTTGCATCTATTTGAATAAATGCTGCAGTGAAAGTTCTTTGTAATGTGAAGGTGGTAATGTAATTTTTTTGGGGGGTGGTGGTGTTTTTTTTGTCTGTTTGTGTTCCCTCCTGTGCCCCTACTTATTCCCATGAACAGTAGTGCTATCTCTTCTAGTGCTGCCAGTGTTTCCCCAACTCTGTTGGGGAAGAACTTGGGCTGAGGGGATGTAAATGGAGCATATGAACATTGACTTAGGTAAGTAATGGTTTTAAATGTTGAGCTCAAATTATTCTCAACACAGTTACTGTATTACTCTTACATTTCGAAGGTTTACAGTTAAGTGTATCAGCCGTTTGTATGATCGCTGTCTACCACCAGAATGAATTGATTGAACTACATTTCAAGTACCTTAAGAATGTGTTGCTAGCAAGTTGTATCTCTTGGACGTGGTTATTCAGTAACGCACTTTGGCAGTGTGCCGGTCTGCAGTCTGTCATGTGTAAGTGACTGCATAACGTTAGGCGAGTTGCATAGTGAGGAGAGCTTGTACAGATGACAGTGGAAAATTTCCTTTAGATTTAATATTCTGTGCGTCATATTTGTGCCAGTCCACTAGACAGTAACTAACACATGCTGCTGGAGGTTGACAACTTAATTCTTGCAAACTTGAGTGCTTTCCTTAATGATTCATGCAATTTAGGATTGACTTTTTTTAAATACTACTTTAAAAAAACCAGGTAGCATTCATATTTTAGATATGGAAAGTGTACTGTACTAAATGAAGACAAATGTTTGAGAAGGTAAATAAGTAAAGTGTAAACAATTTCTGGTTACTCGTTTGTCTGCAATGAAAGGGAATTAGTCTTTTCTTCTGGGCTGAGAAAAGGCATTTGAAAATCAGAGGTTGCAAGAGGAATCCTACTGGGGTTCTGCTAGAGCAAAGAGTATTTGAGAGTCTTGTCGCGTCTGCAACAGTTAAAAAGGCATTTCATGTTCATGCTGGGGAAAGTTGGAAGGCTGAGAAGGCATGTTATGGTATATGTAGGCACCTCTGGCTGAATACGAAGGTTTTACTGGAAGGTTGTTTGTACGGTACATTTGTGAGTATCCACAAATTTGGTGTTAGGAAGAAGTATACTTAGTGTATTTTAATACAACGTACCAGGATATTGTGGTTTTTTCGTTGTGTGGGTTTGTGTGTTGTGTGTGTGGTTTTTTTTTTTTTTTTTTCTTCTCCTTGAAATAGTCTGGATTTATTCTGTTTTTTCATAAATGACCACCTCCTTGTGAAAAAGCAAACCAAAGGTGAAGGCTTAATCTCTCCTTGGGGCACCTTGGTTGCTGCTTGTGTTGTTTTTTTTCCCCTTCTCAATTGTTCTGTCTCTTGACTGAAAAGAGAAGTTACATACATTCCAAGTTAGTCTTAAATTTTACTTTGGCTCGTCTTCATCAGCTGTTTCGTGGGCATCTGTGGGATTATTGTATGTAAAATTTCACATGAAATGGATGGTAAACTGCAGAGGAATGCTTGCTCTAAGATGAAGTCATTCTCTTGTGCCTAAGAAAGGGAAGTTGACGAGTTTTAAACAATCCCACCTCTCTTTGATTATATATGTAAAAAGTTCAGAAACTGAAAGAGGTAACTAGAATGGGAATGTGTTTTGATTCAGCAACTAAAACAGTTTTTTCTCACTTTTGTGCCTTAAACTGATGTGGTGGACCTTCTACAGTTACTGGAAACCTATGCCCTACAGACTTTATTTTTAGCAAGGAAAAGGTTGTAGCTTGGAATTAGTTTTATAGCATATTTGAATATTTTGGGTTTTTTACCTGACCTAAGGCAAAAGTATCTTTTGGTGGGATTTGCTATTGGCATCACAAACGGTTATGTTAAAATGATGCTTTGCGTTTTTCTAAACAAAGGCTGTAAATGATAGGCTTTCTTCATGTATGGTATTTGTGGTTGCTAATGGTTTATTCTTGGAAGAGTTTTTGCATATGTTGAGTACTTTGAGATAGTGATGGAACGGTTTGCAAGGGCATGCATGCCTTTCTGTAATCTAATCTCAAAAGACATGTTGCTTTCACATGATGTGGTTTTGAAGGCTGCTTCTGTATGTATCAGGTTGGCAAAGTACCTCTGTTACTAAAGCAAAGGGTCATAAATATTAATAACATAATAAGTAAAAGGCATACAGCAAGTACAGTTTCAAAATGTTACTGGAATATAAAATATTTTCTTGCTTGTGTATTTTCCACAGTGTGTGTGTAATTTTCTACCAGTATGCAGTAGTCTGTATAATCTGGAGAAAAAACTTTGTCTTCCTTTATTGCTCAGAAAGTGTGTTTGGCAAGCTTCGAAGTGTCCTAAAAGGGCTGGGGGGGAAATTAGGTACAGAATATTTCAGCAGTCTGTGGCTGTAACCGTGAGGCTAATTGTGGAAAAGGTTTTGATATCAGTTTTCCTAATATTAGGGTTTTTTTCTCTCTCATATTATAAGAGACTTAAGATAGTTTAGAGGATTTGTAATACTTCATCTATTTCCATCTCTGTTTTGAGTTTTCTGGTAATGTGCAGTATTTGTGTGTGTATCTGTTTCTGTAAACTGGAGTGTACTACTGTCCTATAATTTTCTATTTCTGTGTCACTGAGATAAATTGGAAAATAGGTATGTTTGACTCCCCCTTGGTAGTGTTATGGCCTTACCAATGCAGTTAAATGTTTTGCTGTACTTGGTGCCTCGAAAGTTTGTTAACTTAAGCTTTTTAATGCTGCTATTTAGAGACCTCTTTTTGCTATTGGATTTATGCATGTTAAATTTTTTTTTCCCAAACTGTGTTGGAAAATACATCTTCAGTAAAGATAGGAGCCAAGACTCACTTTGATGACCATTCCGGAGGTAGGGAAAAACACGGTTGCAAAGAGATGAGAGCCAATTATATTATGAAGGCATCTTCTAGAGGGCTCTTTAATTTTGTTTTGGTGTGTAGGAGACAGGAATGTACTACTCCCGTCCACCTCCCATTATTACCATGACACTTTATAAATTTCTGCCACTTCCTTATTAAGAGGTCCTTGTAACATTTTCAGAGTTGCCCATCAGACACAACTTTGGTTTAATCACCTGAATTTTTTGATTGTAGCTGTCTGGAGCGTGCAGGAGTTCTGATTTTTCTAACACGCATGCAAAACTCTACTTTTGCAATGCAGCAATAGTGACAAAGTTACGTTGCTGTGTAATGCCTTTCTTGAAAACCCTGCACTTAGGGACACAGCTCAGAATTGACCTTTATTTAGTTTTCGGAGGTTTATTCTGCCATGTGCCGCTCTTTTCTTTTGTATCTTGGTTATTTACGTCGTGCCAGCTGCTTTTATTTTTTACGTGGTTTAACTGCTTTTAACCTTTTTTTTTTTTAAACCTCATCTGAAGAAGTTTTTCCTATATGTTCTGTTGTCATCTTCATATTCTTTAATTTACTTTCCTCAATAGTCAAACGCAGATTTGGAATTTTTTTGTGTGCGCACCCAATACACTATAATAAATACCTATTTTTAGAAAGATTAAGGAGTTACGTGTTTAAATAATCTTTTTTTTCTTTTTGGTGGGGGTTGGTACAGTATGTTTTAACTTAGAGCCGTTACACAGGTATGTTGTTCATCCTTGTCACTTCCCTGTGAGATGACAAACCTGTTCTGTATTTAAGGCATTGCACTATTGAGTAATTCTAAGATCAAAGTTTAGGTGAATATCAACACTGTTAGGGTTCCCAGTCCCTGTAAGACTCCTGATTGAGGCTTCTGTTTTTTCCTCGTGAAACCATTATCACAGATCCCACGTTGATCGATGTAAATGCACCAGTGGGCTGCTGCCAGAAGCAGTGATCAAACAGATTTATTTGTGGTGCATCTAGCTGTCATATGGCCACAAGAAAAGTCAGTTTGGTGAACTGATCCAATGGATAACTAATTAAGTTGTTTAAAAAAAAAAAAGTCCTTTGCTTCAGCTCTTTGTATCTGACTTCATGATTAATAGATCTGACTTAAGGAAAAAAGTGTGTGCCCAAGGGAGCAGAAAGAGCAGGGAGAGTATTCTTTAGCAGTTAGCCTGCCGTCATACACAGTTAGATGTGAAGTAAAGCATTACCCTTAGCAAAGGCAGCAGTTCTTTTGGAGAACCAGTTCTGCCAGGAGGCTGTAATTTGTGAGCTGTTAAAAGTGGACTGTATTCTAAGGAATGCAAACATTTGGAGGAAGGCAACTTTAATATTTTGATGTCAAGTCTGAGATGAGATTATGAGCAAATGGGCTCAAGATCTCTGAATGTTATGTAACTTTTTATAAATTTGCCAGTAGATTTTGAAGTAGATTCATTGCTGTTGAATGTAAAACTAAAATAATATTGCACTTCTGAAGYGGATGTCCTGATCCTTGATACAACAAAATCAAGAGCATTGCAAAAGGAAATTGCATGGTATTTAGCATATCTGTTGATTTATTCTGTCTTTCCTTCAATACAGGGTAACGTTTTCTTGAAGAATTGGATGGGTAGATTTTCAGTGATGTTTTCTTTCCAGATTTSAAGAGGTGAAAATGTGTTGTTTTAGAAAACTTTGACAAACAGCTTCAGAACTGCAGAATATATTTAGGAATTTAGAAAAAAATAGTTCTATTTAGTTTTAACTTAAACTTGTGTCTTGTTTCTTCAGGGTCATGATGAAGAAGCCGTTGTGGATATGGGCAAAATCAGCTCTACTATCAATACAAACTTTGAGAAAGAAGAACTAGAGAGTAAGTTCATGGTGGTTTTCTGTTTACTTAACATGCATTTTTTTTTTCCTCAGGATAAAAGATCTATTTTCCTTCAAGTGCAACCAGTATTGTTAGAAGGAATCAATTTTATGGCCATCATGAAATTCTGGGAATAAAACCAGTGAACGGCAGATGACTTGTGCTGTTTTTTGTCTCTGTGCATGCTAATAAATACTCACTGTTATTCAAATCTGTCACAGAAAAAAATATTAAAAAAACAATTTAGGAAGCTTTCCAAGGAAGACTTGCTTCTGAGATTGTAGGTTTGAAAAAATGATTGCTGTCGGTAAGTAATTTCCCAGCATGAATGATGTCAAGTTCTGCAGAATCAAAACTCAGGGAACAGGGGCCATGAGGGAGATGTTTGTTTTGTTTTCTAAAAGTTGTGTCCTTTCGAGTGTGGTCATGCACTTTCAAATACTGAGGGTCTGAACAGATAACAGTGCTTCTAGTTCCATGGTAAACTGTACATTCTGCAATCTGCTGTCAGTTAAAGCATTATGGAATACTGCTAGTCTTCATTATTTGACTCAGGATCCTGCATTTAGCAACACAAATGGCATTGAGTTAGTTTCATATTGCAAAATGCAAAATTAGATACTTCATCTAAGATACAATTTCTCACTGACTTGAAAAGGAAGTAGTTTGGGATGAAGGTTCATGGATGCTATTTAGTGAAGCCAGAGGAAAAAGCTGGGGAGATCCAGTGTGAAAAATCTTATTTACTCACCTTTCACGTGGAATGGTCTGAAGCGTAATTAACATTTGCAAACTGCTAGAAGACTATCAGTAGATTCACTAAGTTATATTGCCTGACAGTACTGACTCTTACTGCTTCAGAACACCAGAGAGCCATTGTAGCAGCAGTTTCTAGCTGAGAAAAGTTAATTTAGGCTGCTGTCATGTTTTCTTATATTGTGGTCTAACAAGAGACAGTTTAAAGCGATGAAAGTTGTGTGTTGCTGTTGCAGTCATATTCTTGCTCTGTTCCCTTCAGTCTGTTACTGCTTTCTTGTCTTGTACTGACACTTTTGTTTGTCTGACCGTACCATAAGCCTGGTTAAGTATGTTAAGCCAGCAGAAAATCGAAGAGTCCTGTCAAAGGAAAATAATAAGAAAGATCTCAGCAGCTGAGCACCCCAAACCAATTTGCTATACAGATGGATGTGTGCCAGTGCCGAGCGGAGGGAGGAAGTGTGAATATGAGGCCGAGAGGTGCAGCGGCGGAGGCTGCAACAATGCCAACTTAGATAGGGTTGAGTTGTGGTGAAACCACTGCCATGTCTGTTTCTGCAGTTAAGTCTTCAGTGCAGATTTAAGCTGTCTCCTCCTTCATTTCCTTCTCTTCCTTTTATCTGGGAGATGACCCAGAAGCAGCCATGTGTGTTTTGCAGGGAGGCAGGGGTTAAGGGGAAGCTGGAGTAGTTTGCCGTGCAGCAGCATGAACAGCTGTAATGCCTCAGCCACCAAGAACGGCATGGGAACGTGCAGCCAGATCACTTCCCCGGTCTCTCTTGTAGCACATTCGCAGGAGTGCTTCAGCCAGCACAACACTGTCGTTACACAAGATACTGTGTGGGAAGGCAGGGGGTTCAGGCTGCTTGAGGCAATTTAAGCACTTGTATTGCTGACTGTGGAAAATATCCCTGTCTTACCCACGGCCAAAGAATAAATTAAGGTTAAACCAAGACTTGTGTTTCATGAGCAACTGAGTCAATATAGCAGCTGTTGAAAGGAGGAGATGAGGAGATCTCGCTGTCCTCACCTTGCTCTTAGCCATGCAGCCTTATCTTTCCTTTGGCTACATCTCACTCTCTTTGGAGCGACCCGGTGTAAATGTCTCAACCTGTGAGAGGGCTGGCTATACAGAGGTTAAATAAATAACTAATAAGAAGTATCTGACAAGAAAAATGTATTTCAGTAGGATTATCACATATCTGAAGCTTCATATAGGCACACATTTTCACACATAAGTAGGAATTATTTGTGGTGATTACATATATTTTGTAGTATCTTACATATTTGTAGGAAAATTTCTTTTCCTACAAAAAAAGTCCTTTTTTTTTTTTTTTTTTTTTTTTTTTAACGGTAGAATGGGGAGAGGGAGGGACAGTATGTATTTTGACTTTCATCAGTGGAAACTGTTCCAAGGTAAGAACAAGAAGTTTTTCCTTTCCTGTACAACAGAGAAAGGTATGTAAGTGCAGTTGTTTATGACTCATACAGTTATCTTCTCTGAGATTCACCAGAAGGTGTTCTTTAGATTCAGGGTGTTTTAGAGGATAAATTTATGTGAACTTACATCTCTGTTTATGAGATCATTATTTATAAGCTATTATGATTAAAGTAGGTATGTGGGATTTTGGGGTTTTGTTTTTAATTCTGGTATTAAAATCTTAAAGGGGTGAAATGGAATTGTTGGCTGCAAGCAGTAAAAAACCTCCGGATAGTATTATTTTTCATTACTGACTTGTGAACGTTTTCTTGTAGGCTTGGGAAGACCTATAGTCAAGCATTAGGTATTGTAAGTGTTTTAAGACCTGGAACTGTTCAGTCTTCCAACTTGTTTTTCTGGTGACTTGAAAAGGAGTTCTAGGAATTTGGAACCTTTCCAGAAGTGTGTGTTGATTCATTTTCAAGGAGAGGCAGCAAGCAATTAATTCAGTTCAGCTATGATCTGAAGCCCCAAACCTTTAAGAGCCAGCATGGACAGGTGATATTTAACTGCTTTAAAGCCTGTACAAACTAATGTTGATTGGTTTGATGCTGTAGAAGGCGTAATTTTGTTAATAATACTGAAGCAAAGGTTTCTTGGTGTTGTCAGTATTGGATACTTCTATTTTCTGGAAATGTTGTGATGATATATTAGTGGAAAGAGGGCCAGATGCTAAAGGGGAAAATAGATCTTGGAGTTAGGGCTTCCCAAGCTCAGCATTCTATTTATGGTGGCTGGGAAAGTGTGGTACATATCCGGGGTGACAGTGTTTAGGTTAGAAAGGTTAGGCACAGGCTACTTGTTTTGTAACTCTCTTCCTGTAAAAGAGAAATGGGTAGAGATGGTAAACTGCAATTGTGGGCAGACTGTGTACTAAATAAAGGTACTGCTCTTTACTGAAGCTGTAAGGCCTTAGTTGAAATAACAAATGTCAGTTTACAGAAGAGCTAGAAAGGGGAATAACATCTTAAAATAACATTTTTAAGAGCACCTAATGTTCTGAACTTGATGCCAGGCACTTTGAGCTGCAATGAATGAGAGCAATAACAAAATAAGGCAGGAGTTGGAAGTAAGGCAAGAATAGCAATGGCAGAGGTATATTATATATATATATATTTATATATATATAATATATATATTATATATGCCATATAAATGGCATATTTACAAGATGGTATTTCATGCCATCTTGTAAAAGGCATTTTCTGTTAAGAACCATGTTTAAGGAAAGCTTTCCTAAACCTGAGTTAATATGTTTGGCTTGATGTTACCAGGACCTATCTTTTTAAATGTGTAGTTAGTTTTCCACCTTGATTTGAGGATATGTTTACTAGATACAGTTTAAGGGAAAAGGGATATATTCTGTTTTTCTTAGTAGACCAGTTACAGGCATAGCAAAGATAAGGAGTTTACACATAACAGAAGTCTTGTTCCAGAAACAATACGAGGTCAAGAGTGTGTGTCTCAGTAGACTAGTTTTCTGTGGCATAAATCCAAGAAGCAGCTGTCAAGAGCTAAGATGATTTAATAGCTACTCTACTCTCACACTACCCTGTGGCAGGTGTAAGTAGTGTTTACATTTCAAGTGACCCTATTATCTTTGATACCTTGATGGTTTAGAGCCTTATTTTTCCTTTAACAAAACAGCTGTGCTTTTTAGTTACTTAGTTGATAAGGACAGATAATGAAATAATCCTGCATTTTTCACCCTCTAAAAGTCAATATTGTATATCTAAGTGGAAAACTGGCTCTACAAGTGTTTTGCAGTTTAATGTGTTATGAGTAGTTAGAAATTGTTTCAGTATTATGAAAGGGCTTTGGGGAACTAAGAACTTACATGGCAATTTTAGTAGAATGTACTGCTAAGATTTTTTTTCAGGTGGCGGGTTTACTACTATTCTGCCTTTTAGATGCATGTAAATTGCAACTGTTCAAAACCCCATGAATAGTTCCTGTAAAATCTTTCAAGAAAACAAGTTGTACAGGAGCAGGCAAACACAAGTAATACAACAGGACATTGTAGCTGCTGGCACTTTTAGATTGTGCTTAGTATTTATGTTTTTATGTTCCGTAATAGGCTGTATTAATTTAGACAGGCAGTACAGAACGGGTTTCTTATGGTTCTCAAACTACAGAATGAGTGCTTGCACCTTTAAGAGACCCCAGTGGTCTAGAAAAGAACTGTGTTTAACAGAAAAAAGAATTTTGAAATGCTGTTTCTCATGAAGTTGTATCTTTTTATGTGGTCAAAAAGTAGAAAAATGTGTACCTGCTTCTGAAAACAAAAATAATTTAGGATGGTCATTAATGATTCTTGCAGACTACCTTTCATCCATCCTCTCTAGTGATATCCCTGAACTGGAAAGATCTTGCCTGCTCCTTAGTTTGGGTTGAACTGAGAGCAAGCAAACACGTGTCTATTCAGATACAGTACAGCTAGTCAGATGTATGAGATGTGCTCCGAGTTGCATGCAACAGCAACAAAATGTTCACTTGCACCAGTTGTGCTAGTAGCTGGTGCAGGATAAATTCTTTTGTCCTTATCTTTCAGAAATAAATGTTGGCTGTGCTTAGTGCTTCTCTGTAAGTTACAAAAAGTGAGGATGTTTTCCTAATACGATTTTTAATGCAATCTTGATTAAGTGAATTTTGGAATTAGGCTGCATTGCTACACTTTTGTCACATGTGCGTTGGAAGTTTAGTTATAATACCTTTTGCTATGGGAATCCTGCATTATACAGTCCACAGGCAAGTTCCTCAGGACTTCTTGTCCTGTTCATTTATGCAATATTCAGACTTCTGTGTAGAGAGAAAAATTGTCCTCAACTTATTTTATTTTATGATTTGTGGTGGTTATCACAGAGGTAAATCCCAAATGCTATCAAAACTGTTTTTAGACTGCCTTTTGAGAGGGAAAGTTGTCAACCCGATTGTGTAGATGTAAAATTCAGTAGGGCAACCCAAAGTGACTAGACACAATTTTCAGTGTTGGTGTGTTGTCAGTTTTGGAGGCAGGGGGTTATTTCTAATTTGTAGAACAATTTTTTTGGAAGTTGCTTCTGATTGTGCCAAACACAGTACTTACAAATTACTGTAAATTCTGAAATTTTTACTTGCATGTTAAATTACTTGCAAATTACTTGAAAGACATACTGTAAGCTCCTGGCAAGTGAAGCTTATTAGAAGTTACTTGAGACAAGAGACTCTTCTTTTTTTACATTATGAGACTTACTGATGGTAGCCTAGCAAGAGCTGAGTATAAAAAGAAGCATAGGCTCTAGTGCACCCTAAAATTCATATTCTTTAGCTAGATAACAATTGTATAAACTTCAAAAAAATTTCTYAGTGGTTTTGATACCACTGTTGCCCTCATCCTTGGGGGAAATTACTCATTTTTCTACAAACAGATCTTAAGGAGTGTCCTTAAGACACTTGTTAATTTCTTGTTTGTGGAATGGTCTCAACAGCTGAGGAACCCTTCTGCATACCCCAGCTGATGAATGGCTGTTGACAGGATGTATTTATCTTGCTAAAGATGATGTTATCAAACTTTACAATCTTTCTGACTGAGTTGGGACTGAGTAGTAGTATTCATACTGAAACTAGGTCATCATTTTTGCATATATTGTAAGTCATTCATTAGAATAACAATAGTATTACTATTTTGATTTTATTTTTGTTTAAAAGACATTGTATAGTGTATGTATGATGTATAAATGTGTATGGTATTCCATTCTGCTTTAAAGTCAGGAAAACATTCTTAGAGAAGACAGCTTTTGTAATGACTTAAATCTATTTAATATTATGATCTAGGTGTTACTTTATGGGAAGTGTAGACTTCAGTAATTTCAGTGACTTCTGCGTGGGAGCTGGAATACATGTGTAGGGAATCATAAAATTCATTTTAGCTATGCTTCCCTTCTTATGTAGCCAGTTTAAAGTAGAAGATCTTTATATAAATATATAGAGATAAGGTGCAGAATACTGAACCTTAAGTGAAAATAATCTTTGAAGGAGGTGATGCAGCAAAATACAAGTTTTTCAATATGCAACTACTCTTTCTGTGGAGGTAGAAGGCAGTGCTGAATATGCATACCCTTGAATTGTTACAATTTCTAACAAGTAAGGCTAGATKATCTAATATTTACCCTCCAAACCAAACAAAACTGTTCAATCACATTGTCTATCCTCTAGTAATGTTTTTTCAAAGTGAATCAGCATTTAAACTTGAATGAGTTCATGAGAACATCTGCAGCAGACTATAACTTGCTTATACTTAAATCTTTAAAATCCATTTTGGGAAATGTCCATGCTAATTTTAGCATTTCTTCTTAAAACAGAGGTTGTTTTTAAATGGATGCCATTAAAAACAAATGCCTTTTCCATAAAGATGTAAAATAAATATTTAATGTAAAATAGACTAAGATGGAAGCAATGCTTTTTAAAAGTTTGACATAAACTGTCCCCTAACATTTTTTTTGCTAACTTCTTTTATATGAGAGAACATTGTGTAATGTTTTTGTTCTGACTGCGTCAGAAATTTTGTAAAAAGGTAATTAACTGAGTTTCATAATCTGAAACATACGTAAAATTGTTATTCAAGTAGTAGGACCATAAAACTGAGGTTTTACCAAACGGCACGAATTGAAGATTAAAACTTTCAGTAAACTTGATGGCCCCAATTGCTCAAATTTTAAAATTTTTGAGATGAGGCAGAAGAAATAGGAAACTGTACTTGATTCTGCAGCCTGTTGTTTCTTGATGGCTTTTCATAACATTTATCTTACTATTTTTAATCCCTTTAAAATCAGTTGTTCCAAAAATTGGCTAAACCTGTGACTTGATGGATGTCAGAAGTCTTTCTGAATGGATCACTTCTCCATTTGCAATTCACTGAAAGCTAATGTTTCATAGTTAAAGCTTTTAAAGTGTGAGATTTTTTTTTTAAATTTCTGAAACTTATTTTATAAAGAAAGTGTGTAAGTCTGAGTTTTTCTCAGAACGGATAACCCTTACGTGAGGCAAGATTCCCTCTGTAATATTTTTCGTATCTTAAAATACCAGGAAATAGATGCATTTGGGGGCAAGCTGATCCATTTAAAGACGTGTGCAGCAGTTGTACAAGAGAGGTGTGATCAAATTTGTAATGAGAATGTATTTGTGACCCACTGATGAAGTGGGAAAATCTTCTTTGCAAATGTTTCTTTTGAAATACTTTACAAGCACAGTGTTAACGAATGTGGAAGCCTCGTGTCCTTACTGGGTATGGCATCCGTGAAGGCCTGAGAACATTGGGKTTTTTTTTTTATTCGTGGATGAAGGGCCAATCTTCAGTCTTAACGGGACTTCTGCATGAATTGCGTGTTTCTAGGTTTTCTCCCCTCCAACAAAAACAACTCTTTCACGTTATCTCGGGTATATATCCTTTTTCCTGAGCTCTGCTGCAGAGGCAGACTGGACCAAGAACCTCCAGCTCAGATAAAGCGTGGGGCCCAACTGCGGTCCGACTTGGGTGTGTGGTGCAAGGACAGCCGGTCCCCCCCCCGCAGGTACCCGGCGCTGGCTCCTTCCCCAGGCGAGGCACTGGGAGCGGCGCTGGCAGCGGGCCACAAAGACCTGGGGTGGACACACAGTGCCAGGATCCCTGTGTAGCTCTGTCGGCTGGCACTAAGCTTTTCCTATGGCTGTTACTATCTGCATGTCTAATGTAATTACTGATAATGCCTTCTTGAATACTGTTGTTTGTGTCAAATAGAATTATTCAGTGCATTTTTCTCTTATGACTGCCACTACCAACTCATATTTGGTTTTAAGTCAGAAAAAAATCACTTCTGTGTATAATGAGAAATGTGGCACTTACTGGTTTTGCCAGTTGGCCTAATATGATGCTGTCTTTCATTGTGTAGTGAGAAAACACTCTTACTGAGCTGCTTTACCATATGCTATGCATATGAGATTCTTAGATTATGCTTCTCAATTTTATCTATCTAAGTATTTTAGTATAAAGAACTACGCTGCACTGTGGAGATCCTTTGGGCTCCAGCTATGGCATATAACAGTCCCGTGAAAGAATTTTCTTTACTCCTCTATACTGATTTGATTAGAAAATTTTATTACAAATGTTTTATTCTGAAAGCAAGAAATAATTTTTGTCAAATAATTCTTTTAACAAAGCACAGAAAAAGAATCCTTGGTAATAAAAGGGCTTTTTTATAGTCAATTCAGATTATTTTTCCCATTTGTGTGCTTCTACCTTCAGAGTAAACCTGTGACAGAAAAGGTAGAAGTTGTGCCAATAAATTGCATTGAGCTTATTTTTGTGCATGCAGGTACTTTCTGTGATGTAAGGGGAATTAATGTCAAGGCATGAGATGATAGATTTCAAATGCTTCCTACTAGGGTAATGTGTTTGGGGATGTGAGTTAGAAGACACTGAAAAGCACATAGCTCTTTTTTTTTTTTTTTTTTTTTTTCTTCTCACAGCTGCTTTTTTCCCAGTTTTATGGTCTTAAGGAACAGATTAGGATCTCTCCTGCAGATCCTCCAGTTTTTCCATACTAGAAAGCTCCGTGCTGGGACAAGATAGATTATGACATTATTTGATTAAATAAAGGCTTCCATGTAAAATAAATGATCTATCTTCAGATTATTATCTGAAGATTTTTGGAAAAATAGTAATTCTTGTCACGAAGTTTATCTTCAGCAGACTGTTGGGAGCTTACGGAGAAGATGGAGTCAGACTCTTGTTGGAGATGCAAAGAGAAAGGGTGAGGGGGAGCACACACAAGATGCAGTATTGGAAGTGCTGACTGGATATTAGGAGATTTTTATCATGATGTATGTTGTTATATGTTGGAAGAGGTTGACCGGAGAGGCTGTAGAGTATCTATCCTTACAGATACTCAGAGCTTGGCTGGCTGTCATCCTGACCAACCTGATCAAAAAGATGGCTTCAGCTTTGAGGTTGGCTATACTTTGAGCAAAATTGGACCAGATAGCCCACCTCCAGACATCCCTTATGACTGTAATTAATATATGATCTCTGCAGTTCAGATTTCTAGTAACAGGATTCGAGAATTCACATAGATATTAACTTCATTTTCTTTGTTTTCCCTTGTTAACATTGGGAAGAATATCCTTCTTTGTATGAAGCTTAACAGGCGTCTAGTTAATGAAATGATGATTAGAAAAAATAAAGTTCTATGTGGAATTGTACTTATAGGTGCTCTGCTATATCAGAGCATTTTTGGATACATGTTTTTGATCTCTCTCGGACTTTAGAAGTCTTCTGTTACCATTTTCTTAGGCTTTGGAGAGTAATCAGGGAACTTAAACAGGGCATTTTCTATTCTGTCAATTTTATAGGACTTTAATATAAACTGACTTTTGGAGGAAGACCAACCATGTAATGGAGACATGTAGCAAGCTCCTAACATGTAAATTTGTTTCATACTGGTAAGGACCTTAAGTAGTAAATACTCTTGGTGGATTTGAACAGCTAAGCTTGGATAAAGTCATGTTAGATTAAAATGAACAACTATCTCTTGAGCTTTGTATTACTAAATTTAGTGTCGGGCAGTCTACTAATTCTATTGATTATTAGTTTAAAGTAATTCAGTAACAAGCTTTGCTTGAGAGTGGTACTGTGGTACAGATGTTGGTGTGAATAAAGCTTTGAAGGTCACATAATTGTACCTTTCAAGCTTTTAAAAACAATATTCAAGTAAAAGGTTGTGTTCGTTTTAGAAATAACACTGATGCTAGTAATATGAATTCCAACCTTTTTAGAGTTAACTTTTTTCCATTGCTATTATATTATTTGCATTTCTGGCTTTTTTTCTTTTAGCCAGGGTGAAGGGAACTGTAAGTTGTTTTGCCAGATTCATTGGGAATGAAGGAAAAAAAATCCACGTGGTTTTGTTTTGTTTTTCCTTGTAAGCTGTGTTTGTAAGTAAATCTTTATCTGTCCATCTGCAAACGTTAATTACTCCTATCTAAATAATGAAACTTAAGGGAACACAGACCTACTCAATGCAGCTGTCTTTATTTTTAGAGGGCTTCTCAGTGCTTTGCTTTGTGGAGTTAGAATTAAGGTTAAGCTTGTCCAACTTTTATTACGCAGTTTTGCCCTGCCTTTTGGAGTTGAATATACCTGCAACATGTTTTTGGGTAATCGTGGTAGTATGCTCAACAGCAGTAGTTCTGGATTTCCTAGGTAGTAGTGGAGATGTCTTTGGTATCACAGACATTCATAAACAAAAAAAGGTCTCTTTCTTAAGGAACAGTCTGGTGCACACATAAGCTGCTGTTTGCAATAGCCAAACTTCTTGGTTAGTCTATTGTATTGCCAACCCCCATGCTTGCTTTTGGAAAAAAAAAAAAAAAAAAAAAAAAGAAAAACAAAACAATTCAGAGGCTGTTTTTCAACATAAAGTCTTTTTCTTGAAGTTATTCTGATAGAATTACATTGGATTGTGATGCATTTTACTTAATAATCGCTGAAAATCATCTTGCTCGTCAGCATTTCACATTAGTCCCAAAATAAAGTTGCAGGTGTAGCAGTCTGATCACTTTGCATATACGGAAGTGATTTGGGGAAGGTATTTTTGTTTTACATTTGCCTGTAAGACAGTGTTTACATAAGGAAATAGCCATTCACACAATAGTCGCTTCTGGGCAGCGTGGGCTGAAGGGTAGGATAACCCGTTGCTAGCCTGTTCCTGTGTCTTTGTGATACCCTAACCTGTTGGGGTAGGGAGAAGGCACTGTCTTTAAAGTTTCCTTCCAGAGTATAAGGTAGTACCGAGTGTTGCAGGTTGTGGGCTGGCTGCCCAGGTTGAAGACTAAGTTGGCAGTGCCTACTCGGTGTGCCTTGAAGCAGCTGTGAGGCATCTGGATGTAGAAATAGCTGAGAGGTCAGTGCAGTTTGGGTAGGAAAGCAATTTGCTATGGTCACACGTTGTTTAAAAACACCTTCGGTGTTTTTAGCACCTTGCTTATTTTAGCTCGTTTTTTCCTAGCTTTGCAACGTATCTGCTCTCCTCCAAACTTTTCTATTGAAAAAAAATTTCAGTCAGACTGCAGTTGTGTAATAGAAGATAGACTTCTCGTTTCCTTGTTCCACCTCTCCTCCAAGCAGCAACATGGTCTTTGAGTATGGAAATGATCAGACTATTACAAATGCTAATTTTTGCAATAGCAGGCTGAATTGTGTAAGATGGAGGCTCTTGAAAAAATCGTATGGGATTTTTGTTTGTTCTTTAGTACAGAAAACAATGTGGGATGTTTGTCTTAATTTATGGGAGCAGCAAGAGACCAAAATGTGGAAGTCATTCTAATTTTTCAGGAAGTAAAATCTTGAACAATTTCAGATTCCTGAAGTTTTCTAGAAAGTAATCACCTGCCTTTTTTTTGTGCAATGATCAAAACACGTGCTTAAGACAGTCTTAAGAATATTAAAACACGCTGATAATATAAAATGCTTTATTACTAGAAATATATTTGAGTTTCTCTTAGGAAAAAATAGTTCCCGCAAAAAATCAAACACTTTCATGACGAATAAAACTGTGTGTGTATATATATAAAACTATGGTTTAATACCTGCTAATTGAATATATAAAATAAAACAAAAATCCTAACAGGGATGCTAATGGCATTTGGAGTGAGTGGTGGGTCACTCAGTTGCACCAGGCAGCTTTGAGTGGGGTGTGGTGAATAATGCAGCTGTTTTTGAACCTAGTACTTTGGCTTTCCCTATACATAAGATTATTGTATCATGATGGTATCAATAATGTGACCATTGTTAATGGTGCCACCTAGTCATATTATAAATCAAGTGCATTGATTTATGTTTAGGTGTCACATTTGCATTAATTTCTCTGGGACTTGGATTGTGCATAGTAGCTGTGGAGGGTGGTGGTGAGGCTGACCAGCAGGGGCCGAGTGTTCCTGTTGGAAGAAGCTCACAAGAGAAAAGTCTCTCTTTATCAATAGGACTGATGAATGCTTCAACGAATTAATCTGTTTTCCACTCTTACATGGAAACAAATAGCTTTTAATATGCTTAATTTCAGATCTGGTCATAGTGCCAGTCAGTCAACTCTTAATTAAAACTAGTGTTGGAAGTCTGTCAAGAATCAGGTCTTGTAATTTGAAAAGGAATCTTGACCAAATTAACTAAACGTTGAACTTACTCATGCATTATTACTGATTTTTTGCTTAGACTTTTTACTCATGTAGCTCTGTAAAAACACTTGCTTTATAAAACTTTTGTGTATCCTTTTGGGCATAGAGATGCTTTTCTTGGAAAACAAGTTTGACATACTATCACTTTCTATTTCTTTAAAGATCTGTAATTGCCCGAATTTTTCAATATCCTTAATCTAGGGGGTGTGTGCGCTATACATGCATATCTACGTGCATGTATGTGTACAGTCACAACTCCTAGGGCTTGCTTATCTTCTATAAATTTGCTGAATTTGCATCTCTCTAGGAGCTGGAAAACCACTTCCTTTTCCTTTTGTTAATGTCAGTCTTCTGTAATAACTTTTCTACAGTATGAAACAAAGTATTTAGTGTTAACCTCCAGGCTTATAGTTAATGTGTCTCTTCCTGAGATTGTTTGTTTAAAAAGGAATTGAAAAGATTATTGTATATGCTAACTCCATTACAGGAGACATGGTAGTAATATGTTCATAATAGTATGTTGATTGATTTTCTTCTGCCAAGTTGTTGATGCTAATGACCTTAATCTGAAAGGTCAAGGGAAAAATAAGATGTTGAAAGTAAGTGTTTTAAAGAGCAGTATGTATTAATTTGAGGATGCGCTACCTAAATTTAGTAAAAAATTCTAGAATAGAAAAAAAACCCCCAACCTTCTCTGTAAGTTATATGATGTTTGGCATACATTTCCCGATATAAGTTCCTTTTATGCTCCTAAACCTATACTAAATTAATGGTATAGCTGAACATCAGGTTCACCTAGATACGTCACATGCTACTTGAAGAAATATTGGCAGTTTATTCAAGCAGAGAAAACTCCTTGTAGACTCTAAACGATGGATAATTTCTTAATGAAGTTCATAAACTGAACTAGGAGATCACATCTTGCCATTGTAATGACTATCCTGATATGAATCCCTGCGAACAAGAGGAGTATCATCTAATTTCTCTGCCTTGCCCTGCTGTTTATCAAGTGGCTTCTTTCAGTGTTACAGGTCAAGCTTGTGCTTCTGTATTACTTGTTTCACAGCTGAGTTCTTAAATTGGGCCATATTCTTACTCAGTTTATCAGGGAAATGAGTATAGCACTAGTTCCTTGACACCAGGGAAGGACAGAAAGGAAATGGCAACATTAGTTCACTAAAAGTAGTTTTGCCAAGTATTTTTGGGTTTCTTTTTGTCAAACTCCTTGTCTTCGTGACTAAGACACTAAATTTGGGCAGGAGGTTGTTTTTTTATTTAATTGTTTCCTTTTAAACTTTCTTGAAAAGGCCACAGAGCTGTGTATATTGGAGTTCATGTCCCATTTGGAAAGCAAGGCCGTCGACGGCACAGGCATCGTGGGCACAGGCATCACAGAAGAAAAAAAGAAAAAGAGACTGACAGAGAGGATGGCCGAGAATCTCCATCATATGGTAAGAAACCTGTTATGCGAGTTCTTTGTGTCTCTTGAAAATAAACTCATACTAGTTACCCTGTGCTTAAATATTGTTTGTTTTGCGCCGTTTCTTTTATTCTCACTGCAATTAATGTCTTTCTGTGTACAATCAGGCAAGGATTTTGTGGTTGTGTTTTATCTAAATCATAAGCTGTAGGAATTCATCCAGGTGTCTCTGTGAATGTTCAGCAGCCTGCACTAAATAGGTTAGACTAGAGCTTCGTAATACTCGCCTGTAGCATAAAAATGTGTTATTTAAATTAGACACCTTTTTTTKGATTGTGTATTCTTGTAATACTCTTCCTCTGTCACTCAAGATTTTTGAAAGTATGAATATAGCTGTGAAGCAGCATTTGCTGTGGTAATCTGATCAATAATCCATTAAAATATTTACTTCAGCCTTCTTGCTGTCTGTTAGTAATAGTAAAGGAATTGTACTGCCTCCTAAGTCTTAGTTTTGAATCAGACACCACCCCCTCTGCCCACCCCTTATCCTCAAGAGATACGACTTTGTCATATCATTCTCTGAAATGAAATTATTTAGCAGTACTCTTAGCAGTTTTTCTTCAAGACCTCAAACCTGCTTTTATTCCTAGACTGTTATGAATGGGAAGGTTATGGTGGAATGTTCCACTTCAAGTATGGACACCATGCTGTTCACTATCGCCTTTCTATGACTAGAATCACGTTCTATATCGGGCCAGTTCCCTGAAACAAAGGAATTTTCCAATGGGAATGCTTTCACAAGTCCCCTTCTACCATTTTCCTATAGTTCTTAGTTTCATCCACCTTCAAAACTTCCCCTCCCAAATACAAATTATTATCGTTTGATCTGTTGTTTGTAGAGTCTTGCTGTACAGGTTCTGAAGCAGCAAGTAATACTAAATAGGTAGAAATTCACTTCTCTCTTCTGGTCACTTCTCTATCCTGGATACACAGGATATGGCAGAATTCTTGGGAAGTTTATTAGTAATTCAGATCTTATGTCTGAATCTAAAAGGTGATCTGCCTTCTGCTGTGGAAGCATAGAGTTGTATGTTCAGATCTAGCAGCTGTGACAGTGATGTTTCAGTGAACAAAGTAAAATTTTTAAAATTGAGATTTACCTGGATTTTCTATCTCTGACCTTCCTTGAGGTAACATTGCGATTACTACATTATTGAACCCTTGTAATTTGAAAGCTCTCCCTTGAGTTGAAACAAGATCTGTGTTTAGGTATCAAAAATATTGCTAAAACCATATCATTGTTTTTTCTTTAAAGTTTTGCTCATAGCACTTATAGTTGATCAACAAAGATAGTTAAATTTTGCTACGAGTTATTACTGAGCCTGTTCCACTAGGCATTATACTATGAGAAGTTAAAATTTTTCCTCAACATTTTAGCTGTGTAGTTTCTAGTTTCCTATGCTAATTTATGTACAGTGCTCCAACCATGCAATGAGAAAGGTAATATTTCTTTCCATCCTACATAAGTAGCAACAGGCCGCTGAAAAATCTGCGGCTTTAACAGTATGAGTGCCTGGGTACCCACTATGCAGAGCAAAAAAAAAAAAACAACCTTGAGCTATTACTAGGGCAACCAATCTGTAAGTCAGCCTATATGTTTCTGTCAACCTGTATGGTTGGGTTTTTTTATTTTTTTCTCCTTTAATTAGTGACTGTGTCACAATGTTATCATTTATTTTGTTCTCAAAGTGAAAACAAGGTTTCTAGCCCTTTGGTATATTAATTTTTACTTTGTTACTAATTTTGCTGTTGATGTTTATTTTCATATTGTTGATCTATAGAACAGCTAAAAATGCTTAATTGTGTTACATAAACATAAACTTCCAGATATTTTGTTTTCAGAAACAATGAAAAATTTTAAACGGGCCTCCTTTTAAAGAAATGTCCATGTTTCTTTCGTTCCTCTTCCCTCTTGAAGAGGCTATTGTGCTGCATATTTCTAACTGAGAGCAGGAGATTTAACTGTTATGTGGTGTTTCTTGCATAATAGAAGTATGAATTCTTTTAATTGTTCAGTTTCTCCTTTTCTTCAAGACACGCCATCCCAGCGAGTGCAATTTATCTTGGGTACTGAAGATGATGACGAACACATTCCCCATGATCTCTTCACTGAAATGGATGAACTTTACTTCAGGGATGGAGAAGAATATGAATGGAAGGAAACGGCTAGGTATGCTAAAACTGGATTGTTTGAGGTATATCTGCTAGTGATTTTATTTCAAAGAACTGCAAACCAGGTCTAGGTTAGAATTTTCATGAACTATAGGACTTGTTCACTCAATTAACGCTCAGCAAATTAAAACTTCTTCTGTTTTTGTCCAACTCTGGAAGAATCAACATGGTTTCTCAAGAGACCCTCAGTCTTATTGGTGCTGTGTTGATTTTCCTAAAACTGATCATGCCAAGCATTGTGAAAGGTACAACTATGATTAGTTATAAATGCAGGTGTTCAGCCGTGGAGCACGGTATTTACAATCTCAGAAATCTTTGCTTTATTATTGCTGATATATTAGTGTCAATTTTTTTTTTCTCACTCAAACATAAAGAAAATTGGGTATTTACGCATGTTCTTCTTAAGTAGTATTTGATTGATTAATTACAAATTGTATGCGTGAACATTATAGGATGCCACGATTATTTTTGGCCCATATTGGTTTAGTTGCTTCTTTCTACATATGCGTTGTAATAAATTTTTCTGCATTCAGTGTTTGTAATTACCTTATTGCATGCTAGCTTTTGCAGAAGTTCAATTTACATAATGCCTGTGAGTCAGAATCAGGATCAATTTATAGTTACACATATTAGTATTACCTAGCTCTTAAATGTCTGACTTAGCACCCTAGGAGACATGAACATTGTATACGGTATGTTTCAGACAGCTTTCTAATCCTAAAATACCGATGAAACTGAGATATGCAAATCAAGTAACAAGGCACAGTCCCACACTGTTCGCGAGAACTCAAGAATAGACTGGTATTGTTCAAACCAAAAGAAACAAAATGTGCGAAAACTAAAGCAGTTGCATGTGGTTAAAAGATCTGCTAAAAATGTTGTGACTGTCAGTCAGTTGGGTTGTCTGAGAAAATGAAAGCTGGTATGAGCTGATGAGATTTCCTGTTCCGTGTCATACAGAAGCCACAGGGAAGAATGGGATTGCTTGCCAAATTGTCTGTCTCCCAGGAGAAATATAAATATGTGTATGCATTTCAGGTGGCTAAAATTTGAAGAGGATGTTGAAGATGGTGGTGATCGATGGAGCAAGCCTTATGTAGCAACTCTATCTCTGCACAGTCTCTTTGAACTGCGAAGCTGTATTCTTAATGGGACGATCATGTTGGACATGAGAGCAAACACACTAGATGAGATAGCAGGTTGCAGCAAAACTTTTAAATATTTTATTCCTAATTTTTAATCTATAACTTGATGGTTTTGATGCTGTCTTTTTATATTCTTGAAAATACTATATTGAAGAAATAGATATGTGCATGCTTACTACAGTTTTCTTCATCTGGTTGTAAAGAGCTGATCCTACAAACTTCACTTACAAGGAGCTACACTGGATGAGTAGGACCTCCTTTATTACATGTTTTAGGATGAGGCCCAGAATTTGCCTTTATGTTCTAATTCCTGAATGTGTTCTTTGTCTTTGTTTCTACAGATGAAATGTAAATATCTGCCAGAACATTTTAGGACTTATTTGTGCACTTTAGTACCATAATTATTAATCATAACTTGGCTGATGTTAACTTGATGCCATTAGTGCAGTTGGTTGTTGCACATCTGGTATTTTTTTCACCTTTATAAGAGGTGAGCAGAAATAAATTTTGTACATGTTGTTTGACCTACWATGTTGAGTGTCCTCACTAATCACACGGTCGTTTTGGATACTATAAAATCAGCTTTGAAGACTTTTTCATATATGTATATATACACACCTGCTTAGCCTGAATGCCTTTGAACTAGTTTTACATAATTTTCCTGGTATCTCTTGCTACAGGTACCACAGTGTGGAATGCCTTCTCAGGAATCATGCTAGGCTTAGGGCTGACCAACATGTATGTGAAGGACAAGGTGTTTTGGCATTAAAAACTTTGGCAGTGCTTGAAACATTTTCTTGTTTTGTTTTGAAATCTTTGAAATTCACTCAGGAAATTGTTATTCCCTTCCTATTTTCCTGACTTACTGAGTAAGAGTGTTCAATACATGGTTTGTAAAAGTAATGTTTTGGTTTGTACTTTATTTTTAATAATTGAATTTAGCAATAATCTTAGTACATAAGAAAAATAGTTATTGCTTAATTCTGTGTAAASAGCACTCTGTTAATAGCAGGTATTTTAGTTGGAACTAGGATGTCTTAAGAGACTGAATTTGTTRCAAGTTAATTTTAGGTGCCATTACGAAGCATGTAGGATAACAATCCTTGGCATACAAATGTATTGTCTTGTTTCCCTGATCCGGGAATACCTAGGAGGTATTCTTGGTTCTCACTCAAAATAGGAGGGAGAGGGTGGCCCGTTTCCTTTTGAGAAGCTGTAACAAAAGGTTGTGTGTTGCCAGTAATCCCAGAAGGAAGCTGCACCGTACTGACAGAGACTTTGCTGTATATAATTTTGTTTGTAAGGTATTCTGAGCCATAGTCTTTTTCATTGTGAAAAGTTCTATGTAATTGCAGTTCACCAATACAGTTAGGTTCTCGATACATCAGTTAAGACTGGCAAAATATATTTTAAAAGTTGTCACATAGGTTCGTCTTGATTTGTGCAGGGTGGTGGGTTTTGTTTGGGGTTTTTTTGTTTTGTTGTTGTTGGTTTGGGTTTTTTTGTTGTTTGTGTGGTTTTGTTTTTTTTTTTTTTTTAATTTTATTAATTAAAAAAAAAAAGGCAGCTAAGAAATGGCAGCAGATATTTTCCCAGCCATGCAGTCTTTCTTTCCTGGTGTGAGCGTACTGATAAGATGCCCTTTCGAAACTTGATGTTGCTTAACAGCTGATTAGTTACTTTTAGATGATGTAACTAGCTTTTGTTTTACACTTCCTCTTCTAAAGCGTGTGAATCGCATGAAGTTCGGTAGAGAACCTCAGGAACTTAGGCATGTGAAGGTGACAGAGGAGTTAAGGAATTCTTGTTCTATAATAACTTTCACTTTTGCATGGTTTTATACTTTCAAAATAGGGAACACCAGGTTAAGACTGTCTTAAGAAGTCTGTTCTCCATTGTGTTTGACTCTGAGTCAAACTAATAAGTAACTTATTTCTTAAAATGATGCTACTAATAAATACTGTCTTTTGGATCCACATGTTGTGCCTTCCTTATTCTCACATTTGCTTGTTTAGTGACATCTTTGAAAATTTCCTGTGGATTCTTGGAGATGACTTTGCTAAAGAAAAGATTCTCTTCTCTTTTTTAATAGATTTAATTTTTTTCTTATTATTTGGTGCAACTAYAGTGTTTGAGTGTGGTGAAGGAGAAATTTGATAGCTATATATATAATTGTCTTCTTTGTTGTTGTTGTTATGTAGATATGGTTTTGGACAACATGATTGCCTCTGGCCAACTCGATGAATCCATAAGAGAGAATGTGAGAGAGGCTCTTCTAAAAAGGCACCATCATCAGAATGAGAAAAAATTCAGCAATCGGATTCCCCTGGTTCGGTCTTTTGCAGATATAGGCAAGAAACATTCTGACCCTCACTTGCTTGAACGAAATGGTGAGATAAGTTGTAGCATCCAGTTTGCTCTAACCTGTTAAATAATGTTCTCACTGGGAGATGAAGGAAAAATCAGCTGATAATAGCAGATAAGTGTTTCCTTCTTGATAAGCAAAGGACTAATGGTAACAGTGTGCGCTATGTGTAGCTGTGGGTGATGTTTCTGTATATTTTTGAATTTACCCAAACATTCTTCTCCTGCCTGTATATGTAGCATGCATTATTGTTTTGAAGTATAGAAATAGACCTGTGTTGGTCCTAATGTTTTTTAGGATATGCTTGAATAAAATGTGTAATGGTTGAGGAATTTCAGCATCGTGGCATAGCTTTATATGTTTGTCAGATGTATCCTACTTGCTTATGCTGTCTTTATACTAGAGATTTACTTTGTGGTCATGTCATGCGTTCAGTGATGCTGACAATTAATGAGTTTTAATCCAGTGTTGTTACGTTAATATGGCTAGAAAAAGTTCACTATGCTAATGGTGAAGAAATTACTTTTAACTAGGACACTTTTACTTTTACTTTGTTTGGTAGAGAAGAATCTAACGGGGGGAAAAAAACCCCAAACCCAAGAAAGGTATTTGCAATGTTTTTATAGGCTGTACTACAACTTTTATTGAACCAATTCCTGAAAATATTCTGGAATATCAATACATTTACTCTAGATATATAGTTTCAAAGTCCAAATAGCAATATATACTGAAGAGTGGCATATTTTTATTCTTGTATTTCTTACGGCCTCTATTTCCATCTCTGTTCTTTGTTTTCTTTTGCCTTGCATTAACTAAGACAGACATAATTTCAGCTGAAATTTTTTAGTTTAGTGAAAACTTAGTACTTATTTCATGAATCACTCCTTGAAATGAAGTTCTTTTCCTGTCTTGAAAGATGCCCCATTGCTTAGAACTTGTTCCACTTAATTAAGTGCTTGTTGGGAGCTCTCAGTTCAATACATACTTGGAATATGCTCCAGCAAATGTCCAAGCTTTCTGATACTTTTTGTTAGCTGGTGAATATCTGATGCATGCTTAAATATTTCCCTGATAGTTTCAGAATTATTTTTTCTAGAGCAAAAATACAAGTAATTTACATAAGAGCGTAATTTCTTTTATAACTTCTGACTTTCCTGTTTTGTTAAGCAAATGTGAAAATTTCACATATAAACATGGTTTTGCCCATCCTTGAACACCCGTATCCCCAATTGTAATTTTGAGAATTTTGTATTCGAGGTCTCTTGGTTGTCAGTTACTTTTCAYGTATCACTTCCACTTTCCAGTGCATTATAGCCTTAATACTATTCCTACAACAGAATATGGGATATATGCTGAAATAAGAAACCAATATAACATGGTGAACTCTTTGCCAGTGTATACTGATTTACTTTTTCTTTATAATCCTATGGTTACCCTCTAATAAACCGGTAAAGCAAACATGCATATGTGCATAATACTTTTTAGGCTCCTTTTTACACCTGTGAGTGTTAGGACATCTTATGTTCATGATTCATCACAGACGTACTGACAAAAGTCTAGTTATTACTGTAGCGACTAATATAGACAAAATCAACCGGTTTGCTTTATTGGTCCTCTTGTCTTTACTGCACTGCAGTTTTAATAGTTGATCTTCGAGGCTTTCGTTCTTAATTTAAATCAAGTTTGTATCTGTAGGATCCACTCTTCTATTGTTAGAGGGGGTTGAAAAACGTATGTGACCATTACCTAGTCATACTTTCTGCGCCTCCTCGTAAATTATTCTAGGGTTGTTCAACGTATTGGTCTGTGTAGTGCCTACTATAAATGTGAGACTAAATGTGTCTAGCTTGCTGTTTCATTGCTTGATGGCATGGTACATGAAAACAGCATGTTTCTGATTTCAGGGATTGTAGGAGAAGTAAGCAGTAGTCTTCTCAAGGAGACTGCCATCCCAGGAAAAGTGTTTGTGCTAAACGGGAGGAATGGTRTCACTAAACCTTCTAATGGAAGTACTGATACGAGGATAGACAGTCTCTCTTCCTGCTTAAGGAAGAACTGAAATCCATTACAAACTTAAATCTGAGGGCACCATGACAAGACTATGTTCTTCTTGTATGAAATTAGTGGGACGTTGAAACTGGATAGGACAAGAAAAGTAACAATGGATTTTGGAGAAATGTCTTTGGTTTTAGGCGAATGGGGATATTTGGTAAGTCACAGCAAGAAGAAATGGAGAAGAGACACTGTGTCTCATCCTCGTGTCCTCTTCAAAGCTATATATTGAGAGTACAGCTAGCTAGGAGACTTCTTATTAAAACAAGACTTCTGTTGGAAGGCAGTTGCATTTAACACTATTACAAATGTTTGATCATGTTCATTTTGAAGTATTTTAATTTTAAAAATCAACAATTCTTTGTATATAATGGATGCCGTTAACTGGGAAGTCTTGTAATGTTTTGGCTGCTAATGATTTTTTAAATGTATTTTTTTGGATGGCATTAAAGGTAGCTGCTGTGCAATTTGGAGTAAGAAATACTTCTAGGAAAATTTAAGAGTCAGTTTCAAGAGATACAATTTTTTTTTTTTTTTGTTATATTAACAAATTTTACTGACTTTAAGATAATATCTTCTCCCACATATCTTTGGCATTCTAATTTGTACTCATCAGTAATTTCTGACTTTTCTAATGTCTGAAATCAGATTTGCTCTTATCTCGTCTTACTTGCATGAGTATGACACTTTTGGCCCGTAAAGCTTGCAATTTACTATGTAAATTGTTAATGCCTATTTGTGTCTGTGGTGGGTTTTTTTTGTTTTTTTTTTGTTTTTTTTTTTTTGGTATATCCCTGTTGTAAGCCTCATGGTGTTTCATTTGTTTTGTCTCAGGGGAAGGCCTTTCAGCCTCCCGCCACTCTTTGCGAACAGGTCTCTCTGCCTCAAATATTTCCCTGAGAGGAGAAAACCGTTTGTCAGTTCTTCTCAATTACCTTCTTCCTTCTTCAAGAGCTGGAACCCCGGCAACCTCAAGGTGTACAACCCCTGTAACTACCCCCCAAAACACACCACCCTCCAGTCCTACCTGCAGCCACCCGCCAACCACAAGTGCCCAGCCAAGTCCACTTCAGGGCAAGGAATTGCTGGTGTCATCTGCCAGTAATGATATTCCTTCAGTAATAATCCACCCACCTGAGGAGGACTTAGAAGTGCAGGAAAGCCAGGAAAAGAAGACAGAGGAAAATATTGACAAAACACCAGGCAACTATCAAAATTTAAGCTGTCCATGTGTGATGCTATCTGCATCTGGATCACTTGCATTGCGGTGTTTTTAGCACATAACTTGGGCACAAAGGAATATGATAACTGTTACCTCTGCCTGCATGTTTTACTTCTCAGTTGTGACTGTTTTCTTGTTTGGCATTTTTAACTTTTTAGCTTTTAACTAAAGCCAGCAAAAAAATTCTTTAACCTTCATTTGTGTAATTAAAAAGGAATATGGTTTTAAAATACAATATATAAGCAAAATGTCAAAAATGGTGGCCTTTTCCTTTCACTCACCTACAGTCCATGTCAGGTTTTGCTTTGTTGTTTTTGTAAGTGGTTGAAGTAATATTTTAAACCAGTGTTTGGTATCCAAAGATAGCTACAGCCGAAGACGTAGTGAAGTATTAGAGATGAGTATGAAAAGAATTAGGAAGGATGCAGTAATCGGTGGTGTTTGTGATTTAGTTGTAGTCTTTAAGCAGTTTTACTTTTGCTTTTGTGCTCTTAAAAACCAGGGCCATTAAAACCAGCAGTAGTTTATGATGGAACTGGCAGGTTCAGTTAACCCACAACTGTTTCCAGATAGCTATCCATTTGTGCACTGCTTCAGCATCAGACACTTGATCTCTGTTTTGTTGTGTTTGATATGCAAAATAGGATTAGGTAGTTAAGAGTTTATAATTGTAGGTCAGAGCTCAGCAGTTTATTAATTTGGTGTCTAGCAAACCTATTGTCCTTACATGCAAAAAGTTATGTAGATGTATGGATAAGTTGAAAGAAAAGATGGAAAGTTCTGATGGTTTCTTTAATTGTTTTTAGTAAATGTTTCATAACTTGTGCATTCTGAATAYGTACTATTATACCTGCTTTACTTTTGCAGAATTTAGAGACTTTAGAATTCTTCTAGATAGATCATGTTTTTAGGGGGATCACCTTTCTTTTTAGACTTCAGGCTCCTTGTGCCTTTTTTTTTTTCCCCCCCTCTTCCTTCCCAGAAATTTTATCTTGCCAAAGTCTAGCCTGTAGGTTTGTTTGTCTGCTTTACGCCTATGTGTACTAGGGGAGGGGGGAAGCTGATTTCACTCAACTCTTTCATCAGTGAGGCTTTTCTTGGTTTCCTTCCTCACTTGTTTAATAAGTAAGAGCACACTGTTACATATAGCAGTGAAAATATGCTGACAGAGGAAAGGCTGTGGTTATCTACCTGTTCACATTTTGCAGCCGAGCCACTGAAAAGGAAAGAGCGAACTATGTTCTAAGCTGTCATCTTGAGTTGGAGTAGAGGCCCGATCCTTACTTAAATTCAGAAAAGCAAACAAAAACCTCTTTCTCTGACTTCTTATGGGAAATTAAGAGAATTCACATGAAGATCATTCTCTCTCATGGGTGATCTTTCTATGGTAATTAAAAACCAGGAGTAAAATAACAGCTGTAATCGGTTTTCCAGTTCTCATTTTTCTCCTCATCTGACAGGAATGACAGCATGMCAGACCCAAGGTCTTTAGAACCCAAGAGAAGGCAAACAAATGAAGATCAAGTACTTGATGCTATTATTATCACTAATAAAGCTTTCCACCAGAATCTCCAAGTCATGTTCAAATTGCTTTTGCGCCTCAAGGGGATGTTTCTCATAAGGGAAAAATCTGAAAGGGATGATTTCCCAGTTAATCCATAAATAAAAGTCTTTCCAGAGAAAGATGAACACCAATAATGATGGAAGACATTTTTGTTTTCTGGGCTTTTCCCCCCTTTTAAATTCAAGAAATCATCTGACCACAGAAAGACACATTTTCCTTAGAGGTGCCTTTGAAAACATTCTCAGACTATGACTTCAGGGCTGCAAGTCTCCCAATCTCTGTCTTGGGAGACAGACTCAGAAGGGAACCCCAAAGAGGAAGTAATTTTCCTTGTATTAATTAAAACAACAACAAAAAAATCTTCTTGGTCCATTCCACTATAGATTATGGTCTGTATTACCTCTCTAGCAATTCAGAATATTGCAACCTGAATACTTTTTCGATGTCTGTATGATTGAATTGGGTTTGCCTCCTGTGAGCATTAGGAACTGTGTTAATTTTCTAATAGGTGGCTTCTGTTTAGCATTCATCTATCCTTGGCCTTGTGCTATTCAGACTTTATTTTTTAGTCTTTATAAATAGCTGGAAGGTTACTGAACTTAGCGTGAATTACTGTAAAAGGAGGGAAGAGGGACACACTTTCAGTCTACCACTTTTTAATCAGTCAGTCATCAGTTCATAGTAAGTCAACGAGGCAAAGGGTTCTCTTTAACAATTCTTTTTCTTTTGTCATCAGCTGAAGAACAGCTTTTGTTTTCCGATCTTTGAAACTGTTGAATAATGATTTCCATAGGTAGAGCTAGGAAGAGAGCTGTGTCGCAGCTAAAGATGAACACTGTTAATTTACCAGCATCATTAAGCTTTCTTAATGTCTGTGAACAACAGCAAAGCAGCCTGTTTTAAGGGGTCTTTTGGTTCACTGATAAATGTACTTCAAAACTGAGTGAAATAATAATTAGAACAGCTTTGCTCTTACAATAATTACTTAGTGAAAATAGTAATTCAGAAAGGTTTACATATTTGCCTTCTAGGAGTAATTTTAATTTTTTTTTCACATTAAGGCTGCATTGGAATTTATTTTTAAAAGTTGATTTTTATTTCCTCAAATACAAATATGGTGTGACTTTGTATTTAGAAGTTTCATATTTCATAAATTTTGGCTATATAAATATAATTATATTGGAATAGTCATGCTTAGGTGTTGAACTCATCTTATTTCCCCAACATTTTTTTTTTTACTGCAGCAGAGATACGAGGCAAATGTCTGTATTCTTCTTGCTTTCTTTTGCCAGTAGATAATGTCCATTAGATTTTTGTGATCACAGTATTAAACTAAGTGTAGTTGGCTAGTAAATGCACATGATCTTTCGTGAAGGTGTAGTTATAACTACTTCAACTTGAGTGATCTGAAGAGTTTTTAATCCGAACTTACTCAAGACTCAATCCACTGTTGTCTTTTGAAGGAGGCAGGTGGTATATCTGCCTAACTAACAACATCAGGAAGAGTACTGTGTGTTTTTAATGATCCCCTTGGTAGCCTGGTAAGACTAGATAAATTTCTCTGTCTCGCAGTCTGGAGAAACTACAGGGTAGTCTTCCTTTTAGCAGTAGCCTCTGAGTTTGTATCTACTGAACTGGAGAAGAGAAGGAAATAAGTTCTAAGTTCTTTTATTAGTGTAAGGTTTGAGTAAAAGTATTTTCCTATTAGAGATGATAATTTTTTATTCTAAGTTTCCCTGCAAATATCAGATTGATTGATATACATAATGAAATGCAGTGTCATATGGAAATGCTTGCTCAGGTCTGAAAACCTGTAAGCAGTATTCTCATGTAAGCAGTATTCTCATGTGAGCACAGCAGTCTGTCCAACTGTAAGACCAATAGAAAGGAAAACTTTTAGCCATGGTTTAGGATCAAACAAATGTTCCTGTGTCAGTGCCAAAACTTAGCTGTGACTGGTTGGAGAAATTTTGAAGGCAAACCTTTTAGAAGRATCAGTATCACTTTAGTACTGAACTAATACATTAGTTTATGCTAATATGTAGAATCCTTATTCTCTATCCTCCTCCTTGATTGTTTCTCCACTTTTTGTGCTAGTCTCTGCTTGCTGTTGCTCACAGGACATTTGCGAAGAGTGCAAAATGATGCTTTATTGCTTATCTTTAATCAGTCATATGCATCATTAGTTACCTTTATTGTTACGTAGGGGGGGAAAAGTGGAAAAAGTTTATATGTATAAACTTTTATATTATGCTCTTCCTCTGCAACAACTGTTTAAAATTTCTGTTCTATTTCTAGTCATACAAACACACCTTAACATCAACTCTTATGCAGTTAAATACTTCGAACAGCTTATTTCACAGGTGGTTGATTGCTGTTAGTTATTCTTGTGAATAATGCATACATCTCAGAGCAGAAGGGTAGAATGTGTGGTGGTTTGTTTTTTTTTTGGTGTTTTTTTTTGTTTGGTTTTTGTTTTTGTTCTTTTTTTTTGTTTTGTTTTGGGGTCTAGCTAACTGAACGTAGTATTTATAGTGTTAGCTAATTACTTGTGCGTGTTAGGATTCACAAAGGAAATTACAGCTTATTAACTTGATTTGGTTTTTGCTTTAGGAAAAACTACCTGCACCACTTACATCCCTATGAACTGTAAGAGTGAAAATTAATGGTAAAGGCTTGGACCTGCATGTTTTCCATTGATATGATGGCTCTTCGAAAGTGTTTTTTGGAAATAAATTTGGGGATCAAATAAAGTGAATTCAGTTGTCACTTGAAATGCTAAAAAATGTCAAAGTGCTAGATTGAACATGGAGGGATGGAGGTAGTTATGCAGCAGTAGTTATGATAGAACAATAGCCAAAAGGTATCCAGTGAGGGCTTTAGTTTTTATCTTGACTAGAGTGACGCTTGACCTAAATACAAACTTTCTGCATGTAATACAAAGTTTAGACTTTAGTGTTTGTCTAGATGTGGTTTTGAAAGTACGTTAAAGCATGTTTTATCACCACATCTGAAAGGTCTAGTGTAGACAAGCAAGGCCAAATGTACTTCTAGTGCATGTTAAACTGAACAAGTAAAAGCTGTGTAATCCAAAAGATGGGATTTGGGCTTGGTTATGCATGCCTAGACCAGCTTTTAAATGATAGTTGGGTAGGGATAACCATGGCGCAACATGGAATTCAGTGTGTATGAACACCTGGGTTACTTGCCTTCTGCACCTTTCACTGAACCTGCAATTCAATGTCACTAGTAGCATAGCAAGCGACATAAAACGGTTTTGTCTTGGTGCAGATGTTAGAGGGAAGCTGTACGTTTAACTTGAATAACTTACGTGCCTCTTTAGCTAATGTGTTAGGGACGCCATTCCGTATAGTAACATCTGGTCAGATCAATAGTTGGAGCTCTGGTCTGTTGATTGAAATCATAGTTTGCAAGCTGTCTATCCTTCACGTAGTACACTGTTTGCTTGTACGGGTTAGTTAACTACCAGGGTATAATTCCTTGTAGTTGTAGCCTGAGGCTTGCTGAGGCTTTTTACAATTGAAATAACTGCTACGCAGCAGACTAGATAGCAGAGGTGTTTGCTTTTGGTGTTTGAGGACTTCTAAATATAGTGCAGATGCTATCTACTAACTACTAGAGCGGTTACAATTAAAATGTCAACAGTTGTTATTTTTTCTGCAATTAAAGTAGCTCTTGTTTTCTGGTGACTGTTCTGCAAATGGCCATCATTTGGGCAATATTTAATTTTAATTTTTTTAATTATGTCATCATTTTGACAACACAGTGACTTGTTGCATTTATGATACTAATGTAGGGCACTCTTACTGAATAACTTGCACATTTGCTTTAAGCAAGCTGCCACACTAAGTTTTGATAGTGTCACGTACTCAGTTCACTTCATACACCATTTTGAACTTAGTTCCTTTGTTTTAATTTAGGGCTGTTAGCATCTCCACAGTCAGCACCTGGAAATTTAGACACTGGGAAAAGTGGAGACGTTAAAGGTACTGGGACCGGAGGAAGCAGAGAAAACAGCACGGTTGATTTTAGTAAGGTAAATAACATTAAATACCTTAATGTTTAGCACAAAATAACTCTGTAACAAAAAATGTGGTGGTTGTAACTTCCCTCTTAGTTACAACTAAGACACATATACGTGTGCATGTGTACGAGTGTACACAAGACATGTACAGACAAGTTATGTCTTAGTTTGAGTGTCAGAATATGGCGTAGTGTGTCAAATGTTTTGAAACTCTTCCCAGTGGGATTGAACTTTGTTTCATTTGATGGTCTTCTCAGTATTTTGGTAACTTTAAGAGTGCAGCCACTGTACTTTCTCATGCAGAGGGAGATATTTTCAGATCTGCTATAAAGACTCTTAGGAAAACAATTTCGTAGAAAGTGGTGTAATGTTGGKTTTTTTTTCTAGGACTGACTTTTTGGCGTGTGGTGTTGGGGTTTTTTTTGTTTGTTTGTTTTTTGTTTGTGTTTTTTTTTTTTTTTTGTGAAGAGGGCTTTTAAAGGGGATTTGTGTTATATGTCTTATGAGTTTGCTGTCCAAAAGTTATTGTACATCTTAATCATTAGCATATAATACCACTTTCTGAAGGAAATCTTGTGTAATACTGTAAATCCTTTGTATTTCTTTCATAATTTAAATTTGCTGGGGAAGTTCCATTATGGCTTTTGCTATAAAACTTGGTCTGTAGTGCCATGTGTACTGTGAAAACTCTTTTGCCAAGTTAAAGAATTATGTTTAAGGAAAGCTAACTTACACTGTAGTTCTCATCTAATCATGGCAGGTGCCATATATTCCTGCTCCTCTGTCACAGTTTTTGTTTTTGCTTGGCCTGTCCTTCTGTACACCTGCCTTGTCTCCTGTTGGGCAGGAGTCAGCCTCCTGGCACTGTAGTTGTGGCACACTTGGTGTGGGACTCAAGAGGCCATCTGTAAGTTCTCTAGCTAGCAGTGTAACTGGTGCTTTTGTGTGTGTGTGTATGTATGTGAACACAGAGTTCATGTGCTGTACCATTTTCTAATGTTCTTCTGTAATTACGTAAGGAAATGAATGTTAACATTTTCAGCCATCATATTCTTTATGGATGAAAACATAAACATACGAATTATTTTTTCAAAATTATGACATATTTGAAATACACAGCTGTGAAATAACTAATTGCATTCTAGAAACCATGTATAATTACATGAACTCTCCTTAGTTAATYGTGTATAGATTTTTGTTAAGTTATGTCCTATCCTGGAATGTTTGTCATGATAAGTAATATTAGAAAGGTGGTTATGCAATTTGGAGTCTTCTAGAATATAGTAGGTGGTAGTTATTCTAACTTTTAGAAGACAGTTTATTATTAGTTGGCTGGCTGGCTGACATTTTCTACATATGTTTGTCTTTTCTGTACTGTGGGATATTTAATTTGCTTTTTTATTTTTCTTTGTAGCATAACTRTCTAGTAAATACTTATAAACTTATAATTGTGTTATAGAATTTCTGCTAACAAATGTAAGGGAATAAACACTTGTTTCGTCTTTGTATGAATAGGTTGATATGAACTTCATGAGGAAAATTCCTTCAGGAGCAGAAGCATCAAATGTGTTAGTGGGAGAAGTAAATTTTTTAGAAAGACCTATTATTGCTTTTGTGAGGCTGTCCCCTGCTGTGCTTCTCTCAGGTCTTACAGAGGTTCCGGTTCCTACACGGTAAATAAATGCCTGGAAAGTCTGGCTTTACTTACACAATAAGATAATAATATTTAAGATCTTAAATCTACTACATTTACGGCATTATAAGAAGTTGAAAAATTGGGCTTAATTAAGAAGATTTCGGAGTAATTTTGGTTCAGGATTCAAGTTCCTTCCAGTAATGACTTTGAGGCGAGTCTTCTCTTAATCTTGCAGCAGTCTTTAAGATCTGAAATGGTGACTTCACCTCTACTTCACCACTACATTTTCTTTAAACATTAGTTTGAAAGAACCCTCTTGAGTATATTCAAGTGAGTCAGCCGTATTCATCTCAATTGCTTTCTCCACAGGTTTTTGTTTTTGTTGCTGGGACCAGCAGGAAAAGCTTCACAGTACCATGAAATTGGAAGATCAATAGCAACACTTATGACAGATGATGTGAGTGATGTAATGTAAACACTTGTAGTTAAAGAAGTCTAGAATAATGTATTTACTGACTGTTTTCAATAAATGTATTCTGGAGTGACAGGTTTAAGACAAAAAACAACCACCTGGTTAAATGAAGAACTGTAAACTTATTTATTTCTTGTGTTAGTGAGCTAGATAATGATAAATTAACTTTCCCCCTTGTCTTGAAGAAATCCTAAATGTATTTCTGAAAAAATATTTCAGCTTTGGTGTATAGATTTCATTTTTGTATTAAACTAGGAAATAGAACTATTAAATAGAACTGTGTCTGATATGAATCACTGTGTGTAGAAAAGGACACAGCAAACTGCGTAAGTGTTCAGGACAAAGCTTAAGAATACATGCAATTGAGTCATCACAGATTTTTATTTTTTATCAAAGCGAGGTCAAATAACTAAAATTAGAATTTTACTAGGCATTTGAAGTCATATGCTTAGAGCCCTGGTGGACGGTTTTAGAGTACAGGGGAATCTGAACTTTTTAAGACTATTGTCTTCTTACTGAGCAAAATCAGGATGTTTTAATTCTGACTTCGCATTGAGCGCCACCTACTGAATTGCTGGTAATTATTATGGTTATTTAGCAGAAATTCTAATATTTCTTTACTCTAGAGCAATTTAAAGTTTGGAAATGTAAACCAGAAATTGGTCATTTTACAATTGGCCAACTAGTCTGTGAATACACTATATGTTCAGCATGAGAGATGAATATTAAAAGCTTTAGTTGAAGCTTCTAATTTTTTAGGTAGGCTGATTTTTAGGAATACTGTAGATCATTGAAATAGAAAAATGCAGTGGTCTAAAAAGACCTAAATAGGCTTAAGAGATCTAATTTACAATTAGAAGACTTAATGGTCAAGTCTTTGGAGACAAACAGTTCAGGTTTCAAATGTACAGATGCAATTTAGGATCATCTTCTGCAAACAGTTTTTTATCATAAAACTAGCATTTTTTGYCTCTCTGTATAAAATGCAACTTTTAAAAAATAAAATTCAGGGATTGTTTTGTTTCAATACTACCCGTTTGTCAATTCAGAGTTTGTGTTGCAGTAGTCTGTACAACAGCATAGGGTGGTTTGTGTGGTATTTTTTTTTTTTTTCTTTTGTTTTTTTTTTTTGAGTAGTAGTAGGATTGCTTTCATGTGCTTTTTAAGAAGTCTTTTAAAATTAATTAAGCTAGAGGTATACAAATGAAGTTCTAATTCTTAATAAAAACTTGTGTTTTGGTTTGAAGGTTATTTAAAGTATTTTTGTCCTGATTTAGCATAGCATAGTGACACAGTGGCTGTAGGGCAGAACTATTCAGACAATAGTACATGAAATTGATTTACTGAATATTGAAGATAGACTTTTTAATTAATTTTAGAAATGAACTCAATATTGCTTTTGAGTTTGGAGATATAAAGTCCTTATTTTATGTTCCATAGGGGTGTGCATACAGGTAGTTCTTAATGCAGAAGTATGCAAGTAAAGTAAAAGCCTAACTTTTGAGGACCTTTAATAAATTTCCCACCCAGGCCTTTTTAAAAATAATGAAATAATGAAGTGTTCCTTGTAATCAGTTCCTCTTGGGTACTTTCTTCTTGTAGGTTTTCCATGATGTTGCCTATAAAGCAAAAGACCGAAATGATTTGTTGTCAGGAATTGATGAATTTTTAGACCAAGTGACAGTCCTGCCTCCAGGAGAATGGGATCCATCTATACGAATTGAGCCACCAAAAAGTGTTCCTTCCCAGGTAAAAAAAAAGAAAAAGAAAAAAAAAAAGTCCAATAGAGAGCTCCCATTATTTTTACTTTGAAAATACCATTTCCCAATGCAAGTAAATTGTGTACTGAGTATAAACTGTAGTAAAGCATCAGGAAAGCCCCCACATCCATTTGGAAGAAAAGTGGATTGTCTATTTAAGTGTTTAAAAAAAAAAGTGTTGGATCAGTTTCCTGCTATGCTTTTAAGTAAATTGTATTTACTATATATCCTTTTGTAATACTGAAATGAGTTCATGTGAGATCTAGGAGAATTGGTCCAAAATTGTACCTGAGTTCATACTATAAATTTTATTACTAATCTAATGATCAGCAAGAATATTGTAATTCTTATAAAAACTTCTATTGCATACAACATTGAAATGTTCTAATGTATGTTGGCTAGCATATGATGTTCACAGAACGTTTATGAAATAGATAAAAATGGATCATATTGCTCAGTTGTGATACAAGCTTAGAATGAGAGCCAGGGGGAAGCTGGACCTTAGAGGTACTCTTGATTTATTTCCTTTCTCCTTCCTTACAAATGAGGGGAATTCCTGCTGCCAGGATCAAAAGTGGGGGAGAGACCAGTGCTCTTGATTCAGAAGGTTGACGGTGGTGTCGAATCCAGTGGTGGTTTGGGGGAGTGGGTGGAATGGAAGGGGTGACAGCAGTGCAGTTTTCATGAATAGCCTGAGGCTGCTGCTTAACTCGTTTCCAAAATAAGCAGGGCTCAGGGGTTTTTGGAAGGCAAGCTCGGCTGAGAAATTTGTGAGGAGCTGGTGAGCAGCTTGCTCAATAGGGGGATGACTCCTCATTTATACTGGAATGACCTGTCATTTATACTTCAACTAAATACTGYGTGTGTCATAAAGTGAGGTTAGTTTCTGTTAGAAGCTAGAGGCTTCTGCTCTCGAAATGATTGAGGAAAAAAAATCTGAAGATTTCTAGGCCTCATGGTTGAGCCTCTACTGTGTCTTGAAAAGGTAGGCTTTGTTTCATCATGTCTCAGGGACATATTTCTTATAGAAAGAGGGAAGATTAATGCTGTTGTGCAAGGTACTAATAAGATCTTTTTGGGATTGTTGTACAGTTCTAGTTGTCTGTACTCAACGAAAGATGAATTTGGCAAATGGAGGACTGCTGATAAGGTGGGAATATGAAAAAGGCTTGGAAGGCATAGAGTCTCCGCACGCTGTCTTTGAATTATACTTTTTAGTATAAAGACAGTCTCAAAGTATGATCCCCCCCCCTCCTTTTTCTTTTTTCTGTAGGAGAAAAGGAAGGCACCTAAATTTCCAAATGGATCTACTCCTACAGGAGAGACTCTCAAAGAAGAAGGCCATCATGCTGGACCTGAACTTGAGAGGACTGGAAGGTGTGTTCACTTCCCTAAATACTAGCTACCATAAAGAAATAGAAGTGATAAGTCCTCACAGTTTTTAATGATGACATTTGAACATTAAAAATCATGGTATAAGTGTCAGAGCGCATCCTTTTTCCTTTTCAAGTGTTGGATTCTTGCCTATAAATGCCAATCTGCTTAAAGCATTTTCAAGCCTGTGGCAATGTTTCTCAACACATTTGCGAAGGATTTCATATAAGATGATGCCTAATTTAACTAACTGACTTTTAAGAGTTGGGTTTTAATTTTTAATTGTCAAGAGCATGCAATTATCATAATTATAACAGTAATATACAATTTTCAGTATTGGGCTAGGTACTAAAAATTTCCATTAATGCAAATCTATTTTATTAAATGTGTATGAAATGGAGCCACAAGGAATATAAAGTGGCAAAAAATACTTCGGTTTTGGGTAGGTTTCTTCTAGATCTAAAATAAAATTGAAGGAATTTCTTTCAGTTGAGTTGCATTGTTGTTCTCTATTAACAAATTCTGAAATACTTGCCAAAAAAGCCCCCAACATTGGAAATATCTGGTTAAGATTAAGCCGTAATATCTTATATGAGAGCGTAGAGATTAAATCAACTGAGAAATTCTGGAAAAGATGTACAATGTTGTTATCCCCAAAATGATAAACTTCCAAATGAAATGCATCTTTCCTCATACCTCTGCAAGGAGGACTTCACAATATTTGTGTTGATTTTTGCCATTTTGGCTTTGTTATGCTTGCTTTTTGCAGACAGTATGTGGAGCTGGGAAGTTCACTTCTGCCCGCAAAATTATCTCTAGATGAGACTATATTGTTTTTCTTAGGAATGGAGTATTTTTATTTTTCTTTAATAATTCAAAATAAAAACAATTTTTTTGTAGGTGCAAATTATACCTAGTATTTTGGAGTCTTGAACATTTTTTTGAAACTGTCAAAAGCTGTTTAATTTCTTGCTAATAACTTACCCAGTTGAACTGACTTATATATGTTTGGTTTTGTATTTCCATTTGTAGAAGATCTCTATACTCCAGATGAAAACACTGTTAAAAATGATAGACCTAAATTTATTTATGGACCTAACCATATGTATGTAGAGAATTTGAATCAAAAAGCTACAACTCCTTATTGGAGTAGTAATATTGAAATGTATCAATGCAGTGGTCTTGGTTGAAGTTTAGCATTTTTCTTCTGTTCCTTGTTTAGAATATCATAAGGCAGATTTGACTTAAAACATTATCTTTGCAAATGATTTTGCCTATATATTTTTTTCAGTATCTAGCCCATATACAAAAATACCTAGCCAGCTTTTAAAAATGTGGATAACCTGCTTGATTATATTTGGAATACTACTGAATACTACTATCTATTGGAATAGATAAGATTCTCATTTACATTTTAAACTGTTATGCTTTAATCTGGATTATGAAATGGCTAATTTGTGCTGGCAGTAGGCACTGGCAGTCATGTGTAGCCCATAGTTTTGAACTAGCTAGAATCCTTTAGTGTACAGTTTGACGAGTTTCATCTCACCTATTTAGGCTTTTTGGTGGTTTGATACTTGACATCAAAAGGAAAGCACCTTTTTTCTTGAGTGACTTCAAGGATGCATTAAGCCTGCAGTGCCTGGCCTCGATTCTTTTCCTATACTGTGCCTGTATGTCTCCTGTAATCACTTTTGGAGGGCTCCTGGGAGAAGCTACACAAGGCAGAATAGTGAGTACAAAGAATGGTAGTGGCCAGGCTTTTAGACCTTCAGAGGCAAGTCACTGTGTGCATTTGTCTCATTTATTTATACTTGTATTTGAAGAATTTACCCACAGCACTTGATTAGCCTGCCCCAAAGCAGATCTTCCCCAAAAGGTAATTGCTGTGGAAAATGTGGGGAACCCATGTGAACAGGAGAAGATGCACAGTGGAGGTAAAAAATGTTTATCCTGCCTTGTTGGATGAATGGCTTCATGAATTGAGAAAGGGCTTGCATTGCCTTCTTTTTGGCTACTTAGAAATAATGAATAGCAGTAAAGGTGCACCATCCCATTAGGCCTACTTTAGGCAAAGTTAGAGGCTCAAGGTGGATAGCCAAAACCATGTACTGGCCTTGAGTAGTAGGCCTATGAGGATGATAATGCCTGCAGTGTATGGGTAGCAGTCAATTGTGTGTTTAAGTAACGGACAGGATATGTATATGCTTTCACTAATGGTATGTTGTTAACAATAAAAGAAAGTGGCTAAGGTTTATGAGCAGAAAATACTCTTCATTGTAAATGAATATAAACCATACGCGTACAAAATTTTGGTAGTGTTATGTTGGGCAGTAAATAACACCGGCACCTTTTTAACCAAAATATCATTGCACTTTGGTTTTTGGAGTAGTGGAAGAATACTTAACATCAGCAATGTTGTTAACTTCGTGTTTGTGTCAATTGGCTTGTAAGTAAACTAGTTTGAAGTGTATTTTCTGTTTTTAAATCTATCACGAAGAAACAAGGCTCTGTCCTTTTGGGGGAGGGAAGGAAGGATGTATTCAGACATGTCCTTTACAAATTTTAAGATTCTGGTAAAGCTTATGGTGCTATAAAATTCTTCTTGATACTTAGATCAAGTTTTTAAGCTTGTACTGTACTAAAATATAGTTAACTATTTTATCTCTTTCAAATAATGCTGTTGACTCAGATTTCTATTTATTGATGCAGCACTTCAAGCTGATAGCAAATACAGAAATAAATGATATCTTTTCTGTGCGCTGTTTTTGCCGCTGTAAATGTAGGAATGGTTATCAAAATGTCRATGTAATTTTTGAATGTACGTCATGTATAATTATGAAAATATGCTCCTTCTAAAGCTTGATTCTTAAACACCTTCTTTCTTTTAGCTCTCTGGAATTGTTTGCGGGTTTGTTCCTGCCTTCAGATACTTGGTGTGCATCATTGAATATAAAATTTAGTTACTGCACACACATGTTCAAGCACAGTAGCTGACATTGTAAGGTACACAGTTTGTGTTTGAAACCTTTCCTCACATTCCCAGAGGTCATCACCTCCACAGTACTCCTGTCCCTGCCACCCTGATTGAGAGCCCCAAGGTTAATGCATTGACTAACCAAAAGCACTAATTCAAAGGTAATAGAACAAGAGACTGGGATTTTTTTTTTTTTCTTCCCTAATGTAATGAACAAAGGACTCATGTTTTCCTTTTTAATAGCCCCAGTTCAGCAAACCATTTTGCCCAGTTTTAGATGCTTTCCTGAATTGGAGCTTAAGTTTGCATAAATACTGTTTTCTCAGGTTTGCATAATTACAAAATAACAAACACTTAAAAATTCCACCAGGAACCCTTTAATCTGTAATCCATGATGTCTCATAGTTGTAAATGGTGTAGTTAACTATTTTCAAGTAACTTTAATATTTTAGGATCTTAATAGTCCCACCCCTCTCTTTTGAGGTGCATTGTAACTTTTTTTAGCAGAAAATGTTATAGTAAAACATTTAATTCAAGAACTGAAGTAGGTATCTTACTTCAGTGAAAAGAAATGCATTACCAGGTGGGACATTGGTTTACTGATCATCTATTTCTGGTGTTGTGTATACATAAAACAATACTGTTCAGTAATTTCCCCTGCACCTCTGCCTGTCAGTTTTTTCTTTTGTAATGCTTGGTTGACTGATGCGAGTTTGATACGGCACACCGTATCAYGTTTTGGTACAGGTATGTTGCAATATATATATCTATTTTATTTACAGCGACAGATAATTCTTTCTGTAAACTACATGTTGAGTAACTTTTTTTTTTTTTTAATTTGTAGTAATTGTTGGTATGTTTTTCCTCCATAGCTAGCAGGACTATGTGGTCCTTGTTCTCATGGTTTTGGATGGCTTTATGTTTCTCAGGAGTGAAGTTTTCAAAATCTTTTGTCCATGGTATTGCAAAACTGTGTTAAGTTGTTCTTGTCTCAAACATCAATATTAATTGCAGTGTTTTTACATCTTGTCTTGTTTCTAAGTTAATGCATCTTAAAACTGTATTTATGCGGATGTGATGCTAAATGCTAACCTGAAAGGCATCATAGTTACAGCAGTTTCTTTTCCCCCAAACAGAGTGCAATAGAGTCTCTCTTTGGAGCCTCATTAACTGGGATTGCCTATTCTCTCTTTGCTGGGCAACCTCTTACTATTTTGGGGAGCACCGGACCAGTTCTAGTATTTGAAAAAATATTATTTAAATTTTGCAGGTAAGTGATGTTTGTATTAGCTTGATACACTTTCTAACTTTTTAGCCTGTTAGAATAGCTGTAATTGAAAGCAGATGTGTGTTAAAAGTGGATGTCCATGAAGATGCAAATGCAGCAGCAAGAGATAGAGAGATGGATGTGGTTTGGCAAAGCTGTGAGGCACTGGTGAGCCTTAATGAGAAAATCAGTGATAAGAAGTGGCTAGTACTTAAATAAAATTTATGTTCTGACTTTGTGGAGATGTTGGCTTTGATGCTGCAGGGGTAAACAGGGATTGATCTGTCCTCCAGGARAAAGCATCTACGTAGTTCTGGAAAGATCATCCCCATGGTGCTTCCCAAGCTAGGTAGTTGCATCCTCAGTCCTAGAAACACCTTGCAGTGTTGCTTTGTGTTGGTGAAAGATGAGACAGAAAGGTTTCTGCTTCTTTCAGAACTAAAATCAAAGATGAGAAAAGTTCTGAATACCTATAGAGCTTGGCCTCAGTATCTGTTTTCAAATAGAATATAGTACAGGTGACTTTTCGCTCAGTTAATACTTTTGTTTCTTTCTTCACACAGGGATTACGATCTTTCCTACCTCTCCCTGCGAACTAGCATTGGTCTGTGGACTTCATTTTTATGCATAGTGCTTGTGGCCACAGATGCCAGCAGCCTTGTGTGTTACATCACTCGATTTACTGAGGAAGCTTTTGCAGCGCTTATATGCATCATATTTATTTATGAGGCATTGGAAAAGCTTTTTCATTTGGGAGAAGTGTATGCCTTCAATATGCACAATGATTTGGATAAATTGACTTTATATTCGTAAGTATCAAGTTCCTATCTGTTAGTAAAATACATAGGGGAAATGTTTATAGTATGGAGACATAATACTGTAATACTCTCTCATGCATACTGTAATGTGTACCTCTCTRTGGAAGGGTAGGAGGAATGCTGGGGGTGGTATGGGCATGAGAAACCTCAGAAAAATTCTTTTCAGGGTGCTGTGGAATTGAATTTTCTATGTTAGCTATGAGTGGTTGGAAGGGATGAGGGGCTGTGACAATGCCTGCTTTAATTGCAGCTTTATTAAAGGTCAGCCTGGAGATTGAGGAACAGAACAGTTCTGCCTTGCCACTTCTAGAAATCATGACAGTTTACCCCACCTGGGTGAGGAGTATTTCCAGGTAGCTGAGGCATGGAGAGCTGCTGTAACTTTCACATGCTATGAATAGGGAGTTAACATCTTTAAAGAGTGTTGCTTTCTACTGTAATTACGGGGAATACTTGACTTTTAAAAAAATATTTTTTGAGAGAGAGTAGAATAATAGAAAATACAATACAGCCATATTTTTTTTTCTTTCCTGACTAAGTAGAACTGTTAGTTCTATTCATCACAGTAACTAGCAGTAAAACTATCAGTACCAAAATAACTTTACTTCATTTAAGAAATGCAATAAGCAAGCTATTTAGGTGTACCTTTTTCACATTTGATTTATTTCAGTGGCAGTTGTATATTATCTACCTGTGGTGGGTTGACCCAGGCTGGATGCCAGGTGCCCACCAAAGCCACTCTATCACTCCCCATCCTTAGTTGGACAGGGGAGAGAAAGTATAACGAAAGGCTCGTGGGTCGAGATAAGGACAGGGAGAGATGACTCACCAATTACCGTCACAGGAAAATTAGTTTTAATTTATTGCCAATCAAATCAGAGTAGTATAATGAGAAATAAAAACTAAATCTTTAAACACCTTYCCCCCCACCCCTCCCTTCTTCCCAGGCTCAACTTCAGTCCCGAATTCTCTACCTCCTCTCCCTGAGCGGCCCAGGGGGATGGGGAATGGCGTTGTGGTCAGTTCATCACAYGTTGTCTCTGCCGCTCCTTCCTCCTCAGGGGGRGGACTCCTTACACTCTTCCCCTGCTCCGGTGTGGGGTCCTTCCCACGGGAGACAGTCCTCCATGACCTCTCCATCGTGAGTCCTTCCCACAGGCTGCAGTTCTTCACAAACTGCTCCAGCATGGGCCCTTCCCACAGGGTGCAGTCYTTCAGGAACAGACTGCTCCAGCGTGGGTCTCCCACAGGGTCACAAGTCCTGCCAGCAAACCTGCTCCAGCACGGGCTCCTCTCTCTCCACGAGCCCACAGGTCCTGCCAGGAGCCTGCTCCAGCGTGGGCTTCCCATGGGGTCACAGCCTTCTTTGGGCACCCACCTGCTCCAGCGTGGGGTCCTCCACGGGCTGCAGGTGGATATCTGCTCCACCGTTAACCTCCATGGGCTGCCGGGGGACAGCCTGCCTCACCATGGTTTTCACCAGGGGCTGCAGGGGAATCTCTGCTCCGGCACCTGGAGCACCTCCTCCCCCTCCTTCTTCACTGACCTTGGTGTCTGCGGAGTTGTTCCTCTCACAGATTCTCACTCCTCTCTCCAGCTGCAATTGCTGTTGCACAGTAGTTTTTTCCCCCTTCTTACCCAGAGGCGCTACCACCGTTGCTGATGGGCTCGGCCTTGGCCAGCAGCGGGGTCCATCTTGGAGCCGGCTGGCATTGGCTCTATCGGATATGGGGGAAGGTTCTAGCAGCTTCTCACAGAAGCCACCCCCATAGCCTCACCAGCTACCGAAACCTTGCCACACAAACCCAATACACTACCTTTTGGTGTGCAGCTGTACCGCTTCTGAATTAAGAGAGTTTGTTTATATGGTGAAATTAGCATTGAGCACTTTTTATACCATGTGTCTTGACACTCTGTATTTTTTAGTTTTTGATGATATGCTTAAATGCTGCTTTATCTTTTGCTGCTCAGTGTGGAGTTTAGTTTCATGAAATATGATTAATTGGGTCACCAGCTCACACCTGCCAGAAGGAGGAGGTCCTGCTAACTGTTGCTGAGAGAAACTGCTCATTTCACATAGTTTAAACCAAATCAAAAGCAAAGCTGTTCTTTGATTCATCAACAACACACTGTCAATCAGTGATCCGTACGTTCAGGATCAGTATCAGTAATACAGCAAATAAACCACAACGCGAGACACTTAAGAAATACTAGTAAGAACCTACACATTTTTAAATTGTCTTCTGCTACTAATCCCCAAAAGTTCTAATAGCACCTGCACCAATACTTACCCTCTAGCCCCAGACATGTGGGTTAGAGTCACACACCGTCTTTGAGGAGCACAGGTTTCTCTGCCAGTGCTCCCCTCCTGTTGCAGGTGTGTGTCCTCCAGCTTTATTTGTACCTGTGTGGTTCTCTACGGTGTGCTAAGTCACACGCTGGTGAGGGAGCTCCCTGCGAGGTCACTTCCATACGCCTGAGGTGGGAGTCCCTACTTGTTGACCCCTGCAGTCAGTCCTTAGTTGGAGGGCAGACTACTCACCGTTCCGCTGGGCGGATGCTCTGCCTGGCCAAGGCAGAGATCGTGATGCACGCAGGGTGACTTCTGACGGTGGCAGACCAGGTTTTGACTATTGCATTTCCACTCCGAGATTTCCTCACTTTTAACAAACATTCATGCTGCTTTGTTAGTTCCTTTCAAGATGGTTCCTTCCCCTGCCCCCCCCAAAGTCTTCTAGTTTCTTTGTTACTGTTTAATCCAGCTGATGGTCGTCATCTTCCAATGTGATCAGTTCTGGGCAAAAACCCTCCCAGACTGCTTCTTGTATTCCATTCACACGTGGCATTTACACTCACTTTCCTGTCTTAACAGCTGTTAAGACCAGGCCACATTGCCAGGAGTGGGCCATGGGAGTACGCTCACTTCCTAATTTCCCCCTTTCTCCTGGCTGCTCATCCTTCTGTTTCAGTGGCTCTGGGACCTCACTGGACTCCTATGTGAGCAAGTTAAATTCACTAATCTGGCAGAAACTGTACTGTAGGTCTGTAGGTCTTCTGACCCTTGCCACCTGATTGTGTTTTGCTACGCTAGCATAGGCAGGCCATGAGGGTGGAATGAGGGTGGAGAGAGGAAGGTGTGACATTTCCTTGGTTTAGCTCTGTGAGGTGTCACACATGTCTTTCAAGAAGTGCCACAGATTTCAGCTTTGGTTTATCCTGTATTTCTTTTCTATCACAAAGCTGTAGGAGATCCGGCCTTTTACAATTGCCTTTTTTTTTTNTGGCCTCTGCTCCCCCAGTGGGGAAGAGGGTGTGGAACAAGCATCTTCAGCTAAGTGAGCCAGAAGACAGTCTCAAATACTCTTACATTTTCTGGTTTTTTCTTCATCTTCCTTGATTTCCACTTACCTACTTGGTGGCATCCTTTATCGTCATTGCATTTGTTGAGAAATTTGTCTGCCAGTCTTCCTTTGGCATGCTTGTTCATGTTACTGCCTTGACCAACAACTAAAGATGCTTTCTTTTTGTCTCACCATACTTATTGTTGCAATTCCTTTCTCTTTTGATGATTCTTAACTTACTCTGTTTGCAACTACCTTATAGGAATTACTGCTTCTTCTCTCCTATTTCCTTTTGCTCTTACTTGAGGATTCAGTTATCAAAAGAAAGTATATTTACTTCTTATTTTTTTAAGTTCCCTAAACGTTGTGCTTCGCAAATCTGGATCCATTTACCCATGCATATTTAGTGTTTTTTCCTTCTTTACCTTCACRCTATCAGGATGCAAGTTTGCCCCTCCATGGTTCTTTGTTTTTCAGTATCTTGATTAATCTCATAGAAAAAGACTTTTCTTGCTTATTATCTGTTTTTTTTTTTTTTTTCTTCTACATAAATGTTCACATGTTAAGCTTATGGTTTGGTGTACTTAAACAGCTTTATTTGAAAACATCGCATTAAATCAATATTCAGTGTGCTGTGATTTTTTTTTTTTTTACTGATGTGTACTTCTGTCAACCTGTCTGACAGAAAGGATTCTGCAGTCCAAGTTTGCAAACCACTGCAGTAGGGAGGGGCACATTTACTTGTTCAAAAAGTTATTAAAAATGCATGTATGCAGTTGCTTTGAATCTGAGCAATTTGTGCATTTATATCTTTAGTTAGCCCACTACATACTTAAAAAACTGGTCACCCTGAATGAAGACACCATTTGGTCATGTGTAGATCAGAAGGCATGCCAAATGCAAGATAAATGGCTAAATCTACCAAAATTTTAGAAAAGACTCGGAAACGTCTGGAGGCTAATGACATGTCTGGTTTGAAAAGGAGTTGCTGAAACTGTGTCATCTACAGCAATTTTTTAAATGAAATGGTTTCAATCTCTTTTTTTCTCTTATGTTGGTGTACAGTAGGACTAATTGAAGTTTGAATCATCGTGGGATGTTATGCTGTATAGAAATCCAAAAACCTTAATTTGTACATAGTCATAGAAAACTGTTTGCGCCAAGTTAGTCCAACTATGTAGAAATGTTTAGAAATAACACAATATATGTTAGTATAGGGTTATTGGAAGGTGGTGTCATTTGGATTTTTATCTTCATCTTTTTATTCAGGCAATATGTATAAGTCTGCATATATTATCTATTTAATTTTATTTTTCAGGTGTCATTCTATTTAAAAACTGACATATCAATCATATAGTTAAGTCAACATCTTGCCTGCTTCTAATTCTTTGTAAATTACATAGTTTGGTCCAATCTGTTAAACCTCCTGAGCAGTCACTTCTTTGATTCTTCATTTCCCTCCACCCCCACATCCCCCCCTACACCCTCCCAATAATCCTAGTTCATGTCACGTAAGGAGGAATCTTGTCCTCTGCTTCTTTCATAGAAGGTTGGGCTAAACTCTGGTTTAAATTCTTCAGGATCTTTGAAATTACTGCAAATCACTGCATTTTGGCACATATGGCTTAAAAGTATGTAAATTATTTTTTCTTCCCTTCAGATGTGTGTGTTCTGAGCCTGAGAAACCCAGCAATGAAACTTTGCAGGTGTGGAGGGGTATGAATAAATCTGCAGAAAATATAGCGTGGAGTAACCTTACAGTTTCTGTGAGTATCTAAAAGCTATGTATACGTGTGTGTGTATGTATGTATAAAAAATAAATACCCACACAGTACCAGCGCTGATTAATATTTTTCATCTGGTTTCTTTCTTGATTTGAACCTGGACTATTTTCTTTAAAACTGTATTTTTGAACTCTCTTACTCCTCCCATAATGCTTTAAACAGTTACTTTAGTGGTTTGGATGAGCGAGTCCATGGCAGTAAATGCTAGTATCATAAATGTCTGCCAAAGGTAGGCACTTTAATCCTGCTAGGCAGAACAGTCTTCTTTCTGAAGTGCAGATGAATATGATGAGGTGAATAAACAGGAGATCGCTTCCTTCAGTTACCTGGAAAGGATGAACAAATATTTTTAAGAAGATGTGAAGATGGAATCTGCAGTTAAAATGTGGTAGCAAACACGTTTCATTAGTTTGTTAGACGTTGGTATAAACCTACAACAGAATCAAAGAAACTAAATATTGATTGGAAGAAAATAATTATTTGGAAAATTGAAGGTTAAAAGAAAAGGGAAAGAGCTATTGGAAGGAATAGGCTTGAAAGCATTAACTTCTGAACTGGAACATTTCATATATTCATATATATATATATTCCATAACAATATCTAATTTTGTGGGTAGGTGAAGAGGAGGAAAGTGTGGAAGTGAYGCTGAAGGCTTTTAGGAAGAAACATTTTTGCTGATCAGTAGTTCCTTGGGTGGGATTCAGGTGCCAAATGCCTGAACAGCTGCTTTGCATACCCTGGCATCTGGTTTCCACCTACATCTTGAATGATTTGGATCTGCTATAGATTTTGTGTTGCATTTGCTAGCTGTGTGTGCCTACTTTGACCATCTTAGGCTATCTAAAATGGCAGTAGATATCTGTGTATGGGCTCTCCTTGTGTGTGAGCCTAGACGTTCACACTGAAAGTAGGTGTTTTGCACAGCGAAAATACTATGAAAAAACTCAGTGCTTTACTTGAGTTTTAGCTGTAGTGTTTTCTATGTACCACCAATGGCTCCTAGTCTACCATAATCACCTATGATGGCAGTTTCTCTTGAACTTAGTTTTTGTATTTATTTTATATTTATTATATATATTCATTTTATATACTTTTTCATTCTCTTAAGCATCTTTAGTCTTCCCAGGGAGACAGAACTGATCCAGAATTTGGTGGTGCTTATAATCAAAGTAGATTAACAGGGAGAATTTTTGTAATAAGTTAAATTTTCGATAAATTAACCTGTTTAAAGACTAGGTTGTGGCAGTGCTGCTTTCAACTATTTGATTTATTGGCTTGTTGTTTCCTTGTACTCCATGTGTCTACTTTAATTCTTTGCTTTGATTTTCAGTGAGCCTTTTGGATAGGGATTGTCTGAACTTCTTTTTTCTTTTTTATTCAAATTCATTATTTACGATGCTTTTCTGCTTTACTAGAATTTTTTTTTCTTACAGTTGGGTTAATCTCATTTTGTAAGAGTGTTTTTTCCTCAACTGTATCAGGATAAAACAAAGTCAAGAACAAAGAGGTGGGAGAAACTGAGATTTTTTTTATTTTTTTTTTTTTTTTTTAATGTTCATGAGCTTGAATGTTGATAGCCTGCTTTTCCTGGTCTTAGTCCTCAGTCTTTATTTATGCATTCAATGTTGTGATGCTTTGAGAAATAGAATAGAAACGAGGCGAATGTAAAGAAGTTGTTTCTTCTTGGGCACCTCTGAGCATTTTGGCATTGTGAAGTAATCAGTGATGGATAGTGTGGTTCTTCTGGAACAGACAGCACAGATTTTTGGAGTTTCAGGATGAGGTAGTGATGAAGGAAAGAACCCCCTTTTTGGGATTGTGAGAGTTCTCAGGTGTGTTTTATATCGAAAGCCTATAAGTTGGTTGAATGTACTAAGTGAATAAAACATAGAAATCTAAGGAATTTTTCTCTTTGCAGGAATGTTTAGAATTTCATGGTGTGTTTCATGGATCAGCTTGTGGCCATCACGGACCATATATTCCAGATGTTCTCTTCTGGTCTGTCATATTATTCTTTACAACATTTTTCCTCTCCTCTTTCCTTAAGCAATTCAAGACCAAACGCTATTTCCCAACTAAGGTAATTCTGATTAAAGACTATTATTATCTTGTGATAAATACATATTGTATAACTTAAGAGTTGAAATTTTTTATTTTGCTTCAGAACTTCTTATTGAGAGATTTCTTTTAAGACAGAAAAAGAAATTAAAAGAAGGTGTTGTAAACATTAGAAGACCTAAGCAGTTTGTCTCCCCATATTAATGGGTATTGACAGGTGTCATTTGGAGAGATAATATTGCTGCTGTTTACCTCACCTAGCTGTACAGAACAATTGATTGCTTTCCCCAAACTACTGACGTATGAAGGGTTCCGAGCGGTTCCTCAGGGGATTACTGTTTCTAATAGAGGCTAATATAATGATTATCTTTGGACTGATGTACACGACTTACTTCTGCTAACCAAAATAAAGTGGTTAGATCTTCTCTAAACCTCAGCTCATCCCTACAATGTGTTCCTAATGTTTAATAAAGTCACCTTTGATAACCTGAATCTATCGCAAATTATCCCCCCCCTATCTGTTAAAACATCAAATGTATGAATATTGATTTCAGAACAATTCAGTGATGTTATTGAATTAAGCTACAAGAGACTAGCTGTGATGGCCCAGCTTCCCAATAGGGTGGAGAGGACAGGAAGATGAGGAAGGAGTTATTTTAAGTAATTTGCTGCTTGCAGTAGATTATTTTAAATGAGATAATTGGATGAACAGTTGTACAGAATACTTACCTTCTGCAACTTCATGCTATGCTGGCAGGCAGCTTAAATTTAAAAAAAAAAGAGAGCAAATATATATATAATGGTCAGTGGTGTAGTATAATATTAATAGACTTCACTATTCGTAGGGGAAAAAACTGTCTTTCTATACATGCAAATTATAATGATGAAAAAGCAAGAGTTAACACAAGTCTTTTCTTTATAGGTGCGTTCTACCATCAGTGACTTCGCAGTATTTCTGACCATAGTTATCATGGTTTTGATTGACTATCTTGTAGGAGTACCTTCTCCTAAACTTCATGTTCCAGAGAAATTTGAAGTAAGAAATAAAACCTTTTTAAAAAACTTAACTTCTTAAATGCTTGCAGTTTCATAAGACAGTAGAACAATGGAATTGTATAGAAACAGACATTTATCTATTTTACTTACAATGTAGTTGATGAAGTAATCTCCCTTTTCTGTTTTGGATGTATGTCTCATCTGACAGAAGAGACTATGCTTTGTATTATAATATCACTGAAAAGGAAGCATTCTTTTGTGCAAATGTGCAGAAATGAAGGAATGGAATAGATTTGTTTTATTTTTTTCCATATAAATGTTGCATTCACATGAAACAGCTAAATCAGTCTTTTGGTCAAAGCCATTGGAAAAAAAATCTAAACACATATTTAAGAAACTGTTGATCTGTTCATTGCAGCTGTTTGCAGCAATAAAATTGCATTTTTCTTATTATTGATTCTTATTGTTGATGTTTGTTTCTTCAGCCCACCCGAAAAGACCGAGGATGGTTCATAGATCCTCTTGGAAGCAATCCTTGGTGGACACTCTTGATAGCTGCCATTCCTGCTTTACTCTGTACCATTCTCATTTTCATGGATCAACAAATAACAGCTGTTATTATAAATAGGAAAGAGCATAAGCTGAAGGTAAAAGTAATTTTCACAAAACTCTAATGTTGTGTAACTCAAGTTTATTTTAAATCAGATTCATTCTGCAAGTCTGTGAAACATTACCAACAGCTACTAAATAAATGTATATAGTGACTAATAAAGAACAAATATAATTTTGTGGACATTCTCAAAGTATCTAACTTTCATAGTTATCTGTTATTTACCAGCTAAGTTACAAATATGGTATAACATAAATAGAAAGTTTATCAAGTGATTTGTTCGCTTAATTTTACAGAAAGGCTGTGGTTATCATCTTGATCTGCTCATGGTTGGTGTTATGTTGGGGATATGTTCTATCATGGGCTTACCGTGGTTTGTTGCTGCAACTGTCCTGTCTATAAGTCATGTTAATAGCCTGAAAGTTGAATCTGAATGCTCAGCACCAGGAGAGCAACCAAAGTTTTTGGGAATCCGGGAGCAGCGAGTGACAGGATTAATGATTTTTGTCCTGATGGGGCTGTCAGTGTTCATGACCTCTGTGTTGAAGGTAAAACACAGTTTTTCCAAAATATTTGTATTTTCTTTTGTGCTTTTGACTTTGATGTTGTGATTTAGCATTTCATAATGTTAGGAAGTTCTAGTATGTTAAATAAAATATGCCTGGACTCATTCTCAAGTTGCCTTTTTAACAACAGGTGTTAGTTGAAAAGAAAAGATGGGGGGAGATGTAAGAAAATGAAATCTGAGCAAGCTAGAAATGTAGTAAGTAGTGAAGAAAGCAACCTTTGTCCATGTTACCTGATTTTCTTGCCAGCTATTTTTTAGTTTCTCAAGTCCATGTTACCTAAAACAGTTCTTCTGTAGTTTTTATGTGAGTGCATAGAGAGAGAAAAGGAGTGTGATAAAGATATAAAGTTACTTGAGTGGAAGTAATATAATACAGCAGAAGAAACAGAAACATCTGGTTTAAAAGGCAATCCTCAGAAGTGACACTTTCACTTCTCATTCTTATCTTCAGCTTATTAAACTTCCTTTGATGTTTAAAGTGTCAAGATTATCTAATGCATCATCACAGTGTAATAGAGATTTTGCAGGTTGTATTGTGGCCTTAGCTTACATTTTGTCTCTTAATTTATATCCATAGTGCCCTTCTGAAGACTTTATTGGAAGAAAACCAGTCAGTTCAGTTGGCTTTTTGCTCAGATTTGAGTAAAATCCATTCAACTTCTGCATTGTTGTTTCAAATCCAATTCTTAAAAGGAGAAATGAAAAAACTGTCTTTCTGTTGGCAAAATAGCAAATATGGCATAAATTGCATAATTGCTAATACCTTTAAAGAACTTTATAAAAAGTCAGTTTAAAGACAGATCACAAGTCATTTCACAAAAAGGTAGTTTCTAATGGCTGTTTAAGTTTAGATAATGGGAAGAAAGAAACCTATGAACACATAGCTATAATTTAGTAATTAGACTTATGTATTATAAATTCTTAATAGTTGACCATTTGTATGTGTTCAAGAATGTAAAGGTCTGAAAACAGTAAGGCAGTAGTAATTAAAAATCAGTATTCAGATTTGACAATCTCTGGTTGGAAAGCTACCAAGAGCTCAGATGTATAATGCAAATGATCAGAAGCAGAAGCAGAAATATTGAAATAGATTTATTGTTGCTCAAAAGATAAAGGTGCTGATTGCTGAAGCTACCTGTTTACCCCACATTTTAACAGCTGATTCTTAGAAACTAATACTTTTCTTTTTTTTATGGAACCAAGGGTAATAGGAATGGAATTATTACTATTTGCTCTTTATGAAATGTTTTTCTTTTTCAATGTGAATGACTGTTATTGTTCAAAAGAAGGAGGGAGAACAAAGCCTCGCATCTGTAGGTTGCTGTGCTTTTGTTCCATGTATGGATGTATACTGATTTAATRCAGTTGAAGTTAAATTAAGTGAAGTACTAGCATGTCAAATTATAGAGCTTACAGTGAAGACACTAGCTTTTACACATATATATGTGTGTGTGTACACACACACACACATGCAGTAATGAATCCCTAAGGCATAGTTTTATTCCACACTGTTTAAGTTTCAGTAAAGGCTTTTGTTCACGCTTGATAGCAGCAGTTTTGATTAAGATTTTGAGCTGTATCTTGGCTGTCCTTTACTCAGGAGTTATGAATTCAGGAGCAAAGAAAGCTTCACTTCCTTTGTGTGGGCTGCAGAGGTTGGATGCAAGTGCCACTGAAATCAGTGGACAACTTGATTATCTTAGTAAGCTTTAAATTGATCTTCTTATTGGAGCAAAATTTAGCCCTGAATAACTAGCAGATTTTCATAGCTCAGTAGGTATGGTGGGTTTTTTGTTTCATCTGCTCCAGAAATGCAAGATTAGTGATCAAAAGTAAAACTTCATATGGCAATTTCATGAAGTTGATAGTCTCAATACAGTTCCTATCAGATAGCAACATAAAGCAGCATAGTTAGCATTAATAGAATTCTTGGTTGCAACCTAGAAAATTGAGTGAATGGGCAGTCGAAGACTGAACTACTTTTTTAATCCTGGTGATAGCCTTGTTAGCTCTGTATTTTTTTTGCTGCTCGATGCATATATTTCCTCTATAAATAAAGAGYCTCAGGTTTTACAGATTTCACTTAAGTAAAATATAAAGTAAAAAAATAACTTGGTCCATGTCTTTCACTAATACGGACTGCTATGTTATGCCATGTTGATTCCACAAGTAACTGTGTGTTTTCCTCCCCAGTTTATTCCAATGCCAGTTTTGTATGGTGTCTTTCTTTACATGGGAGTATCTTCATTAAAAGGCATTCAGGTAAAGTCTGATTTTAATGAGCAATTTGCTTTTGTTTAACACTACATGAAAAGGAAACTGTAACACATTATTCATGTTAGTGACAATAAAGTTAGCCCATATTGACTGAATAGTATGTAGGATAATTTCCTGAGTGTCATGTTCACATATTTGTTCTTACCGTGTTGTGTCTTCACTTCTCAGTTCTTGTGCATTTGTTCTTTCAGTAGTGTAGCTGAGCAACAAATTTTCTGGAATATTCTGAAATTTTGTAGCAGTCATGAGTGGCAGAAAAAAACCCCAACAAAACAAAACAGCCCCTAGCCCCACTAGGATTAACTTATGTTTCTGGAGTCCCTTAAAAATGTTTATTTCCTTCTAAAGAAAATAATTAACTGAAGGATGATTTTTATTTTTCAATGCAGTTTTTTGACCGTATAAAACTGTTTGGAATGCCTGCCAAACATCAACCCGACCTGATTTATCTACGTTATGTGCCACTCTGGAAGGTCCATATCTTTACAGTTGTTCAGCTCACTTGTCTAGTTCTGTTGTGGGTGATTAAAGCCTCTGCAGCTGCTGTTGTTTTCCCTATGATGGTAAGTTATCTGTTTTACAAGTTAATAATATTCTAAGACTACATGCATCATCCAGGATCCCTTCAGAACGTATTTGCTGCCTTAAGAAAGAAGAGAGTGGGAAAGAAACAAAAGACCCTGTAGCACAAGTTGTTCACTTCTGAAACGCAAGGACTTTTCATTTCCTGAAAATAAGCAATTCAGTTGGGAGTAGCTATTGGAAGTGGCAATTATTTAACTTCATGGTAAGATAAAATTAGTACTAATATAAATGTCTCCATTTCTGGTTCCCTTAAGGTTCTAGCATTAGTATTCATTCGCAAGCTCATGGATTTATGTTTCACCAAAAGAGAGCTTAGCTGGCTTGATGATCTTATGCCAGAAAGTAAAAAGAAGAAAGAAGATGACAAAAAGAAAAAAGAGAAAGCAGTAAGTGTGAAAACAATCAAACTAAGCATGTTGTAAATTACTAGGAAATACTCAATGAGACTTAAAAGAATTTTAAGTGGCCTGAGCATATGACCTTATATACCAAATATACATTTTTAATTTCTCTACCAATGAGATTTAATGCTAGAGGAACTGTTACTGGCAATTAAGTTAGAGTCACTGTTTCAATGGTGCTATTATGAACTATTGACTCTTATTTGTGATTAAAATTAGCAAGCAAAGTTGAAAGAAGCAGTTTCTAGCACAAAATGTTGTTTTCTTTGTGTTTCATCAGGTTAGAAGGTGGGTGTGGATGGGAGAGAAAAGCAGTGGAGTAGGGATCTTTACCCTGCTTAAATTAATCACAGAACTGGTCATCACATCAGGGACATTTTGCTTGTGTGTGTTTGCAGAGCTGTAGTTAAAACAAACTGCTAGTTACCAATAACATAGTAATATAGCTTGTGTAACTTCTCCATAAAAGTCTTACCTAACTGTACACCAGGTGTACACCTTCCTACCCCACTCCCCCATCCCCCTACCTGGATAAAAAACTTCTAAGAAAAAAGACCTTAAACTATATCGCCTGCATTCAACTCCAGTACCTACAGGGACATGCCCCTTACCCGTATGAAAATTAACTGTCGGCATGAGATACTACTTTGATTTTTGCTGCATGAGTAATTTTATAAACTTTTTACTTGGAATTTTCAGGAAGCAGAGAGAATGCTTCATACAGGGGACAATGAAAGTGTACACCTTGCATATGGAGAAGCAAATTTGGATTTTCCTGTAAAAACCCTAAAATACAGGTATAATAAAATGTTGGTCTTCTAARAGTTTTTGTATCACATGCTGTAATTTGCTTTATATTAAGTTGGTTGTGTATGAGTTGAATTATTTTTTTTTCCCAAGCTTGTAACTCAGCCATGATTAGGAAGTATGAAGGTATATCTCATGGTGCTATAGTAGCATTTCTGTGTTGCATTGTTCTTTAAAACTGCATCTTAATTGTAAATTTACATGACCATCTTGAACAGATCAGATGACTCAATTTCGACCAGCTGTACTCAAGGTGAAGAAGCTTCCTTGGTCAGTTTTCGTGGAATACTTGTGTGTTACTGTGCATGAAATACTGAGTATTAAGCAACTAATAGCATCAGTTGAGCCGTGTGTTTACCAGCCACTTGTATTTTTCAGAAAAAGTCTAAGTGTGCGGTTCTTTGGTTTATTTAAGTGAGGGCTAAAGTCTGTAATTTCTGTGATATAAAAAAACTTTTTACAGGCAGCCATTTTTACTTTAAAAGGTCATTTTATTAAAGTAAATGTGAGGACAGGGTTACCGGTTCTCTTCCAGAAAAGGAAGTGCTGGAATTTCACTGATGGACAGTTCCTTCAGCACTGGAAGCTGTTTTGTCTCAGTATCTATCTCCCTTACTGGGGATGTATTCAGCTTAGTTGTCAGGTATTCTACAACTGTTCAACACACCCGGAAGATGTGACAGATAAATAGTTTGCCAGCTTTTTTTGCCTCTYTAATACTAAGGGTTCCTAGGTTAAAAATTGTCTTTCCTATGGATCTAGGGTAGTGTCAGGTCTACCCTGATCTGAGTTGGGAACAGGCAGTTTTTTGCATTAGACAAATATTTCTGCTGAGTGCTATTGTCTACTCTAAGAGCAGGCTTAATCAGACTTTAGCAACTCAAATGAAAATGCTAAATGCTAAAGCTTTTATAAAAAGCATTTGAGTTGCTAATTGCTCTCACAGTGGAACTATGATTTCATCAACTGTGTGCATGCGTGTTTACTGTATATTTCGTTGTCTTGCATCTTGTGGGGATTCCTGAGGAAAAATGGCTTTGAAAGATTTYTGTGTAATTTGAAGAAATCTTACAGATACCCTGGGGTAGATTCTGAAGCTTAAGTATGGAACAGAACAGAAAACGCATCTACAGACAACACCTAAGTCTGCTGTACATGTAAATGTGTGGAGGGGAAATAGGTTTTGAAAGCTTACCATCTGTGAGGGTGAACTTACCTTCTGCAGGACTTGGGAGGGTGGTGGCAAAAAAACCTTGAAAAATGTCTAGTAAGGCTCTGCAGGAAAAAAATTAACTTGAAATCTGTCTAGATAATTGTGACTTCTAGATTTCTACTAGTTTTAAATCTCAACTGAGTTACCAGTTTCAGTTTTTTATTAACATCTGCTCTTTTGCCCTTGATTATTTCCTTTTTATTAGGAAATTTTTGTTATTAAAATAATTCTGATTTATGAAAGCCTTAGAACAGTGTGATTAATTTCATTATTTCTGAGCATGCAAAATAATTTTCTGAAGTTTCAGGTAATTTAGAAATGAGAGATCTCTCAAATATTCTCAATGTCTTAGTGGTATCTGTGAAAAACTGTGTTAAGATGCTATGTGATTAAGGCAGCACTAGTGAGTTAAATTTTCAAATTTTTGTTGAAATACGTTTGTAAGAGATGAACTCAACTTATGGCTGCATAAATATTGAAAAGAAGGCACAACTGATGTAAATGATGAGTGACAATAAGTATAATGCTGTTGCAAGGTATTGAATACTAACCAGAAAGTATGTTTGTTCTTTAGCCTTGATCCCTCAATTGTAAACATATCAGACGAAATGGCCAAAACTGCACAGTGGAAGGCTCTTGCCATGAGTACTGAGAATGCCAAAGTAACCAGAGCTAACCTGAGGTAGCTATAATGACTCACGCATTTTCTAACTAAGGTCTTGTGTTTAGCAGCTAATAGCTGTACTTGTATTTCTTGAAATGTATCTCGAAAAAGTGAGCATATGTGGTTTGTAAATCTGCATTGACTTTTTACTTTTGATGAACTTGAATTTCAACTTAATTTTTGCTCTTTACTCTGAAGTTAAATGATTTCTGTAATGAATTCCAATTATTTTATTAAGTGTATTATTACCATTTTAAAGTTACTCTTTATTTGCTTAATACAATTGTATGCTACTCTGATGGGCTTAGGGTTTCTAAAAGCTTTACTAGAGTGTATATGAGCATGGGAATTGTTTGATCCTGAACATTGCACATGCCAGTGGGAATAAAAGGTAAGTCCAGCAGTTTCATTGTTGCTTTATGCTGCCCTAGGATCTGCCCCCTGTTTTTGTGGGTGGGTGGGTTGGTTGGTTTGTTTGTTTTTTCCCCAGCTAATTTTTAATCTCTAAAAATTAAACCTGGCTCAAATTATCATCTTCACTGGTTATGAAATATAGTTGAATGAAGTACTGGCCAGATTAGGAGTCCTCGGTGCTATGAACATTTCCTCTAAGCTGACATGCATCTTCTGTGATGGCCAGGAGCCTCTTTCTCAGTGAGCTCCCCATCAAACAAGAAAGTCTGTGTGCAGTGAATCACTGTGGTGAACAGAGTCAAATCCAGGTGACGGCTGGTCACAAGCAGTGTTCCCCAGGGCTCAGTTTTGGGGCCGGTCTTGTTTAATATCTTTATGAATGATATAGAAGAGGGGATTGAGTGCTCCCTCAGTAAGTTTGCAGATGACACCAAGTTGAGCGGGAGTGTTGATCTGCCTGAGGGTAGGAAGGCTCTGCAGAGGGATCTGGACAGGCTGGATCGATGGGCCGAGGCCAATTGCATGAGGTTCAACAAGGCCAAGTGCCGGGTCCTGCACATGGGTCACAACAACCCCAGGCAATGCTACAGTCTTGGGGAAGAATGGCTTGAAAGCTGCCCGGTGGAAAAGGACCTGGGGGTGCTGGTCGACAGCCGGCTGAACATGAGCCGGCAGTGTGCCCAGGTGGCCAAGAAGGCCAACAGCATCCTGGCCTGTGTCAGAAATAATGTGGCCAGCAGGAGAAGGGAGGTGATCGTGCCCCTGTACTCAGCACTGGTGAGGCCGCACCTCGAATACTGTGTTCAGTTTTGGGCCTCTCACTACAAGGAGGACATTGAGGTGCTGGAGCGTGTCCAGAGAAGGGCAACGAAGCTGGTGAAGGGTCTGGAGCACAAGTTTTATGAGGAGCAGCTGAGGGAGCTGGGGTTGTTTAGCCTGGGGAAAAGGAGGCTGAGGGGAGACCTTATCGCTCTCTACAACTACCTGAAAGGAGGTTGTAGCGAGGTGGGTGTTGGTCTCTTCTCCCAAGTAACAAGCGATAGGACAAGAGGAAATGGCCTCAAGTTGTGCCAGGGGAGGTTTAGATTGGAGATTAAGAAAAATTTCTTCACCGAAAGGGTAGTCAGGCATTGGAACAGGTTGCCCAGGGAAGTGGTGGAGTCACCATCACTGGAGGCGTTCAAACAACATGTAGATGTGGCACTTCAGGACATGGTTTAGTGGACATGGTAGTGTTGGGTTGATGGTTGGACTTGATGATCTTAGAGGTCTTTTCCAACCTTAATGATTCTATGATTCTGCTATTCCATCCTAGTTTCTTCCCTGTCTGGCTGAATCTGTCAAGGGGAGCAAACCAAATCCTGAATATTCACACAGGATATCCCCAACTTCATGAAAGGCTTGTAATTTATAGGGGCTGGTATCTGTGGACTGTTCCATCACAGTGCAACTATTGCTTAGTAGTTTTTATGTAGGAAGGAGGGAAGAATTGGCCTGATTGACTTGGAAAACTAAGCTTATGCAATCTTCCTGTCTGCACATGCATCTTCTTTTGGTTGATCCCTTTCAGCCAAATCTGTTAAAGGAAGACAGGTTTCAGAGATACGAAATTGTCGAAGTTTTGTGTAAAATTACATCTTGATGGAAGAGTTGGTGGTGAGGGAGTATTCATACATAATCATCCAAGCTATCAGGTACTGTTTAGCTTGCATCATGGAAACAGCAGTAGTGACTGGCCACTTAGCACTTGTATATCATCTGTTTACTCAACATGTGCATCGCTCCAAACTAGGCATGGAAATACACTTTGTTTTGCCCAGGTAGTAGGTCAACCAAGGGTGAAGAAGGAGACAAGGAGAGAACTTGGAGGTACTGTAATAGGAAAAGCTGAAGAGACTCATTAGTGCAGGCACCATTTTCAGTGAATCTTCAGCCTGTATTGTTTAAACATTTTTAAATCAGCGTTTTAAACATTTTTAAAACATTTCTTAAAACTTGAGTACCACACAGGCTAGACTGTCAGGAAGATAGATATCAGAGGTATTAGACAGATAACAGAGTATGTATGTCAGTATACCCTCGTATTTTAATTGTTTATTTTCTTTCATGCTAAGTTCTSAGAAACCTGTTACAGAATTTGTGGATGCTTCTGGTACTTTATCTGGTAGTCACTGGGTGTATAAAGCTTGAAGAGATACAGAGCTGTATTTCTGTTTCCAGAAGAACTAAAATTTTTAGATTTGGTTTTGAGGCAGTTAGAAGTTAGTACAACTCCATCTTGTGCTTTCCTGTTTCCTGAGTAGGTTAAGTTAGTATAGAATATGTGCAGCACTAGTGAATTAGGCTTCTGTCCAGTTTGCAGTGTTTTTTTGATCTGTTTAGGTAATATTCAGTATTCCATCTATTTTTTATATTTTGCTATAAGACATTTCCCTTTGATTCCGTAACATGCCCTGCTTGAGATTAGTATGGTAAAAATTGGATCTTGGAAGGGGACTTGCTAAAGCTACAAATTGAAAATAAAAAACACTGGTGCCGGAAACTAGCTCTTTGAAGAAGCAATCTGATATTGCATGAATCTGGAAAATGTTAGAAGGCAGGACTTCCCTGAGCCTTAACTCAATTAATTGGTTGCTGTTTTGAGGTATTTGCTACCCTTTTTTGTATAGTGGGTGCTGGAGATATTTAGAGATGCCACCACTGCTCAGTCAAAAGTAATTCCCAGTAAATTTTTCATCTCATTTCTGTTAAAGTTTTTCTGTGTAATGGTCTCCATCTGATAGCATGGACAGATGTTCTAGTGCTGTGGTAAAAATGGTTCTGTAGGCACTGCTATTTTCAGATTTATAGGTTTCAAGTAGGATGCAGTTTGAAGCAAGCAATGTCTTTTGGAATTCCAGATGACATGTTGTGTGGGTTGGCATTATTTCTTAAAAATCTTATCTTTTTWWAAAAAAAAATATTTTTTAGATTTGTTTGTTTTTCCCGAACCGATCCAGATTGCTTTTTCCTTCTGCGTCCACCATCTCTCATATTTTGTAGACTCTGCGGAGTCCAGGCACACTTACATTTTCTAAGGAAYCCCAGAATGTTTCTCTTTGCATGAATTTCTAGTACTTTAAGGAAAAAAAAGAGCAACTCTGCAGATGTGTCATCTCTTCTAAAATTCATGCCTAGAGAATCCTGCCTCTTAATGCTGTTCCTCTTCTGCTGTCCTGTAACTACCTTGGGACGTTCCTTTCTGTCCTTGGATAAGCCACTGTTCAGTGGCTGTGTCCCTAAGAGTGTAAGTTGTTCAGGGGCCAGCCAGCCTGTTGTCTTTAGGGTCTTCCACTTGAATGGACACTTAGGCAGGTTTCTAACTGTCCTCTACTGTTGTTACAAATGTGGTTCCCCATTTTGAAAATACTGAAACGTTTTTCCAGTCTGGTATTGTGAACAAAATTGTTTCCCTGCCCAGTAATTAAGCAGTATTAATAATATTGCTTGTTATGTATTTTTGAGTATTTTTAACTAGACAGTTTTGTGGGGTTGGTTTGTTTGTTTTCAAAAGATGTTTTGCAAAACAATTTCAAATCAATAGAATCAACAAAAGCATTGGGACTGGAAATGGTATTTATAGATGAGATCTTTGTGATTTCTCTCTTTAAGCTTATACCGTTTCTGTGAATAGTATTTAACAATTACTAGAATATAATAGAAATGCATCATCATAAAAGTATCCTTACATAAATACTGTTAATGTTCATTGTTAAGTATAAAATGTTGGAAAGTTAACCTTTACTAAAGTGAACCAAACCCTACATTTTCCTCTTTGCTTTCAAACAGCCCTGAAAAACCAGAAAGTGTGAAAATAAATGTGGAAGATTCACCTGTTGTGAAATACGTGGATGCCGAAACATCTTTATAGAACTGAACCAAGGGGAATTGCGTGTATTTGTGTGTGTATATATATTACTGCAGGATATTATACCATTGAAGTGTGATTTCCAATTTAAGAAGCGACATGTATTTAATTCTGCCATTGTTTAGGGCACTGTAGATACGCTTGCATAATGAGAAGATTTTCCTACAAATAAGATGAGTGGTAATCACACTTCAGCTATTTATTTTATTGGAAATTTTATTTTCATTTTTAAATAGGAAGATTGTAATGAATGCATATTATTTTCAATAATCAATATGTGCATAAAAGTTAAATCAGCTTTTGCTGACGATTACTGGTCCACATTGCTTAAAATTTTGCAATACCTCTGTTTATAATGTGTGCTACAGAAGTTTTGTTTTCCATGCAGGCAATTACTGCTTGATTTTGCAGGGTATACTTTTTTTGTGGTTTCACAGAACAAATATTAATGTGCTGTTGCCAAGAACTACTGTGTTTTATGTCTCCACTACATGCTTGAGTTTTCTGGATTCTGTCTCTCCTATTTTACAGAAGTGGCCTAGAGCCCTCAGTCAGGTAGGTAGTTAATCCTTAAAGTATATATAAATACCCTGTTCTGCTACTTTTTTTTTTTTTAAAATTCAGTCTTGATTTATCATTATTGTCCAGTAGCAGTATGAGTGCAGTAATTGTAGTTACAGTCCCAAGTCAGTATTTGCCATTCTGGGCGCTCCATGTTTACACAGTATAAATTGGATTTCCAGACAGCAATTTGGTCTATAGGAAGTTATACGTACTTACCGCACTAGTACTTTTGAATTCTTTTGTTCCTGTTTTTACTTCTATTTTTCCATCGACTTTCAGAGTCTGATTCACTCAGCTCTAAGACTGAAACTTCAGAGTATTTCATGTCCTCATCAAATACATTTCTTGCTTAAATAATTTTTAAATTTACTGTGTATTTGATTAAATTAGCTGTAGTTTAATTCTGTGATAGGTTTATGATCAGTATTATTTTATGGATTACAAATTGCTTGTGGTATTTGTGTGTACAGTTCTGATCCTCTCCATTGTAAAGGGCATATAAGATAGCACACCAACTTATTTTTAAACATTTTATTTATTTTAATTAGTATAAATTTTTATCATGTAAGATGAATTAAAAAAGTAAATATTCATTTATTAAAGTAGATGGGATTTTTTTGGGCTCACTGATAAAGTTGCAGTCAGTGCATTTATTGTAATTACATTTTCAAGTTCTAGTGTTTAGCATTATAATATTTGAAATAATGAGAATTTTATGTAGAAATGAAAATCTTGATCACTTACCTGTGCAGTTTCCATTATTAATACTTTTTTTTTTTGCCTTATGCCTTAGTTTTTTGGCTTTAATTTCTGAAGTTCTCTCTTTACATTCTGAATTTCCACCAGCCCTTTCTGGATGTATTACAATGGCTTTAATTAGAATATTTGCTCATTTAAAATTAGAAGATGCTGTTTGCTTAATTGTGCTTTTGGCAAAGTTGGGAGTTTTACCATGGACCATGTGGTAAAATTGTCAACAACTGCAAAAGGAGCTGATTCTGGAGGAGGGCAGAGTTCATCTGAAAATACCATTTGAGGTAGAATTTTGGTGCTCTTCAGCCAAGTGTCACTTGGAGAGAAGATAATTGTATATTACAAAAATAATCTAATCAGTGGGAATAAATAGAAACATTTAAAAATAGCATTTAAGTTACATGGACTGTTACAGTTCCCTTTAAATGTAATGTAATTAATATTTTTCTTGGGTTTTTTTTTTTTTTTTTTTTTTTTTTTTTTTTTTCTGAATTTCAAGAAGACAGATTAAAGAAAGTAAATCGTAGTGTACAGCAGTATGAATAATGCTATCCAAACTGTCATAACAAAGGCTCAGGTCAGTGGCAAAGCAAGTGAGACCTGCGTTACCAATTTGACTAATACTGTGTAATGACCTATTCTTTTATTCTTAGATAACAGTGTAGCTTGTGCCTTAGCTTGAGTATGTGCTCTTTCAGAAAATACCCGTTTTCCCTCTAGTCAAACTGAGATACAGTCAAACTGAAACTACAGTGAAACTATAGCAGATGGTTTCCTAAAACTTTCTGCATTATTTTTCAAAAAAAAAAGTACACATCTGCACGTCAGTTGCTGACTACTAAGTAGCTCTTGCTGAATCAAAGAGGGAAGACATTTTGGGCAGTTTACATAGTGTTATCCACAACACATTACTTTTATACCAGTCCTCCCAGTAGTAGTATACACTTCATGTTCACAGTCCTGCAACAATTTCCAAAAACCCAAAAGATTATTATAAGCCTCTTAGATTTTTAACTCTTTAATGCCGGAGATCAGGGTTCCCTGCACATCTTGTATCTGGTTTCTCCTTCAGAAGGGTTAAGTTTTGGTCGATATTACAGGAAGTGGGTATTTTTCTAGTAAAGTTGAAAGGAAACAAAACCAAAGCCCCACAAGTCTAATCACAGTATTTATTTAATTTTAATTGTGTAGATATTTTAATCAGTGCCAGAAATACCATGACTTGCAGAGCAGTTTACAGTGACCTTTAGTTCCAGTGTTCCTGGTCAGTAGCATGTTATGCTTGCACTTTTCTCCCATACAAATAGAAGAAGATCTGGTATTAAGTGTATAAAACCCCATTGATAATCTATGTTTAAGTGATTTGCTGCTCATTTTACACCTTCTCTGCTTTAAAATCACACATAGTATTAAAGTAAAACAGCTAAGGATGTAGTTTACTGTATGTAGATATACGTTTTGCCTTAATGGATGCAGAAGTGCAGTGATAATTGCTGTGCACTGATTTTTTTCATAGGGGTTAAGCCCTGTAAAAACTACGCCAATGTATTTCCATTCCAACAGTTAGAGGAAAATAAACAGCCCTGCACTTTTTTTAGATGCCTTGGTTTCCCAGAATGGAGCTTAGTGCTACTGTGTATCTGGCTGCAGAGCCACCTCAGGAAGTCCCTCTTTCTTTTTTTTTTTTTTTCTTTCTTTCTTTTTTTTTTCTTTTTCTAATTTATTTATAAATATGAATGTTTACATAAAGTGTAGGTCTTAATTTTGACCACTCCGTTTAAATTATCATCTAAAATATTTCACTTACAATGCAGTCTCGTGTTCAAATTATATTCTACAAAACTCATTCTTAGTATTTTCATATGTATTACAATGACACACCTTTCATTCTGTTTACATATGCCCAAGTTAATTATACTTTCTTCCTAGATTAATTTTGCAGCTGTAACATAAGGTTATTCAGTGAAATGTTCAAATTGCCAAGCTTGTCATCCTAAAACCTGTTAGGGTAGAATTTGGTGCCCTAGTGGAGGTTTTTTCAACCAAATGTTTTGGCCATTTTTTCTACATGTAATGAAAGTTCTGCCATTAACTTAACCATTTGTTTCACCTGCATCTCTGTCTTTATATGGTAGCTTCCTAATTTGTGCCCTTTGCAAAGGCGGGTTTGACAGGCTGTAAAATATATCTGTAACAAATAGGTGTCATGTCGCGGAGCCTGCACCGTTTTAAAGGGTTGTCTTGTACATATGTTCTGTAAATCGTAAGATAAATGGTTCATGATTTTCAGTTCACAAATGTAGTCTGTTAGATGAGCACCACAATGATTTTAGTTTTCTTTTTGCTTTATATGATTAGTAATGTTTTAATTACTCATCTAGGTCAAATTCATTATCAAGTACAGTACAAATGTGTGAAATACTTTGTTTATACCAACAGTAATTTATTTTATGGCAAATTTTAAGACTAGAGTCACACAGCTTTGAGTCAGTGTAAAAGTAGTGCTATAAATAAAGCAAATTGCTTAGTAATTTTAAGTCGATTTTATTTTGTAATGTTTTTAGTGAAAACTTACAGGACTTCTTAGTTGGCATTGAAGTTAATCTAAAGACACTTTCATATTGAATTTAGTATCTGTTGACATTTATTTGGAATAATGAATGAGTTTGAAAATCAATACTTTTCTAAATGATTTTATTGGCAAGACACATCATTTATAATATTTTTCTTTCTATGGTTGCTGATACTCCTGCACAAAGGTGTCTTCCAGGGTTCAGCATCTGTAGCTGAACTACAATTTTGATTTTAATAGTGATTATTTAAAATGTGATCACATACTGTACGGTTCGAATTTTTTATGACTGTTTTTCTAATTACAATGGTTTTCTTACTTTATAACAAAATCCAAAGCAAATGAGAACATTATTCCAAATCTAGAATCAATATTCAGTTTATACAGAAAACACAACTCAGACTTGTCTTTAATGTGAAAGATCCAGCCTTTGTTGTTGTAATTACTGCTAGAATAAAAGTATCTTTTGTAATGTTTCAGCAAGTTGGTAAAAGCAATAAAAATCTACTGAACTATATTACGGCTTTTTCTCCTTTTTTTTTTTTTCTCTTCTTTTTTTTTGTACGCAGGCGGGGGGGCGGTGGGTGCTGCGGCCGCAGCCAGCCGCTTGCGCGCTGCCGCCGGGGCGGGGCCCTTGGGAGGCGCGCGGCGGCGAGGGGCGCCCCTGGGGCGGCTCGGCACCCGCCCGGGGCTGGCGTCCCCGTGCCCATGGCGACGGCCACCGGCGTCGGTGGTCGCTAGGGTGCCCGGGCGCCGCAGAGGGCGGCGGCTTGCCATTGGCCGGCGAGGCCGGCTCTTTTCGAAGAAGATGGGACGCGATTGGCCGGCGGGGGGGCGTCCGTTCCAGGCGGACGGAGCGTCGCCGTAGCCAGACGCGGAGCGGAGGCCAGCGCGCGCCGCCACGTGAGTGGGACAGGGCGGGGGAGGGGTGGGGCACGCCCAACGGAAACGCAGCCCCCTCAGAGGGGCCGCGGGAAGGGAGGGAGGGCCCCGCAGCTGCGGGGTGGGCCCTTAGCCCGCTCTCCCAGACCGGCCTTTCCGAAGGGCCCGCAGCGCCTCGCTGGCGCCTGTGGCAGATAACCCCGCCGCGCGGCCCGCGGGGAGGGGGGGCGAAGCGGGCAACAAAATTAGGCTGCTGTCTTCTCAGTGTGTCACGGTTCTGTCACAGTTACTGGATGATCACATACTCCAGCCATGGTATAATTAAGTCACGGAGAGGTAAAGGTTTCAAACTTGATGTTAAAAAAGGCAAAAGATACTGTTAGCATTTGGGAATGTATGTGAACATGCAACGTGGTATAAAACACTTCAAAAAAAAAAAAAAAAAAAATCAAGTGCTGAGCCAGGCCTGCTTAGTCATGAATAAGACGTGAAAACTCCAGGGAAATCTCTGCTTCTAAATGAAGCCCAGTTTGTGCAGCCTGCCGCCTGCCAACTCCAGAGCGCATCTCAGTCCTGAATCTTGCCTAATAAACTAGGAGTAATGCCTCTAAAATAAGGGTTACTCTGCCCCCATCCCTCCCCCAATCCTAATGATGTCTTCCCCAGCCCTACACCTTTACCAGCTCTGAGCCTTCAGAAGTCTTCAAACAATCTCTCATGATTCCCAGCAGCTCTATGTCGTAGCAGCACAGTTGCCTAAAAAGGTCTGCCTGGTAGCAAGGGCAGAGAGGGTGAATTTCACAGAGCCATGTATTGTCCTTGTGTTGATACAGAGCTGCTCGCTAGACCTCAGAAATCCTCCTTTTTTCTACATCTGTGAACTGCAGATTAACAGGGTAGATTTAGGCAGAAGCTACAGATAAAAGTTATGACCTGGAGAATAGCCCAGAGACTTGCATTGAATGGGTCCAGCAACCTGAGAATAGGCCTGGCCGTTTATGGCTCCACTGGAACCGGGGTGGTGCAGAGGGAAAACAAACAAAAAGAACCCCCCTAAAACCAGCAGTGGCTTGAATATTTCGATTTGTTGGAAGAACAGGAACCTCGTATTGGATCCTAGTTAATCTTCAGAGAACCTTCAAAGAAGTTATTAAACAAAATAGAATTTGAGGTAAATATAAGCATGTAGAAATTTTCATGTATAGTAAACATGCAGATTTCCATATTGATTCAGTCAATAAAATGTGTACGAAATAGTCTTCAAACATTGCCTTTATGGGTTCATCAGTGTAGAATTTCCCAGACATGGGCTGTCACTGGTGGTGACCCATCCCCCTCTGACTGCTGTGCTCTCTGAGAACAAGAGGGGAAGCGGTCCGGAGTTCCCTTTGGTTTCATCAGGCTGCAGAAGGAGAAGTACCTTTCGGGAACTTTTCGTCATCTTTTATGCTTCCTTTGCCATTTCTATTTTGACAATAATATATCGATAATTGCTCTTTTAAGGAGTGAATTTTCATCTGACGTCACACCCAGCTTATGGTATTAGATACATTCCTATCTAGCAACAGCATCAAAAGTCTTATTAAAGCCAAGATATAACATTTCTACTGCTTCTTTATCCAGCTTAAGCCCGTTAGCCTTCTGTATATAATTAGATAGTGGAACTCAGCCACTGGAGTGATTAAGAAAGGAGTTCAAGGGTAAATCAAGCAACTAGTTGGCTTACAAATATCCATATCCAGTAGTTCTTGCTAATAAAATTATAAAGAATGTAAGAAATCTTTTTGTTTAAGAGAGTTTCTAACCATTACACTGTATTTTGTGGTGGTAGATTTTGTCTTTGTGTCCAACATGTCTTTGTGTTTTTGTTTATTTGGGGGTTTCACATAAAGCTTCACCTTCTGAAGCTTTATGTGCTTGTGTCATCTGAGACAGTTACTAGACTGGGCCACAGATAAGTCTGGGGTGGTAATTCCTTTGTCTCCCATTTCTCATAATGKGAATTCTTTCATTTCTGATGGGGTTCTTGGAGCATTTCTTGTCCTATCCTGCATGCCAGCACTATCAGAATGCATCTCTCTTCCTATGTAATTGAATTAACATAACTGATTAAATGTAATTATCCCCAGTTAAAATGAATTAGTTAATATTGCTCTCATTTCATTGTTTTAAATGGAATTGAATAAGACTCTATGCTGTAAAGACATTTTCCTTTTAATGTGTTTCTGTTCTTTTTAAGGAGTTGTCTGATCTCAATCTTTTTCTGGCACAACCTAAGTGAAATGCGAGTTGTTTGGTTTGTTTCTTATACATTACTCATGGGGCTGGCTTAATAGCTGGGGGACAGTTATGAGGATAGTTAATAGCCTGCCTCCATGGAAATTTCTGCTGGCATAAGTAAAGAAGAAACACAGGGGTGGGAAATTATTCAGTGATTTCAAGAAAGTCAAATAASTGTGAGAATAGGTAAGGAAATATTTCATGTCTGTTTTCTCTAAGGTTTATGGCTGATACAAGGAAAACAGGGGGTTGTTTCCTTTTGTCTACCCCTCACTCAGGGTGTGGTGCTAATATACCTACCTGATTTAATGGCTGGCTACTGATGAAAGGGTTTTCTGCTCTTCTCCCTCTATTTACAGCTGTGCATTCCTGCCCCCTGGCTTGTYAGCAGAGATATTCATCAGGCCACTGTAACAGTAAGCTAAATTGGTAGAAAACTAACTATACAAAGGGAGGCATATGGTTTTCTGCCTGTTCAGCTCCCTAAACTTGCTCAGATTTGGGTCAGATCAGCTGAAGAAGTGGAGGGGAGTGGCTGCGGTTGGGAAGGGAACGGAAGGGGAAGGAAAGGATCTGCCATTTTCGTCACCAACAGCTGGCTGTTAATTAATTGGTSTATCTCTGTAGTGAAGGTGAAGGGCACAACACTTTAAGCTGCATGGATAAATGCTCCTTTCKGAATATTGTACCTGGCCTTGTACAGCAGAAGTACTTTGGGACAAGCCGTAAGGTAATTGGGGTTAAAGTAGGAGAGATTATTTGTAACCTGAGTCAGATTTCCCAACCCAGTGAGCTGTGCACCTATGGTGATGCTGTGCTGTCAGACCAAAGAGGTTGTGCAGGGTCAATTTGTGGCCAGGGCTGGCCTCTTTTTGTTGAAGTCTGAACTGACTCATGCTGGCTTACTGGCCTCTAGGAAGTAGAGAGGTAACCTCAGGATGAGTCCTTAGAGCTGGGTGAGGGCTGCATCCTTGGGTGAGCTGCAACCCTTCATTCTCAGACAGCAATGAAGGGAATTTGGCTTGATGTTTGTCAGGTTCAATTTTGTACAGGGACATTTGGATCTGTAATGGCAATGAACCTTTAAAATATTAGTCAACTGTTACTCTGTTTCATCTTTACTAAGGTACTGCAAACAGCAAAAGCATTGGACTGGCAGCCCTAAAGCAAGGTTGGTCTACAGTTGTAAGATTTTGCAAATAATCACAAAGGCCTAACAATTTTGGATTAAATCTTAGCCATACTGGGAATCCTGCTGTTTATGGTTTAGAGGTTTAACCCAAGGATTATTTTTTTAAATGGGATGCTGAAAATTTTAACATTTAACTGTATTTGCTCATGGACAAGTTGTTTTGTGTGTGGTTTTGTTTGGTGATTCTTTAATTGGTGGAAATTGTTCTTTGTACACATGTACTCACGAGCAAGTTGATAATTTGTGAGTTTCACAGTATTTCTTGGTGTGCAAATGTGAGATGACAATTGCATCGTGTCATGCCTCAGTAATGTGCCAAGTGGACTGGGGTATTGGGGAGAGGATATAAAATACACGTATCATTAAAACAATACATGGAAATTCTTACTCATGAAGATTCTTAAACATTCTTAACAATGTACTTGGCTTCTTTTAACTTTTACTGCTTTTGAAGGAAAGGAAATAAATGAATTGAACTAACTTCATTTGGTTCAATCTGATTTCAGGAATTTTGTATGCTGACTGGTAGAACAGATCTTGTTTATATTCATTGCCTGGTGATAACTAGTACAGCAGAAGTGTTCTGAGGTGTTTTTTAATAACCCTGTTGAGTGGACACTTGGAGGAGAGAGGAGGAATTTCCTGGGGATCCAGATCAATCATTCTCGGGGGGGGGACTGGTGGTAGGATAAAGGCTTGTGCAAAAGAATAGAAATGGATGAGCTGCGCTTACAGGCCACTTACGAGGGTGAATTAATACAGTGCACGAGTTCATACTGTCAACAACAGTTGCGTTTTGGGTAGTTCTGTGTCTGATGCGAGAATGTATAATTGGGAAAATAACTCTGATTTTCAGCTGGGAAGCAGCAGCTTCTGGTAGTTTACGATGCTTTTATTTCCTGCCAGGTTTTCTTCTTCTTTGCCTTTAGAGGAAGGGGAATAAAAATCAATAGCAGAGGAATTCTACGCTGCACAAAGAGAAAAAGAGGCTATCATATTTCACATGGAAAATCCTATTAAAGAGACACCAAAGGGAACATCCAAATGGTTCATGTTTAGTGAATAGTAAAATGGGTAGGAAGGATCAGACAGTGGTATTATATCCTTGTTTATTTTGAATCAGAGGTGCTCTACCAATATGCTGCAGCTGTATGCAGTTCTGTGGGATAATTCTTCAGCCCCAGCCTGCTCCTGACCATCCTTTTTTCACTCAGAGCAGGATCTGCATCAATATAATCGCTTTTGTGGCAGCAAGAGATTCTTCTTGACTATCCTCTTTCTATGTCTTCCTGTCCCTTTCAAGGGCTTTATAAGATTTTCAGTGAACAAATGTTGTATACTATGCAAGCAACACGCTGTGGGCTTTTGTGGGAAGTCAGACCTACAGACTGAACATTTATCTGCAATGGATCTAATATGTGGGAAAGGCCCTGATGAGGCCAGGCCATACAGCTCTGCTCATCTATGGAAATAAGCTGTGTGTCCCACTGCAAGAAAAGCTGGGCCCTACTGGCATAAGGCATTCAGCGGAAATTCAGAAGACCTGGATTCCAAACTACTGAAAATTTCTGTGGTTCTTTGGTAGACTGCATGATGTATGCATCTCATTTATTTGTCAGATACGTCCTTTTTCTGCCCTTCATCTGTCTTGTTTATTTACATGATAAAACCTTTATATTGTCTGTTGTCTGGACAACAGCTTGTATGATACAACCTTGATGTCAGCCTGTAAGCACTGCTGTGACATAAATAGATAATCCATGGTGAGAAATAATGGTAATAGTATGTAAGAAGAGGAAAAATCCCAATAAAAATCAAGTGTAATAGCAAGACAGCCAATGTTATGTACCTCTGTATTGGGAAAATAAGGTTTCTCTATGTTAGGTTAATTACTTTCTTGTTAATAATCTGGAATTCTAAAGGATATCCTCATATAATGCCTAAGGGTTCATGTTGAGAAAATGGCAGAGCTGTTCTTTTTTCCTTAAAGTGTTATCAGTTGGTTCTATAATTAAATATTTGTTGCTTTTGCTGCAGTGATGTAATTCTATCTATTTATTTTTAAGGAAATGAGTTTTTAGCCATCGATAATAGTGATACACAATGCCTGATCRGGACAAAAAGTTGAAGAGCACAGAAAAAGCAACAGACAAAAAACCTCATGGGATCTGTGTGAGGTATAGTATCTGACGTCTTACTTTGAACTTCAGCAGGACCCATGTGGAATTTGCATGAGCTGCCAAAGCAGAATGCTTTAATTTGAAATGCAGTATAAACATGACAACTGTTACTCTGGTCACGAAGTTTATTTACACCTTTGTTGATTTAAGGCATTCTAGAGAAGCTATAAATTCTTCTCTATGCAAATTCTTCTCTATATAAATTCTTCTCTAGGCAACACTAGAAAACTTTATTTTCTGTCAGTAGCATTGTTGCTTGTTGACCTTCTTTACTCTAACAAAAGTACTTTTATATAACTTTTAACACATATATTTATGCTATTGTGTTTTATCCTAGGGATTATTCTGATCTTRAAAGACTTCAGTCTCTCTTAAATGTTCAGTCAAGCAACCAACAGGTATTTTTCAATAACTGTTATTTTTCAATAACTATTAAACACGCTGTAGAATTGTATAATTATAGGTAATGGTGATTATGGGTTGTGGCAGATACTTAGGATATTGTGTTCCATTATGAGTAAACTTGTTAGCAAAATCTTGTGTAGTGGATGTGGTGTTGCTTTTTAAAAAAATTTTTTTTAATTGTTGCRTATAGTCAAGTAGCCTAACAGATTTGTTTTCTTCCATGCTGTTCCACAATGTCATGAAGAGGTAGGCTTAGAGATGTATTACTTAGAACATGATGAAGACTGGTAAAGAACATAAAATTAAAAAATCAGCATTTTAACTTGAAACAGTTTGTCTCTGGAGAACAACGCTTCAGTTAAAAATCTTCAGGGCATAAATATCAATGCATGAAACTTATAGGACACAGTAAAATCTCCTTCACCTCAAGTCACTTAGTGAAGCTTGTGTTTGCCATTCAAAGCAAAGAACACCAACACATGATGGTGGATGTGAGTCCTTGGAATGCCTTTCTATTCTGTAAAAAGATATGACGAAATGACTTAGGGAATCGTCCATGTGAGGCAGGAGTTATGCACTCCCTTCCTGGATAGAGGCATGGAATGCTTCTGAGCAGAAAGCTGAAACATTTGAGTTCTACAGCCTAAAAAGAATATGAAGGCTGTGCAGTTGTAGAAGCGGGACAGGTAAGGAGCATAGCTAATGAGCGTGTGTTGCAGATTCTATTGAGCTTTACTATTATAAATTTTAAAAGACACTGTTCTTTGCATTTTATATATCTCCATGTTCTTGTTTTCCAGCCTTGCTTTACATCAGTTTTCTACCATGTCAGTTTTGTTTTGCGTGGGATGTGTGTTYATAATGGCAGATTATAGGTCCAAAGTTCAAGTCAGAACTTGAGAAAAGGTACTTTTGCTTGATAACATTGTKATAAAACTTAAAATGCAGTGTTTGACTCATGAGTACTATCCCTTTACTCCTTAGCTTCCAGCTGTACATTTTGAAAGTGGTCAAACCAGTGTGACAAAAGCCYGGCAAAATGTCAAAAGCAATGAACAAAAACCCCATGGTCAATGGCAAGAATCAACAGAAGCTGTTGAGCTTGAAAACTTTAGGTAAAAAAAAAAAAAAAAACGAATATGATGACACTGTATTGTTAATCTCTGAACATATCTTAAGCTTCTTGAGGTGTTGAAGGCATTTATATTTGTACTTACGTCTGTTACTTGTACTTTCATGTTAACCCACTATCCGAGATGTGAATTACATATTTTTAACTTTCTAAACCTAACTGTGAATGTTCCTGCTTTTGTAAGTTTCAGATACATGCTGCCACTCAGCAGAGTGTCCTGTTGAGAGTTAATATAGTCAACTTAAGTAAAGTAATGGTTTCTTTATTTGGAAAGTTTATATTATATCATTATAATAGTCCCAAATTATGCATGAGACAGACTGTTCTTCCATGCTGTTAATGTCTGGAAAACCGAAGTTGTGTTATTCCATTGTAACTGCTGATATGACATTTCTCAATTTTTCTTGCTAATGTTAAGTTTTGGCAATCAAAAATTATGTTGTGGCAAGATAATCAGCAATTCAGCATTTTTCTTTTTTTTCCCCTTATTAGTGTGACCTACAAGAATGAGAGAAATTTTAGCAAACATCCCAAACGTAAGCTGTTTCAAGAGATCTTTACAGCTTTAGTTAAGAACAGACTTACCTGCAGGTCAGTATATTGAACACATTCATATCTAAGGAGGGTCACTCTTTCTTGCCTTAAGCGAAGAACCAAGATGCRTGGATAATGTTTCATACTGCTTCAACAATATATACGACATATATGTTTCAACAATAGACCTCTGTGTGGAAACTGCCAGCTTCACATCTCTGCATCATCTCAGTTTTAAACAATCACTTCTGTATTGGCTTTGAAGATCGAATGCTTGAATTACTGGGACGGAAAAAGGAAGGCCTGGGTATATAWCAAAAATTGGATGACCAAAATTCTAACATCTGCTATGTTTCCTTGATCATTTGTCTTTATCTGTTATCTGTAATCTATGGCTTGCTTTTCTAATTTCATTTTTATTTTACTGATTCTACTTGTATTTTATGGACTGCTGCCTATGTATAGAAAGGTCAGTGGCTTTCAGAAAATTCAGATGAGTTTATGCTACTGTTCATATTTATTTGTATTCGTGTATATAACAAGATTAGAAAGGGAAAACTCTTTCTTATGCTGCTCTCATTTAAGTGAGGAAGAAGTGCAAGACCTTAAAAAAATAGGGGGAATAGAAAAAAATTATTACTATACACCACTGCAATGTGTTGCATTTTCCTTTTTAAAGCTCAAGKACATTTTCTAAAAATCTTAAGTGGTACAGAAGCTTAACAGAAGAATCCTAGAGCATTTAAAGGTATTAATGTGTAACTGCTYGAATTTACAGAAGTACCTAAAAACCACCAAAAAAATGACGTAGTTTGCTTAGACTCTTTTTCAGAACTAACTAGGGAACTAGGGATCTCATCTTTGATTATCTAAATAGCAGTGAGTTTAAGACAGATCATTTAAGTGATTTGTRAATCTGGTACCTCTTTTTTTGCAAGTGAAATTTATCATCTCAGTACCCACCAGTGGTATGTCAGTGGCTCAGCTTCATTTGCCAAAAATCTAAGAATAACTTGCATTGTGTCTTCCCAAGTTCTGTTTACACATTATGCCATACCTAGCTCATATTTTGGTTTTTGTTTTCTTTGGTACTTCTTGATGATGATATAGCAAAACCAGCCTTGTGTTATAAATGAAAGCACCCAGGTAAGGTTAATGAAACAAGCAAATATTAGTAGGTATGTAAAACCCATAAGGTAAGTGCAGTCACAAAGGTGATTTAGTTGCCCTTTATAAATATTTTACTATGGCTGTGATGGTGTCCTCTCTTTGGAACTACTGCCATTGCATTGTGTCAGAGCCTCAGAAGCTGTCACCCTCATTTGCATTACGTACTTTTGCTGGCATAACTATGTTCGTTGGAGTGCAAAAAAAAATCACACCCACTTACTGGCATCACTGTGTCGGCAGAAGTCCTAGTTGGAGGTAGTTCTGTTGACAAGAAAGCTGTGATCAGCTTAGCTTGAGTAGTTTGGATAAGAAGTATAACTAAGCAGGCAGAAAAAATCCTGATGGCATACGCTGGATATACACTAGGGTATCTAGTAATGTGTATTGTAACTATAGTAGAAGAGGCTCTCAAATGTTAACCAGGCTCAGAGAATTACTGTCCCTGCTTGGAAATGTGACAGATGTGTTGCTCTGTTAAATAAACTAACTTCTATCAAGAGTCAAAGCTTTTTGAAAGAATAACTTTGTAGAACTACCATGGTAAAGATCTTCAGGCCACTTTAAAATCTGACCTACAAATTTTGCCTACCAGTATATGATTACTGTTTTCTTTCCATGGAAGTTTTGTGCTGTTCTGAAGTGGCCAATTATGGAAGCATACTTAAAAATAGTATTACTTTGGGCTGAATATTGGCATAGAAGGGCTGAGATTTTGTTAGTATCTATTTGCAAAACATTTATTTTTATCAAAATATTTTTAGCCATTGGCATCGTTCCCAACTGCAAATGATAAAAAGGGAAGAGAACTGCCACGTCTCATAGACTTCTTCCATTCCTTGGAAACTTGCCCAGATACTACAGATTCTGTCCTCTCAGTTAAAACAACAACAAAAACCCCACTGCAGAGATGTCCAATTTTAGGTTTATTGTAAATAGGAAAATGGGGATATATACCTTCAACAGAAAATGGAAATAGTGATTCTGTTACTGGTATTTTATGCAGGATTACTAACCGTGGATGCTTTGTGCAAGTCTGAGTTGCGTTTTCTGCCAARTCTTGTACTGGGGAATTGTATGGAGAAATATAAAAGAGGAAGTTCTATTTGGAAGTATAATCCTATGTCAAGAACATTTAAACTAGAGTTTAAATTAGAGTTTTTAAAACTCTAATTTAAGATAAATGCTGATAATTCAAAAAATTATTTCAAATCTAGCTATTTTTATTTCTGTAGCACCCATCTGTGTTTTAAATATTTTTATATAAGTGTATTTTGTGCACTGAAGTTTGATATGTGGTTTCTCAGTGATTTTGCCCTTTTGGGCCTTAATCCAAACACTTAAAGTAAGTTTATATCAAAACATGATCAGTTTATGCTTAGAGATAAGCATGTACTTTCCTGCATCAGTTCAGTGATAGTAAGTGATGGCTGGCAATGTTCTTATAATGCAATCATGTTTGAATATAAAGGGTATTAAAAGTTCTATAAGACAGTATGTTGTACAGCTGTTGTAGGACACTAATCTTCTAGTCAATTGATTCCTGAATCAAAGTGTTTTATCTAAGTGTTTTAACACTTTTTTTATTGTATTTGGTTTATGTTTTGAATATTTCTTTTGCAGGGAGTGGGTTAATCAAGCTCCGTCCATCCATTTTCTTAGAGTATTAATCTGCCTGAGATTACTAATAAGGGATGCATGCTATCAGGTCAGTATGTCAAAATACAGTTTCTTGCTTAGATGAGAGAATGCATATAAGCATCATGCATATGAGTTGTGTTGGTGCATGTGTATGAAAATGTGCATTCTTATGGATGCATACGTATTACATGTATGTATTTCTAGATGTGATTTGCAAACAAACAAATTCCAAGAGTGAATTTGCACTGTTACTGAATAACTTGCTAAATTTCTGGTATTTCTTATGTAGTGTCTGTTGTTGCTAACCCTAACAAAGAACCGGTAAATCTCCATAACAGATGGCTTGGTCATTGCTCTGAGCCCTAGACTCCGTACTTGACTTTACCATATAGATATGTAAAATTCCCATAATGTAGTAAGTGAAGAAAACTGAAAGCTGCCTATTCCTCCTAGCAGCCCAATGCTTTGAACTACAGAGAACTAGCTTTTAATTTTATTCTGGCTATTATAGTTGTTATTCATAGGACTAAGCCTTAGACATCTGTTAAGATATTTGTTTTCATGTATTTCTTTTCTATATGTTCCAAAGCTTATGCTGTTTTTCCAGTTTTAGAACCTTTAAAAATGTCACTTCTGTGTTTTTATTTATCTACTTATTATAAGTAATTGTGAACTCTGAAGGTGCTAAGCATCTCCAGAATCCATTGACTTCGACCACTGGAATTAAGGTTTCTCAACATTCATAACAAACAGAGCATTTATATTCTAGTGTTCTCTCATTCTAGTGTTTTCTGTATTTTGACTCAATTTTTWAAAATTTTTTATTTTCTTTTAGGAAATGCTCCACAGCTTGGGTGGAATTGAAAATCTAGCTCAGGTAGAATTCCTCATAGTACCTTTGTCCATTATGTTGCATGTCGGTTTATTATGATTAGAATGAAATACACCATAAAAAGCAGTGTAGATATATTCTTGGTTTATGGAAAGAAGCAAGTCTATTCCTCTATTTGCGCATAAGCAGTTGGTGTGGTTTTTTTCACTAGTACACAAAGCAGCTCTGCTTATAATCTAGCAGGACTTTTAGTTAGGAGGCTTAATGTTTATTAAGCCTTCTGAAGTGGGAGAAGGATTAGAAAAGTCAGCACAATTGCTTCAGTCAAAAGAAACTGTAGACTTTTAAAGGAGGATGATTAAAGTCACCTTGAACTGTAGCAAAAGACTTTTCAAAGGTAAAAGCATAGTGATAGAACATTGAACAGGTCAGATAACTGACTGCTGTATTGTTATTGTTCTGTGTTARTACTGCTTTACTCCTGGGTTTTTAGTATTTGTTCATCAATGCCAATTTAGCAGTGAGATATGACATCTCTTGAATATCTCTGAAATTGTTGGGAGTTTTCTTTCTAGAAAAAAATTGTAATTTTTATAACAAATGTATCTTTCTAGAATGCAGTCATCATTCATTAATATTTATGGAGCCACCTGTATTTCAAAGAACCAATAGTGTGTTATGAGCCCTTTGGTCAGACAATCACCTGTTTGAAACGTCCCTAAAGTTGCAGGAATGAAARATTGCTAGTTCTAATGGATATGGTTCCCACAGGAACTGCTTGGCGTTTTCCAATGTTGCATGTCATTAATGCTTAGCCCTACTTTTTGAGGAGCTTGCACAGTGCAAAGTGCAATGGCCTGCTGAGACGTTGGCAACATCTGCAAGCGGAGTCCTCTACGGCAGGAATCTAAATCGTATAATTGATAATCATTTTTGCTATGCATGTGTTGCTGGCATACAGAATTTAAAAAGTCACGAGATGCAATTTTTATGATTTCTAAACTTCTGGGGAACTTRGTCTTTTGTGTCCTTTGCAGCAAGATAAAATTAAGTGTGAAATGGGTTTCCAGCACTCTGAAATGCAGTTTGAAAAAAAGTTATAGCTAAGACTTTCAAAAATCCCTCAGAAATTTGGTGGTGGCAGGAATTTCAAAGTGAATTGTGCATCCAAATCTTCTGGCCAAATCGCAAGTCCTCCATTAGACTATTTTATACAGCATTAAAAACATTCTTTTAATTTTGTTTGGGCAGTTTCAGATTAAAAACTGTTCTCATTTTAAAGTGTTTTGGGGTGTTTTAGTAGAAAACACTAATAAAATTATTATTACCAATATTACTTTGCATAGTAGTGTCCTCCTCATGTGAGTTTTCTTTCTAAATTGTGTGCTACTACTGTAGTTCTATCCTCTCTGTACCATCTGCTTGAAACTGCTGTAGTTTCCCTATACAGTGTTCTGAAATTTTCAAAATGCCACCATATGTAAGACCAATATATAAGTGATGCCATGAATCATATAATGATTTTGGGTACTAACAAATATTACATCCTTCTGATAATTCTCATTTCCTGGAAAAATATGTTTGACCAGATAGTTATTAGGATTGTTAAAAAAGATTGACCACCATTTTCCACCAGTTGGCTATGTCCAAAAAGAAAAAAAAAAAAAAGAAACAAAATCCCCTCCTGCAGTTGTGTAGGTTTTGTAGAGTCTGAGCCTGTCAGCTGTGTGGACTGAAGATCCATCTGGCTGTTCCAAACAGTGGCCAATAGTAGATACTGAGGGAAAAGTTTGAGAGCAGAAACATGAAGTGATAATTCCCCAGAAAACACTTATCAACCTCTAGCAGCTTGCAAAGAAGGGAATTTTGGCCCTAGAAGTAGGGTCGTTGAATTTGCTAGTCTTCAGTGGATTTTCCTCTTGTGGAATTTTGCACTTGCTTTTTGAATTCTCGTACTTCCAAGATCTCTTCTGTTCCCTGACAAGTTTTACAGCAAAAGTATGCGGGAGGTTGCGAACTTATGTTTTTCGTGAAACAGACRCACCACCTACAGGCTATTTCTGTGCATAACACTCTAGGTTTATGAATTCTTAAAACTATTTTTAATGATATCCTTTATTTYCCCCCCCTACTTGCAGTATATGGAAACAGTAGCAAATGGCTATCTTGATCACGGAGAAGAGCAGCATAATGTAGACAAATTGGTCAACATGACATGTAAGTGTTACAGCTGATAACATAAATTATAAGGGCACTTACAACTTTTTGTGTGAGGCTTAAAATGTTTAAAATACTTGAGATGGTCATTAAGTAAGGTATTACTAGATGCATTGTAGGCATCATCACACAAATAAAAACTGAAATTGCTGTGGACAAGCACATCTTGGTTTTGTACATAAGTAATATTTCCTTAATAAATTAATACCTCTTTATGCACTGAAATAGCGGAGTAAAATGAGCTAGTCATGGTTCAAAGAACTTATCCAGTGTTTTGCTTTATTATCTGATTGGTAAAATGAAAAATATTAAGTGGTAAAGCTTCAATTTATGTGACTTCTTTTGTTCCATAGACATTTTCCAAAAGCTTGCTGCTGTTAAAGATCAAAGAGAATGGGTTGTAGCAAGTGGAGCACATAAAGTAAGTGCTTTATAAAACTGCTAATTATAACCAATTAGCTACTTAACTGAATGACTTCTGCTTTTCAGATTTGATCTAGGTGGGAGTAAATTCTTTACCTTGTCAAGCTTGTAAAGTAAGATAATCTCAGTTCTGTGTTTTACAGATGTATTAGTAGTATCATAAAAAATATTTTTTGTATATAAGTTAATTGTCCTGATGCATGGTTATTGGTTGTTTGAGATAAATAGGTCTTAAATGTTTGGACTAAACTTGTTCATATAAAAAATAGTACTCATGTTTACACTGTCCTGAGCTACATGTTGCTATGATATGAATTGTTTTATATAATTATTTAATATAAATATATTTTTAATTTATATTTTTTGTATAAATTTCTACTATGATTTTTCACTTATAAAGTATTCTGTGTCTAAATGGAACAGTGTCAACCTAGACAGTGACAACCTGGACATACCTTGCTATACATTACTACCAGTCCAAGCATCTATACTTAACCATTGCTGATTTGTGGCCAAACTGAGAAACAGTAGAGATCAAGATCAGTATAACTAGTGCTTCATGATTTTATTATGCTGCAGTAAAACATTAGTAATTGTGATCAGATAGTATCCTATAACATATTTTTAAATAATCTAGACAAATATGAAATTTACTTTGATATAAATCATTAACAGAATATATGCAGGGCCTTTAATTGCATACTGTATTGTTTAAATATAAGCTGAAAATTAACTTTTTGCTTCAGGAGGCTTTGGTTTAGAGTTCTGAAGTGTTTTACACAGGAAGAGATTTTTACAATGGTATATTACGTTGGACAGATGCTTTAGCAGTCAAGAGAGATGCTAATTGCACTTTGAGAAGAAGCATCCTTGCTTGTCCTCAGACTGGGTGTATTCTAAGACTTTAAGTGTATATTTAAGTGTACTTTAAGTGTACTTTAAATGTGCCAAAGGCTTTTAGTGTATTGTGTAAGGATTTGGTATCTTAATTTTGACTTTTCAATAAATAACTCTATATGTGTTTGAGTCATAAAAGAAAAGAATATAATTTGTATTTATTTATCTTGTTTCATGTTTGAAGAAGCTTCCTTGGTCAGTTTTCGTGGAATACTTGTGTGTTACTGTGCATGAAATACTGAGTATTCTCTCTATGTTTCATTTTCCAGACCTTAGTAAATTTGTTATCTGCCAGAGACAGCAATGTGTTTTTGGGTGCCCTCCTTGCTCTGACTAGCCTAGCAGAAAGGTAGGTTCAACTTAATGTGCTGTAGTTCACAATAAGCATTTTAATGTTATCTCCTAATACAATATTAAAACTGCTGTTTATGAGGAAGACCTTTTTTTTCAAAATGAGGCCTGCTTTTATGGAAGTCTGTGAAGTATGCTTAATTTTATATTGAAGTAGTAGAAACTAAGTAGAAACTTTGGTCCCTGCAGCAGACTTCTTGCTCATAYGGAGAACTTTTCAAGACTGGAGTCATAGAATCTCTTTTTGCAATCCCTGTGCAGGGTTCTGTAATTCTTACTGACTTCCTGCATATAAAAACCTTTTGTACTGAGCTTAATATAACCGTGCCTCACAATAACCAGCAAGAATATTGTTCAGTGTAGTAAATAATGAAAGCATACACTCAAAYCCATGTACATGTATCCTCTCTTAGCTAATGACCATTTTAAATAAAGATAAGACTTTTTTTTCCTTGTGTGGAGGGAAAAAAAGGAAAAGGAAGATACAGCATCTTTCATCCTTAATAGTTTTATAGAAGAAAAGCTGCTGCTTCTACATTATTGTTCTGCTGACTTCCAGACTTCTATAACAATTTTATCTTTTAAATGAAAAATTATGAGGAAAATTACAAAACTGAAGAGAATACATACAATTCCTTGAGATCAGTAGAAATTTATTTACTAAGGTTTCTCTGGATTTTCTCTTTTCCCAAATTTCCTTAATTCTATTTCAATTTATTTTTTTTTTTTAATATTGGTATTAATTTAACTGATATTATACATACATTTTCAACTCCCATTTAACTTTCCTCACAGAATTCAATGTGTTACATTTGGACTGGGCAAAAAAGTTTTTGGAGTATATTACAAATGTTCATGGAAATTGTATTTGATTCTAAAAATGTACCTCATTTGCTTAATTTCTAGTATGAAACAAATGAAATAAATTTGTGTCTTTACTTTTATGCATTCACATTTACTGTTTTTGTACTGGGAAAATTGGAAATTGTTGCAGTGTCACTCTTCACCCAGCGTATTTTTGTGGCTTTAAATATTTGTGTGCACAATATGATATTATTACTTAAGACTTGAGAAAAAAATAATTGGTCAAATGTATAAGGAGGGAGGCTAAAAAGCAATGTGTTTTTTCATATAATTTAGTTTCATATAAATGCCAGGAATAATCAATTTGTAGTCCAGAATGTAGGGAGAAGATAAGTGAGCTCACCATTGTTGAGAACTTGCTGGTGATATTACATGAATACGATTTGCTTTCTAAAAGGTGAGACTTCGCTTGTAGATTAATTGTGTTAAAATATATTTTGACTTTTTTGTTTAGGGACATGTTTATTTAGAGAAATTAGGTAATATGCCACTTTAATATACTCAAGGTAAAGTTCTGATACCTATGTATTTTCAGTCAGATATTGATATAGCAAAATCTTTTCTAGTAGTTTTGTTATAAGCTGTCTCCTGTCTCTCCACTGATGGCCTACAGTGCGCTGCAAATAAATTGCAATGTTACCATAAAGTAATAGCAGTCGCTTTTCTTGGTGCATCTCCTCTTTGCTTGTGGCAGACCTGAGTGTTTAGATGGAAAGCACGCTGAACTCTGACAGTTCCTGGGATGCCCAATATAAACTAGTAAAAAATTGCAAGAAATACAGCTGTTGTACTTTGTGCCAGAGGCTGGGTCAGACCCCATATCCCTTCAATCAGAAAATCATAAACGTTCCTTCAGTTCTTTACATGTCMTTTCATCCCAGCTAAGCCTGCTAGTTGAGCTTAGTATATCTGCATTTCAGTAAGACACTAAAAGACTCTCAAATTTGATGATATGTCACTTATTCTATCACATTTAAAATTCTGAAGAGATTTTTTTTTTAATTTCATGCTTAATTATTTCACACACGTAAATTATTTTGCATATGACTAAAAATAAAGAAATCGAATATGCCAAAAGATTTTATTTAGTTTCTGGGTTTGAGATTTAGATTATATGGAAACCAAAAGTTTGTTATAAAAACTGGAATTTGAATGTAGACAGGAAGCTGATGAAGTTCAGTGCTAGTTAAGAATAATTTGAAATTCAGATATGAATGTGAATTTGTATGTTTTGTCAAACACACATGCAGCTTTTTTGCTTCAAGTGGAAATGGAAATCCCTAACCATATTTTCTATGGAAAGTCCACCTTAATTGGAGTGAAGTTAATTAAAATCTTGTATAAACCTTTTAAATGACATATCCAATCCTTTTTGTAAACATAATATTCAAACCATACTGGAGAAGAATCACTATTATTTGTGGAGTTATTCTAATTCCACAGTTGGACTTTACAAGTTCATGCAGTCAGTGCTACTTGTAGTACTAATGCCATTAAACAAGAAGGTGGTACCACAGATGACTGCAGTCCACCTGGCCACCTCCATCCTGGCTGTGTATGCTTGCCTGCCTATGCTGACAGTCAAACTCAATGTGAATATAATTTCATCCCTTGTGCAAATTTGGACCTTCTTCTTCTTTTTCTCTTTTTTTTTTAAACAGTGACTTTAACCAGTTTACAGTGACTTTAAGCAGTTGTCTTTAATTTCTTTTTTTATAGGACATCTCTGTTATTTCTTAAACATTTGCTGTGCTTTTTTTTTTTCCCTTTGCTAAATGACAATACAAAGTAATGATGGAGTTATTGTTAAAATTTCTTGCTGATTTTTTCTTAGGCTCACAGCAGAGTTGTTACGTCTCCTCTGTGCAGAATCACAAGTCAAAGAGCAAGTAAAAATTTACGAAGGAGTTCCAGTCTTGCTCAGTTTACTCCATTCTGATCATATCARACTTCTGTGGAGTATAGTCTGGATTCTGGTACAGCTTTGTGAAGACCCTGAGACTAGTGTGGAAATCCGAATTTGGGGTGGAATCAAGCAGCTCCTTCATATATTACAGGGGTAGGTTTTCAGTYCTCAACATTGTGGCAATTATATGAGACTGTTTCGTATTTTAAGATATATTTGACCAAGCCTTGTTTTATCAAATAGCATCTTTGTTTTGTTCAGCTGTATGTGATGTCTGCAGATTAAAAGGCTATTTAGAATATAATGAATAAGCAGTATTTTTTTTCAGCTATGCATATTTGTCGTGGTTTAACCCCAGCCGGCAACTAAGCCCCACACAGCTACTCGCTCACTTCCCCCTGGTGGGATGGGGGAGAGACTCGGAAGAGTAAAAGTGAGAAAACTTGTGGGTTGAGATAAAGACAGTTTAATAAGTAAAGTAAAAGCCATGCACGCAAGCAAAGCAARACAAGGAATTCATTCACTGCTTCCCATCGGCAGCCAGGTGTTCAGCCATCTCCAGGAAAGCAGGGCTCCATCASGCATAACGGTTACTTGGGAAGACAAACGCCATCACTCTGAATGTCCCCCCACTTCCTTCTTCTTCCCCCAGCTTTATATGCTGAGCATGACATCATATGGTATGGGATATCCCTTTGGTCAGCTGGGGTCAGCTGTCCCACCTGTGTCCCCTCCCAACTTYTTGTGCACCCCCAGCCTACTCGCTGGTGGGGTGGGGTGAGAAGCAGAAAAGGCCTTGACTGTGTAAGCACTGCTCAGTAATAACGAAAACATCCCTGTGTTATCAGTACTGTTTCCAGCAAAAATCCAAACCATAGCCCCATACTAGCTACTATGAAGAAAATTAACTCTACCCCAGCCAAAACCAGCACATTCTCCACCCTTTATTCCATACCATTCCATTAGTCTATGGACCACCCCTGTAAAATGTCCACAAAATGTCCATTGAGTTCATTTAGTCCATGACTTTGGACTCCATGTCTTATGGTGGTCACTCAGGACAGGAGAGGTGGTGTGCTGTGTGGAGTTACTGGGTGCCAAAGCCAGCTCAGGTCGGGTCACTGCTGCACTTGCACTGCTTCTTGTAAGGCTTGTCCTCCATTGGTTCCAGTGGTTCCTGCTATAGTAATTCCTGTAACATGCAACTCAAATCATGGGTTACCGCAATTTAAAGGTGTTTCCATTACAATCTCCACCCCTGGTCCCTTTGGGCCTGGCCATTGGGTTTAACATTGCAATTAACTCTTCCCCTTGCCCCTGCTCTGGCTTGGATTTTTCCACAGACTGCAGTCCCTTAGGGGAGTACCTGCTCCAAGTGGAGCCTTATATATGAGCCACAGTCTCTCCAGGGGTGTACCTGCTGTGGCATAGAATTATCCACAGCCACAGTCGCTTTGAGGTGCACCTGTTCCAGCATGGCCTTACTCACAGCCACAGGCYCTTCAGAAGTAAACCTGCTCCAACATGGCCTTACCCATGGCTGCAGTCCCTCCAGGGGTGTACTGCTCTGTTGTGGGCTTATCCATGGCCACATGCTTTGAGATGCTCCAGCGTGACCTCATGTACAGCCACTAACGCTTCAAGGTGTACCTGCTGCAGCGTGTACTTATCCACAGCCACAGATGCTTCAAGGTGTACCTTCTCCAGCAYGGACTTATCCTTGGGCCACAATCCCTTCAGAAGTACACCTGCTGCGGCACAGACGTAACCAGGGCCACAGACGCTTTGAGATACACTGGCTCTGGCATGGGCTTATCTACGACCACAGACGCTTCGGGGTGTCCTGCTCCTGCGTGGACTCATCCACAGCTCACAGTCCCTTCAACTCGAGTTCACACTGGAGTTCCAGCCTGTCCAATACAGCAGCACAGAAACAGCAGCAATGCCCTGAGCATCTGCCAGCCCGGGTGCATCGCCATTGCTGTTATCAAAATGTTCCCAAGCACAGCAGAGTAAGATGATAAGTAGTACAGTGGTACAGCAAGTGGCGAAAGCAAAAAGCTGCCACTAATGAGCACTAAACTCTAATATACAGTAAGGCAAGCAAGCCCCATGGCAAGAACAGGAGCCTGTCAATTAATAGCTAAACAGCAATAACAGCTATAAATTCGGTCTAGCACATTCCAATCAAATCCATCGTTATCTCGAACCCTTCGAGCCCCAAGTTGGGCTCCAAAAAAGACTGTTGTGGTTTAACCCCAGCCGGCAACTAAGCCCCACACAGCCACTCGCTCACTCCACCCCRGTGGGATGGGGAGAGAATTGGAAGAGTAAAAGTGAGAAAACTCGTGGGTTGAGGTAAAGACAGTTTAACAGGGAAAGCAAAAGCTGCGCACRCAAGCAAAGCAAAACAAGGAATTCATTCACTGCTTCCCATCGGCAGGCAGGTGTTCAGCCATCCCCAGGAAAGCAGGGCTCCATCACGCATAATGATTACTTGGGAAGACAAACGCCATCACTCCAAATGTSCCCCCCTTCCTTCTTCCCCCASCTTTATATGCTGAGCATGACGTCATATGGTATGGAATACCCCTTTGGTCAGTTGGGGTCAGCTGTCCTGGCTGTGTCCCCTCCCAACTTCTTGTGCACCTCCAGCCTACTCGCTGGTGGGGTGGGGTGAGAAGCAGAAAAGGCCTTGACTCTGTGTAAGCACTGCTCAGCAATAACGAAAACATCCCTGTGTTATCAACACTGTTTCCAGCACAAAGCTACTATGAAGAAAATTAACTCCACTTCAGCCAAAACCAGCACAATATTTCATTGTTATCTTAAGGTCATTGCTGTCTATTTAGTTTCCCTATTAATCATACATCTATTTAGTGAGCTAGAATTATGAATATAATTGATGAATGTGGTAAAGGAATTTTCTGTTTAAAGGCTTGTTTGCTTTCTCAAAGTGTGTTAGCTCATTCAGTGGAAAACATACAACTTTTCAGAACATCAGAAATGGTTAACAAAGATATATTAAGCCATTTTTTTACAATGTAATTTAATTTTTTTTTTTCAGGGAAAGAAATCTTGTTTCTGATCGCTCGTCAGTTGGAAGTTTATCTAGTGCGAATGCAGCAGGGAGAATCCAACATCTTCATTTGTCAGATGATTTGAGTCCTGATGAGATGCAAGAAAATACTTTCTCACTTCAAGCAGGTAGGTTTATAAAGCCTAATCCTCTGTTATGTGTTTACTTACACTTGTGCAAAGGAATTCAAAATATTTCAAAATTCAAATTGTAAACTTTTATACCTGCCTTAGGGACTGGGAGCACCAAGTCAGCTGTGTTTATTTCTAGAAGTGCAACACCAGAACATATTTTCAAAAAGCACGCTTTTTTAGAAAGAAGCAAAGGATAAAGTATTAAGTATATAGGAATCATATCTATTTCTTCCACCTGTAAAAACATCACAAACATATATATTTATATTTAATTTTGTTTTTAGACTGAGATTATTTTTATTCGATCATATTTTTTCCCTCCATTCAAATTTACTATGGTAGATCAATCATGAATTGATTATGATGGAACTCTTTCAAAGTGGTATTTTAAAGATTACCAGTCAGGCAAGAATTCCTCAGTGGTTATGAAGAGAATCCCTTTTAGAGGAGATTTCTTAATAGCACGTCAACTAGCCGTTCTGAAATGCCTTCAGAGGATCATGTCTTTTTCCAGTCACTATAGAAGGGCAATGCAAAATATCCTTACTAGGATTACACGAGCTTTTGCAGTATCTTCCTGAAAGCTGTAACATAATACGTAAGTGTTTTTGAATATTTCGTCATGAATGTTACCTCTGAAGAGCYGGTAACGTGAAATAAATTGCAGTACCAAAAGTATTGCCAGCATGGAGGATATTTCTGGGTTACTTCTGCCTTCCTTAAGGACTCCTAAGAAAGAGCAAGCACTGAACTTACAGATGTCTTTTTTAGTTCTGACTAAGTACTTGTTTATATTTTTAGCCTTCTATATTGGGTGTGGGTGGCAAGGTTTTGTTAGCTGGGGGCCTGCAGAGGTGGCCTCTGTGGGAAGAGGTAAGGGATTGCCCTGTGCTGGACACAGCTGGTTCCAGCTGGCTTCACAATAGAACCACTGCTTGCTAAAGCTAAGCCCATGAGCGAAGCTGGTTGTGCATCTGTGAAAACATAGTTAAGAAAGGGCAAAAATGCTGTGTGAGCAGAGGAGGAGAAGAAAAAAAAAATAAAGGGGTGAGAAACAGTAGTGCAAACACCAAGGTCAGAGAAAAAGGAGGGGGAGGAGGTGCTTTAGGCTGGTGCCAGCAGAGATTCCCCTGCAGCCCATGGGAGAGGCCTCGGTGGAGCAGGTATTCACGCTGCAGCGTGTGGAAAGGACCCATGCTGTAGTAGGGCAGAAGTAGAAAGGAGCAGCAGAGTGGAACTGTTATGTACTGACTGTAGCCCCCATCCACCACCCCCCAGTGCTGCCAGGGGAGAGGGTAAATGAGTCGGGAGTGAAGATGAGTCTGGGGGGAAAGAAAAGGATGGTGTGGGGGGAAGGTGTTGTTTTAATTTTTTGTCTTTGTTTTTTTGCTATCAAAATCTATTTTAATTGGCAATAAATTAAATTATTTTTCCCCAAGTTAAGTCTGTTTTGCCTGTGATGTATCTGGTAAGCGACCTCCCTGTTTTTATCTTGACCCACGAGCTTTTCCACCCTGTTTTCTCTCTCTGTCCTATTAAGGAGGGGGAGCAAATGAGCTGCTGGATGGGCATTTGGCCCTTAGCTAAGGTTAGACCACCGTGCTGTCTGAATATCTTTATGAATCTGGCTGTAAATGTTACATCTGAATTTTTATTCTAGCTTGTTGTGCTGCAATTACTGAACTGGTGCTCAATGAGACTAACGCTTATCAAGTAGTACAGGTAGGAAGACTTTATTCAGTTAAGTAAGGTATTATAGTTTATAATTTGACTTAATTGTTCTTATTTGTCACCATCATTTAATTAACAAACAAAATGCATTTGGAAGGGATTGGAAAATATGCCTTTATATAACTTCAGTATCTTTGTTTCTTTATACATTTACACACAGACACATATACACAAAGATATCAACATACGTATCTAGTTGTCTGGGAGAATAAAAAGCTTTATTCAGACAGGGTTCCTTTTGGTTGGCATCGCTTGCCATGCTTTTGCCACATTCAAAATAGGATAGTAAATAAGAGTAATCACGGAATTAACTGAGAAACACAAGTTCTGAATTTCATGAAGTTTATTAAAACAAACTCTGTGCAGCTTAATATTGGCACATTGTTGTTTCACAAACTCTCTTTTCCTCCGAGTTTGGTATTTCTGAGAGAACTTCCTGGCACTCCGTCCCCGGGGTTGTGTTTCTAAACCGCATTTTAAAATGTAATATTTAAATCAGCTAGAATCTATGGTTCTGAAAACCATTCTTAAAATGCCTGGTATGTATTCCAGACATAGTCAAAGACACAAATATTTAGCACGTTAATACCAGCTAAAAGCAGTGGCCAACTCTTATACTCTAAATGTTAAGTCAGTGATCAAAGCCTTCAAGTTAGCTTAAAACCCAACTAGAGGTATTCCTGGACGAATCAAGAGAACAAAGAGCCTTAAATATGACTGGGAAAGAAGTTCGTGTATATTTCAAAACTATTGGTTAAGAGGAAAGGAATGGAAGTAAGTCTAGAAAAAAAATATTTTCTATGTATATTAAGCAGTAAAATTGTCAATAAACCATACTGATTTAGACAACCTTTTATCTGAACAATATAACTGCATATGTTTTAGGCTGAATCTGGTTTCATCAAAAATAACATATCACTTATTTAAAGTGGATATATTTTGAAAACAGCGTAACTCCTGTGGGACTTGGGAAATAAAAGGCTGATTTTAACAGAGTTTTTCTGCATTGCTCTAGCAGTGCATGATAACTGTGGTGTCAGTAAATTGCTTAAAAATTGATGGGATGATGTGCAGRTTCAAGCTTAACTTCTTCCCCCACTCATCCTGTTAAAAGACAATGACCTCTCCCTTTATCAAAACACCAGCCAAWGTGCCCCTTTCAGGTCAGGACATAGCTTCAAGCATGTTCACTTCAACTGGAGTTCCACCCTACAACAGCCTCTTTCATTTTAAATCCTGCTTCTTTCTCTGTGCTAATATAACTTTGAGAGTTGCGTGGTGAACAAGATGAAGGAACTCAGGTGAAAAACAGAGGAAGAAGCTTTGCAGCTCTTTCAGTTATGTGCTGAGAAAATCAAGCTAAGTGACCTCTAAAGGTTTATCTCATTTAGTGGCAAAGAACTCTTGGTTCAGGCAGTTGAGAACCATTTGCTTCTGCTGCAACTGCCCTCTACCTGTCCATCCTGTGTCCTTGTCTCAATTTACAGCCTCGATAGCAGTCTGCACAAGTTCTGGTAGCAGGCCAGAATGTGTTTATGACTCAATGGCTCTACTGCACAGCCTAAAACCCTAGCTCAACTCTGCCTTCAAGAACAGGTTAAGAAAACATGTCAGGAACTGCAGCAGAGCCTCTGCAGAGCTGACACATCTTCAACTCTGCTAGAGAGGAGAGTAGTCTCCAACAGGGAGCTTGTCAAGTAACTGAGAGCATTACTGTAACTCAGTCTAGTGCCCATCTATCAAACCAACATGATGGATACATTAATGGAGGACACAAGTATGGTTACATGAAAATGGAAGCTGAAATACAGTATGGTTTTGACAAAATCCTACCGAAGGCACAGACATACTCCTCAGACTACCCCTTCTGCTGTTTCTCCAGTTTATATTTATTGTGACTGGATTTTTGGTTCTTGACAGTTCAAAATATCCACATGGTGATGGGAGATCTGTTGCTGCAATTTCCTACACCTCTAGAGATAGAARCATTGCTTCATTATCTGTTCGTAAGCTCTCTTTGCAGTATCAGTTTAAATGTAATGATGATTTCATTCTTATGTACATTTAAGTCATTTGAGCTTATAATTTAGGTGTGCAGTAGGATGTTAAGAACTTGTCGATTGGTATTAGCTTCTGATTTATCTGAAGTAACATTGGTTTTTATTTGTGGTTTCTATGCGAAGGAGTGCTGTTAATACTGACCTTCCTCTGTTTCCAGGCAAATGGAATATATACAATAGCAAAGCTGATTTTACCAAACAAAGAAAGGAATGTTGAAAAAGCTAATTTATTACAGGTAACTCCTTTTATTATCATTGCACATTGAAAGCCCCAAACAGTCCCTGAGAATTTTTTATGCTTTTAAAGTTTATTTTGAAGTGCAGTAAAAAAATCTTACTCAAAGGGGGAAAAAAAAGCACCAAAACAAACCTGAGAGTAACAAATGGCCTGGGAACTAAAAGTTAAGTAGTGACTCAATTTCTGGTGTTCTGTTCTGATCAACTTTGTTTCTGACACCACATATAGTGTAAAGGAAAGTGAGAATTTTTCTTGTGATAATCTCTCCTCCACTTTTTCAGGCTGCCCAGCATCAGATCTTCTTTTCAGTGTCTTGGTCTTCACTGAAACTCACTGTAGATTTGATATTGTACTATCTGTTTCTTTCTGGAGCATCTTACTGTGGCTGTTAAATAAAATACAGGAAAACATCACATGAAGTAGAGCAAATTTAAATGTAGGATAAATATAGAGCTAATAAGCGTAGAATGGCTCTTGTTTTTGCACGTCAATACCCCCATAAATGTACTCATTTGAGTCAACTTAGGCTAAAAATTATCAGTAGTAACTAATTATCTGTAGCTCTTCTCCAGCCTCTGGGAAATGGTGTTGGTGTCTCTCTAAGCTATAGGAAAGTAGGGGTCTGGGGTTCAGGGATGAATACAACTGCTGCTGCTCTAGTTGCTCTTCTGTGGGCAAGTGTGAGGAGGTCCTTGGCACAGGTGAATGCAGTCAGGATCCTGTCTTTGTTYTGGCATAGCCCTGCACTAATATGGCTACATAGCTGCTCAACTATCTAATCAGCTAGACATTCCTGGATAGCGAGGGAAAGCATTTCCACAAAAAAAAATAAAAAAAATAAATAAAAAAAATAAATCATTGTAGTGTCATCTTTCTCATCACAGTTCTAGATTAGGGTTGGAGTGCAGATTCAGTGCAGTAGGTACCTTTCTTCTGCAATGAGGTTTTATAGTGCACTTCTGTTAGATCAGCTTAAGGGTGAGATAAATAAAAATCTTCCAAGAGGGTATATGAAACTAACATGGAGTCTAATAAACTGGAGCATATGCTCAGTACAGTTGGCTCACACAACTGTAAGGAGCTTAATATATGCCCACTGAGATTTTTAGATTCCAGCAGAATGTATTGGAGATAACTCACAAGAGATACTAAGCAACTGTAGTTGTGTTAAACATGAAGCCATGTGAATTAATAATGGACTTAATGATCACATATGAAAACTAAATCTATTTCAGGCAAACAGTAAGTATATTTTTTTATGAAACCTTGTTCAGATTCTGCTATCTGTACACTGCTATCTGTATTGCCTTTATAATTGTTACTGCTATGCAATAGAGTTGCAGCTATTGGAATACCCTTTTTGAATTTCGTAGGCATTTTTCGTAGAATTCTTGCAATACTGGTCTGGTTTCTTTGCTGCTCTATTGTCTGTGTTTTCAGTGATTAAATTTGCAGCTTCTTTCTACCATACTACCTTAGTGATCTTACTCCATTACTTCAAGGGTGGCAGTGGTATCAGTCATTTATTCTGTATACATACCATATGTAAAAATCATCATGCCTTAACTGAAGCGTATCACAAATGTAAAATATTAATCTCACAATACTAGTGTGAGAAAGAGAAATATTATTGCCATTTAAAGTATCTATTTATCTATTTATCTCATTATTAATCTATTGTCATGTCCCTTTACTGATGGGCTTTCTACAGTAACGTCTATGTATAGTCTCTAAAATGAAAAACTTTCAAGGTAGCAACTATGGCCCAGCCAGTCTGGGTTATTTTGTACAGCTAAGTTGTGACTGTGATTCTCAGTGGAATGTTAGACACCGTAACACACCATCCTTCTCCTGTGATGGGGAGTTTACTTTGGACTCAAACATCGTCTGTAAAAGAGACAGCTTCTTAGCAGCATTAACATACATTCCTTTTCTGTGAAAGTTCAAATATCCTGCTTCCTTCAAAAGTAGCATTTGGCCTTTATTTTCTTCATTTAACGCATTGTCTATGTATTGAAAGATTTGTTTTTAACATGGGGATTAATTCTGCAGTTATCACTAAGACACAGTTACCATTGTCTAAATAGAGATTATCACACACTAGTGTTTTAGTCACTGATGCAATAAAGTAATTCTAATTTATGTTAAAGACATTTCCTATTTGCATTGTTTCAGATATCAATACCTTGGCTTACTTAATACAGTCATCTTTGTTTGGTCAGCCATATATGTGCCATATTATTGACTCTTGATAATGAGTTGCGTAAAAGCATGCATATTAACTACCTGCCAGTGGCTGTTTTAAAAATAAACTTTCTTCAGTAGAGATCATAACAAAACTAAAGATAGAAACTGAGGTACATAAAGATCTCTGTAAATGTGATGAACTTYAAAAAAAAAGTATTAAAAAAAAAAAAATTCTCTCTCACTTTTCTTTTTTGTCTCCTGTTAGAACTGATGGTGTTCTACACTGCATTTTTCAGAAAAAATGCAAAATGCTGTTTCTACTGCATCATTACAAAACCACTGATTACATTTACCTTTTCCAACATTGGAGAAGAGAGCAGGTCTCAAGTCTTGAGCTATCTGCAAATAAAGAGAGATGATTAAGACTTAAATGTTCCTCAGCGTGTACTATAGCTATAGTCACCCACTTTTTTTTCCCTAAATGACCCTGCCTACTTTTAAAATACAGGAGGAACTTAATATATTTTTACTTTCTTCATTATCAGGCTAACAACATAATTTATCTAGTCACTTAAGTACAAAGTTTACCGATGTGTGAAGTCAAGGGGAATCCTTGATGTTTATCAGTGGCTTTTCCATTTGCATATAGATTTGTCATTAATGTAAGTATTTTTCCTGCTGCAGTGTTATGCTTTCAGAGCCCTGAGATTTCTCTTCAGTATGGAAAGAAATCGACATATCTTTAAAAGGTATGTTAACAACATGATTTGTGAAACTCCTTTAGGATAGCTTTCAAAAGTTGTCACTCCAATCAGAAAGACAGGTTTTTGAAACGTAATTTATTTTCAACAAGAGGCAATAGTAATGGGCAACTTCTGTCCTGTCCACAGCCACAAATAGCCATTCGTGCATTGCGTCAGTGCCAGCCTACAAGATTTAGATTTTCAGTGTGGGGACTTCCACTGTATGCATGCCAGAGAACCTGGCTCCGAGGGGCTCATTCCTCTCCTATGAATCAACATTTTAAATGTGTTGAGGACAGATTTAATACTGTTGGAGATAAACCATACTTTTATCCTGAAGATTAGCAGTTGCAAGTTACTGCCCTGGATAGTAGCAAGTAACTGGGAACAGTAAGTTTTTTCTCTGAGCCCTCCACTCCTTCACAGGGGARTGACTTTGGATCAATCTGGTTTACTTAGAAGTGTTGCTGAAAGGTTTGGATCAATAAGGAGAAAATGTCTTTCATCAATTACCTATTTTTAGTAGTAAGATGACACTTTCACCAGGTTGACTTCAAATGCAGTGTAAAACCTAACAGTTTGATTTGTGGGATTAGGATAGTAATCATACTGCCTGGGAGGTCTGCCTGTCAGTAGTGTTTCTGTATGATTTTATTCTGTATCATAAATTACTAGAATTCTAAATATAACTTTTGTGCTATTTTTACTTTTAAAAAAGTGGATTTTGTACTGAARGGGACCCAGTTTGTAATGAATGTTCATGGTTGATGTCAAGTTTTGAAAGTGATAAATCTGGACTGATTTGCAGTCTTTCATATTTTGCCAAATGCCTTAATTTTCTGTATTTCTACTTCTGCCAGAACTTTAAAMAGAAACAAACCTTCAGCTAAGCATGTCACTAATCAAATATTGCCTACTATCTGTTAGCTTTTGCTTTTCTCAGTCCTTTTCATCTTTTAGACTAGACTTCTTGGACAAAAATTCTAAGATGGGTGTTGTGATTCTTTAAATGCAGACAAATGTTAATCCTGTCACTTAATTACAAGAAGGAACTCAGATAAAGTGACAACAAGCATAATATAAAGTACTATAAGAAAAAAATAGGAAAATGACTTGGAAACTCAGGAGGTGCATTGAYTTTAAAGAGGCTTATACTTGTTTGGAGAACTGGCATTTATATTAATACCCAACCCATAGAGGCTAAAGTTTGACTTTTAAAAGGTCCTTTAACTCCTATGTATGTAATGTCAGAGGGTTAATATCTGAATAGATTAGTAAAAAAATAAGTGTGTTATTTAGGAGGTTCTAAAGTAAGTTGTAACAATAAACATTGAAAAGTCTCTGCTGTAGATGAATAGCTACTCTGTACACTGTTTCTAAAATGCATCGAAATTTAAACCTTTGTAGACTTTTCCCTGCTGACTTGTTTGAAATCTTCATTGATATTGGACATTATGTGCGTGATATCAGTGCTTATGAAGAGTTGGTATCAAAGCTAAATTTATTAAAGGTAAGTAAAAACCTTCATAGCTTTAAGAAGCTGTATTCTTTGCGCATTCTTAGCACAAGAAAGGAATGAAATATTTTATATTTATTTATTTGTCATTTAATTTATAACCAGGAGGATGAATTGAAGCAAATTGCTGAAAGTATTGAGAGCATGAATCAGAGTAAGGCACCTACAAAACTTATAGGCAATTACGCAATTTTAGAGCACCTTGGCAGTGGAGCTTTTGGAAGTGTATATAAGGTAAACTTCCATTTTGATATTAATTTACAGGTTTGAGGGGAGGCTTCATGAAGAGGGTCTAATACCTATTTTAGGCACTACCGTCCTTTGAATTTCAGTGGGGGAATGCAGGTCCAAAAGAGCCCTTATGGATTCTGGGCTTGTTGTTAGTATTTACTGTGATTTTGTTTGTCCTCTCTTGTATTTGTAAGATTGACCAGTGTATTCCTTAGTTTTCCTAATTTTACTTTCTTTTAATTCCTTTCCACAAACAGCATTTCTGTCTATTGCAAAGGCTAACAAATCTTTGTAAAACCACAGAAATTCAAGCTTATTTTATCTGAAAAGCAGCACTGGGCACAGTGTTACTTCAAACACTGTGGCAAGTTCAGCAGTGTACTGCTAACCTGTATTGTGGGGCTCCAGKTCTTTTGGCTAATCACATCATACACAGAAGAAGCTATGATTGTAGCTTTTGTGAGACAGGTTTAGACTCTGATAACTAATCTGATAGATGTAATAATATCCTTTCTATCCCCATCCTATATTAATTTTACAAGGGTTTTATCTTTTTCATAGGTTAGAAAACATAATGGACAAAATCTTCTGGCAATGAAAGAAGTCAATTTACACAACCCAGCATTTGGAAAGGACAAAAAAGACAGAGACAGCAGTGTAAAAAATATTGTCTCTGAATTAACCATCATCAAAGAGCAGGTATGTCTCATGGACTTTAGTTTCATATATGGACATTCTGCTGTTAGCATTATTAACTGTGAGTTCTCATATAGCAGGGCTTCCAGCTGCTGTTACTATTTTTGTCTGATCAGTACAATATTGACACCTTTTACCTGAATGCTGCTAATATTGAAAACCTTCTTTCCTGTAGTGTTAGCAGCAGTGCAAATGCTTGTTATTACAGATTCTTACTTTCTGTGTTGGCAGTATTTGAACTTTTTTCAGGGATTCTGTAAATTAATATTGTGATAGAAAACTCATGAGTTCCATTTAATGAATTTGGGGGTTTAAAATACAGTGAGAAGATAGTCTTTTTTGTAATTGAAAATTAAAAAAATGGACTGATCATTAGTGTTGTTAGGCTAAGAAAGCCAATACTTTGATGCAGGCATAATTGCCTGTCTTCAAACTTCATTTACTCTCTTTCAATTATTAAGGGCAGAGTGGATAGGAATCATGCTGTATTTTCCTCCTTGTTGCTGTAGTCATGTGCAACACTTCTCTGTGTTTGGGGTAGCAGTGAAGGTCTACTGCACTGCAGTTCATAAGCAAGTTTGTGGAATCCTTGTGAAATCCTTCCTTCCAATGTGTAGCTAAACATTATAAATACTGTGCCATCARTTTAACTGTTCTAAACATCCAAATTTCTTTCCTCATTATAGCTTTGTCATCCAAATGTGGTACGGTATTACAGAACGTTCTTGCAAAGTAAGTATAAATGCAGAGGATTACCACATTGTACATAATGAAGAAATAGAAATACATAATAAAAGCACTTACAGCTTGGGAGGAGTGTATCGAATTTGAGCAATAAATGGCAATATTTTCTTCAAGAACTGCTACAGTTCAGACAGGCTTATATTCCTTTAAAATTAAAAAAATGGTAAGAAATAATATTTATATTTGTTTATCTATCTGTAAAACTAGATGCAAAGTAAACATGTAGAAAGCATCATTCTCATCCTATAGAGTTAAGGATCCAAAATTTACAACCGGAATGATAAGTGGGGAGAAAAGCTATAGTGACTAGTAGAATGAATGATACAGACTGCTCAGCTATATTGACTTAATTTTCTTTTTTATAAAGAGTTAGCTACATACACCTGCCCACTGAGTGATTATTAGGCAGTGAATTCCTTACAGTTGCTGTGATATAAATTGCGGAAAAAATAGAATAGCAAGGAATAGAACTATGATTAAAATGTATTTGTACAAATAAAGTTTTAAAAAGTAAAAAATAACAGCTTGTAAAATATATTTTAATCTCAAATACTCTATTTCCAAATGCCTTCTGTACAAATGTAATGTTCTATTAATTAATTTTCTTTTATGTAGATGACAGATTGTACATAGTCATGGAGCTCATAGAGGGAGTGCCATTGGGAGAATACTTTCACTCTTTGAAGCAAAAGCAACAACAGTTTACAGAAGAAAGAATATGGCATATATTTATCCAAGTAAGGGCCTCCATTTTTTTTGTTTCCAGGACTTTCCTGCATGTAATTAGTAGCACTGTTTGTTTGTTAGGCTAATAAATGRCAAAGAAATGCTTATTATATCAAGCACTAATATCAGATATGAATTTAATTTTTTGTGCCTTTATTGAGGTTGTAGTCAAGAATCTTTGTAAGGCTCTTTCTGTTTGGTTTTAAGCTTTGCCTAGCTCTTCGTTATTTGCATAAAGACAAAAGGATTGTTCATCGAGATCTCACTCCGAACAATGTCATGCTGGGGGATAAAGACAAAGTTACAATTAGTAAGTAGAACTACTTTACTTGAAGAGAATTTCCCATGATGTACGTGAGTAGAATTTCTTTACTGAAACTCTCAGAAGGTTTCAGATTCCAGGCGTTGGTCACCATACTTGGAAGCTAGTAAATTATTACGTTGTTATACTGTTGTGTAAAATAATTGCTAATGCAGATTTTGTGATCATTGCCACCAGGTGTCATCARCCATGACTGTATTTTTTGCAGCTACGTATGTCAAATATGATGGAGGAGATGATTTAGCCCTAAAAAAATTAAACTGTAGTTATGCTTCAAGGCGTGTTTTATTTAAATCAGCAAGAATATCGAGGTAACCAGGTTCGATAACAAGTGCTAATGAACATACAAAGTACAACAGCCGTCTGTTCTACTCCAGTTCTCCCATGCAGTTGTTTAGTACCCATCAGTTGTTCCCAGTGATCAGCTGCAGTGAGGTGCTATTTGTCTAAGCCTGTAGTAGTGAATATTCTTGACGTATACTTCTATAATCTCCACAGTGTGGAGGAAGGAGCCTAGGCAGGTTTCAGGATAGGCTTTGAAAGCAGTATATGTGTAAACAGTACTGCAAAKTATGACAAATATTTAGTCTTTGAGTGAATTAATACAATCTGGTAAACACAGCAAGCTTTACAGGCAATTCAGTTAAGTTCTCAAAGAACTACTACATGCTTTCTTACTGCTCATGACACAGAACTAAACAAACAATTTGAGTACTGCAGAATCGTTGTGAGAAGTCTTGATGCAAAAATTAATCTCTTTTCTTTAAAAATAACAGGGAARTGTAGACATATGCGCACACCCAACCACAAAACACTCAGCTACAACAGGCAAATGTATTTAGCAACTGTTATAGTAAATATTTATACCTGATGATGTACATACTTAAATTAATTCATTATTAAATTGTATGTGCTAAAAAGCTCTGATTTTTAGTAATGATATAGTTTTGAAAGAAGGTGATTTAATGGAGCGTTTGTCCCTGAGTGATGAAAATAAATATTCAGAATATTATTTTAAAGTATCATATAGTTGTATTTTATATCAACATACTGCCACTGAGGGGCACTCTTGTCTTGATTTAACATCTTTGCCTTACCTCTGGTCCAATCTAGATACATAGACTTGTAAATATACTTTCAAATGTAAGCTCAAAATTGCCCTTGAAAAGCATTTCTATTTCTGTCAAAGATTTACAGGAGTTGAGGAAAATTGGAAAAACTGAACATTACTTTGACCATTTCTACAGTGATTGGTTCAAAACTACTGCAATATTTAAACAAACACTTTATTTAGTACTTTAATTAGTACCAGTGTATATTGAATTTTTGGAGGGTGCTGAAGACTTTTTATCTATTACTTCTGAATTTTACTGAGCCTTGTTGTTTTACAACCTTAGTGAAATTAAGAATAATTTACTTTCTTTCCAATGATAGTAAATATGTACTGTATTGGTGCATGCGGTGGTATTATGCCTAACTCATACAGTCCATGTATGGCAAGGACTGGAGCATTTGCGATCTTGATAATTATATCTCATAATATTTGTGGATAAGAGTACTATCCATTTGAGAATTTCAAGTGGTTCTAGATGAAAGTTAATGCAAAATGTCAGATGAAGGTGGAAGCGTATGCTCAAATATTGAGAAACCTGAAATCTGCCTCTGCAGTGAATATAAGCTGTCAGCTTTTATAAAAGGAGAGGGTCTGCTCTAAGATCTACTCAGAACTGTAGTACCATGTTTACAAGCTGCATAGTCATCCTAGAGAGAGACAGTTCAATTTTTTGGAGTCTTTCAAATATCAAAACTGTCTAAAACTTGTCTCGATCTAACTAGAGTAATACTCCTATGGGCTATCCGCGAAGCAATGTTGTGCGACYACATCATTAAGATATGGCCTCTGATGGTCCAAATTATTTTGCTTCATAAAATAAGTTTGTATATCTTATAATGCTGCTCTTTTTCCTCAATCAGTCCTTCTGGAAATAGTAACTCTTGTTAATCTTCTGCTATGAGAATCTGCAGGCTGACAATATAACAAAGGCAGCTTATTCCTCTGTAACTAATGTTCTTCAAACATGTTGTCTTTAGAGGGGTGCCTTAGTTTCGGACTCTCATGGTAGATTTTGGGTAAAAAAAAAAAAAGAAGAAAGTGAGCAATACAGTGGAGCAAAGTGCTTCTATAGGCTAAGACTTTCATTCTGTACTGTGCACAGCTATGCAATGGCCCCAACAATGAACTACTTTAGGAAAGTTCTGGGACCCACAGGTAGGTGTTTCTCACCACATATGTGAGAACAGAGCCACTCACGTTCCAAATCCCATGAAGACCTCTCATACAGTTTCTGAGTTTACGTTGGTTGAAAAGGAARGAAGTGCATAGTGTGGGAGACATTCCCACCCTGCTGTCAGCACAGCAAAAAATAAACCTGCTAAAGAATTATGCTTCCTTGTCCTGAAGTCATGGAGAAATTGCTACATACAGGTGGCCCTTGTAGCATAAYTCCAGCAGAACTTGGTAGGCAGGAACCTATGGTGAAAGGTGGCTGAAGACTAGAATTCATACAGGCAAAGAGCTCTGCTACCGGCCTGGCACAATGTAAGATTAAGCTATGAGGGGCCTTTTCTACAAATGGTCTCTGAATATCATCTCTATAAGTTGTACTGAAAAAAGAATACCTGAGGTAATAGTAGGAAGAATTTTTAATCTGTACATTCACACTGTATTTTCTTTTTCTTAAATATTGAGTGTGATCAGACACTATCCTTATCCAGGTCTTTGTTTATTGTTTTTTTAAACTTATGMAATATACAAATGAAAGTCCTAAGCCCAGAAGGTGCTTCATTCTGATGTAAAGATTATGTAACTTCCTTTGCATTTCCTGTGACATCTTTTATCCATGTCAATTAAATCTGAATTATCCCAGTCTTTTTCAGGCTCTTTTAAGTCGTGTGTTGTTGCAAATGAAAACAGACATTTACAATCTGATTCTAGCCAGGCTAGTGGTGATATAAGATCTCTGTTTCTGACTGTAGAGAACTTTAAGCATGCTGCTGTTATGTGGTCTCTGGAACTGCCCGCCCTACTCATTTGTTCTGTTTCATCTCTGACATAAATTTGATAGGAAGGGGGCCATAACTACCATCTCTTATATGTTGATACAGCATTTARTCATAACTGGTTGAGCTACAAATGCTACGAAGATATAAATATTAAATCATGCTAACCTGCAATTTCATAAAACTTCTCATTCTAAATCAGTAGACAAATATTACTGAAATTGGACATCTCTGATTAGGTTGAATGTCTGATTTGTAATTTCTGACACAAAAAAAAAAGTAGAATTTTAGGCACAGCCTGAATGGAAGTTGTTTTGTATAGGGTTTTAGAGATTCATTGAACCAATATTATCTGTGGCTTTCAGTTTAATCTGCCCAGCCTTTTTATATAAGGCAGTGAGAAGTTACAGTTTTCTGAATTTAAAATGTGTATCTGCTCTTATTGCAGGTATTTTTTACTGCAGCTGCATTTTGTTTCTAGCACAACGTATTTCTGTCTAGAGCTCCGTATCTTCATCTGTTTGTAGGACAAAACAAAAGACTCTGTATATCATCACTTTTCCTCAGTGTCATCTAGTTGCAGTAAGGTTTAGATCTTGATGGTCAAAGAGGACTGTGTGGAGTCACTTTGACACGTTTCAGGTCTGATATCAAGGAGAATTGTGAAGGGTTCCATACACTCTTTTGGGTGGCACGCTCTATTTAATGTTTAGTGCACATAATACAATAGCAGCAGAAAGGATCTGTATGGAACTGAAACCTAGCTTTATATAGCAGCAGAATACTAGTTTTGAGAAAACTCACCTGTCTGATATACTTCTAATCATAGCAGGCAGCCATGAACTGTCAGAACGGTGAAGCGAATGAGACTTGAAAAGTTCAAATAGTTGCTGGATGCTGGAAGAAAGCTACCTGTTAATTTTGTAATTCAGAATACTAGCTTGTTGAGTGTACTTTTTAAAAGAGCCATTGCCTCCTCATTCTGTGCCATGCCCAGAGAAGCAGTGGCCATGAGGTAAAGTGGATATAACTAGTGTCTGTTGTGGGTTAGTCACTACTTTTCGGAGTCACTTGGATCAGTGCTAGTCTTTTTGCAGATTACATGGCTCATTTAACCAGTCTTCATTATCAGAATTGCTACCCTTCATACCCAGATTCAAGGAAATGCTTGTAGTACTTAATTTTCAAAGCTTCTGTAATAGACTGAGTGGAGTTTTCTGCTTGTTTATCAAACTGTAAATCAAACAGTCTGAACACTATTGGTGGATTAATAGCACAATTGCATCTCTCTCTACAAAACTCCGTTCTAGATGTGGATCAATGCTAAAGTTCTTAGTGCAGAAGTTACAAGCTTCACAAAACTGACAGGTAGTAGTTTGCGTTTACGAAGCATTGATATTAGCACATAGAAAGGAGAACGAAAGAGTTAGAAAGGTGTATTTGGGAATGATGAGAAATTAATTCTGTTCCCATTCTATTGATGGAAAAGAGTAGAATAAGTATGTACTACTGTTGATTAAATTGCAGATTATCTTGATTTTAGGATATGCTTTTATGGAAAATAAAATTAAAGTTCTATTTTTATCTTCCAGATCACTGTATCTCAGTAAGTTGCTGATAAACTTTCTTGGTTACAGTTACAAACTTGCTGAAGAGAAGCAAAGTGATTTTGTCTCATCCTGAGCCTTTCAGGGTAGAAGAAGAAACTGTTCAATGGGGACACAGTGAAAATCTGACTTGAGTAGGTCTGAAGTTCACATACGTGGTGAATTTGATACTCCATTCATCCTCCTTTTTTGCTTTGCTTTTGGTCTTCATGTGCATATTTGATTTTAGGAAAAATTAATGGCATTTTCAAATAGGGTTCAAATATAAATTAAGGCAACAAATGTGCAAATATGAGATCACTGTTGTTAAGATGTAACATCTAGAAAATTTTCCTCTTCTTTTTACTGTAGAAGATCAATCTACTAGGTGAAATCTTTGGGAAATAAAATGTCAAATGAAAAAAGCGATTCTGTCAGTAAAAAGAGAAAAAAACATTGCAGGTACCTAAAATGCTCATTTAAAGAGACTGCTAAGATTTAGAAAGTTTTTGTAATTCAGCTATTATGAAAGTTGAAGAGATCATTCTGTAGGAGGTTAAGATACTAGTCAAGTCAGCCTACTCATTTTTTCATAGTTCTCTCTTCCCTTCATGCCCTCTTCCCCAGCATGTTAAAGTTTTCTGAAACAATCTTACTTCATTATCACTTACTCTGCTACCCTAAACACAATGTACACAAGGGAAAATAAGTGAAGAAGGGTGTTTCAGAATCTAAAGGATTATGACTGCATCATTTTGTGTTAATTTTCCTTCCTATTTGAGGACTGCCTTGCATGGTTGTTTGACTTTTTTTTAACGAATTAAAAAAAAATAGAATAATGTTTATTCTTCTAGATTCCTGATTTACAGAGGAAAAAACCAGCAAGGCTTAATGTTTACAATCACAGTACAAAATCTCATCAAATATAATAATACTGTGGAGAGATATCACTATTGGTAATGAATTGCTGGTGAAATTGCATATCTAGTCATAGTTTATAAAGATCCATCTAATAGTGAAAGTTTGTTAGTTTTTTATTSTCTTTGAACAGACTTAAAAATAATCTTCATCTTCAATGAAGGGTGCCAAGCTCCCAACCATTAGAGAAATTAGCTGCAAAGAAATTATGTCAGTTGAAGTTGCACAGTAGACAAAGCACCAAAAACTATCACCATGGAAATTTTATTWTATAAAACTTGTTTGCTAGATTGGTGTACCTACCATTTCCCTCAGTTTACAAACTGTCATGTATTAGGATGGTACAATAAGTTGTAGTGGTGATATGCATGTAATTCACATGAACCTGAAAAATTTAAAGTGGTGTTTAAAACTGGAAAAAGTATCATATTTCCAAAATGACATGTGCAGGTGAAAACAACCATTATTTTGCAGCAACAGACAACTCTCTTTTTGGGCAGGTAGATGGATCTTTCCACTGGTGCCATTAAAGCTCCAAAACTGCTTCCTCATGGAAATGTGTCATCTACTAGCATTTTGGTTTTTCTTCAGCTGTACTACAAAATAACCATTGTTTCTTTTATTTTTAGTCCACAACGGGTGATTTTTACTTTTYAGGAAGGTGGGACAATCTAACAGTCAAAATGAGGGGGTTTGTTATTTTTTGGGGATGAGGGAGTTGCCTCTCTAATGCCAATTTTATTCCTGGATTGCAAGACTACAGAGGGCAACAAGAATCCTCTGAAGTGGTAGACAATTCAATGATTTTAGGACTGCAGCATCAGGTCTGGGGCTATATTAAACCAGTGTGAAACTAGCCTAGAAAAAGGATGAGCTAAACTCATCAAGACACAAGTGCCAGATGAGCTGGTTTCCAGAGACTGTGCAAAAGAGGGGCAGGACTGGTCTTTTTTATGTCAGAGGGTTACTAGCTCATCTTTCTAGTAGAATCTTGCTCTGAATCACTAAAATGGGTTTATAATTTCCCCTTTGGGTGGACTGATGCAGCATGCATTTCTGCATCCTGATGTTGGTGGTGGCTGGATGGTCTGCCTGCCCTCTCCCTTCCTCCTGTTTTGTGCTGTCTCTTTGCCTTTGCTCTTACCAGCCTTTGTTTTGGTTCATCTAACTTACTGGTTTACAAAGCTTTCACTGGCCTTCTCAGTATGGTTGTCTAAGGGCTTTTCTTTTCCATTTTTCTCTGGCACCTTTATTCTACTGGTATTTATCATGATATTGTCAGCATTGATATAGTTCCTTCCAGCAAGTACTCACAACACTTCTGTTAAATGGTAGGCTGCTTTTTTGTGTAAGTGAGAATGGAAGATGTAGGAAAATATTTGGAAGCTGTAAGTTTTGTATTTCATTCTGAAATTGGTGAGATTTGTGATCAGATGCATCTGCAGTCACACAGATATGTGTGAATTGGTTAGGTCTAGCTTCTGAGGAAGGGCCCATTCCTGTACTTAAGAGCTATGTCTTAATGCTTGGTGTACCACTGGATGAATTAATTGTAGTAAATTGAGGTGGTTCAGGAAGAATATTTTCTTTAATAAGTAGGATTTTGAATTTCAGGAGTGACCAATAAGGTYGTAACATAAGAATCACTAGATCAGGTCAAAGATTTATGTAGGTTTCTGTGCTAAAAGCTGACACTTGGGTAAAATTCATAAGAAGTTGAGCAAGTATTGAGTTACCTTGCTCTCACAATTCCATTCCAGCTTCTAAAAGACATACTGCTATGGTGTGAAGCTGTTTCAGGGAATTGCCAAATATGAATTGYCGCAATGAGCCCTCATTAATCAAGCCTCAGTTCACAGCTGAAACAATGAATACCGGTTAATTGGGGTCATCTTTGTATTTGGTCATATCTTCATTTAATGATATGGGAGGCAGGCCTCTYGCAGTTCTCAGAAATGATTTCATTTGTTTGTTAATTATTATAGCAACTTTTGGCATCAAATACTAAATAAAGAATCCTGGAGTATTAAAAGTTGTAGACCAATTTATAAGCTGCAGACAGATGCCTAAATAAATTAAAAGAAGCAATTTCACTAGCTAAATACAGTTTTCAACATATGCCAGTTCCTTTCCATTCAATTCTATATTATGGCCTTGAAAAAGCTGAGAAAGAACATTTATTTATTTATTTATTTATTTATTTATTTATGTTATGTAAGCTAATTGTCCTGTGCTTTACGTTCCTTAGCTCTGGCAGCACCAGTTGTATTTAGAAGCTTCTTGCTGGTGTCAAGATGGTTTAACAGAATTTGGAAAAAGTTACTGCCTGTGAAATGGGTTTTTTCCCTCTGTTTCTGAGGACCTGAGTCTAAAAAATCTGGCTGATTTTTCCCATGCTTTCTTTTTTCCAGATAATCACTAATGTTGTATTAAAATAGCTTACTTGTTCCGGAACAGAGATGTCCAGCTCTCCTCTTTCCTTTCCTAAATCTTTCAAGCACCAGGAACTGAATTTCTTGATTGATGTAATGTCTTAATACTCCTTCTTCATAGAATATTATGTGAAGGATTCCGAAGGAGGGAATTTAGAATGATTCACCCCAATTAATTCAGGGAAGTATCAGCATTGCAAAAACCTCTGGTCCTTTTGGGATTAATATTCCCTGGAGTGAACTGCCTGAGGACTGTCTTAACTCAAGGGCAAAAGGGAGGCTTCTCAGTGATCTTGCTAATKTAGCATTCTTTCTACTTATATTTTCCAAGCACTGCAGAGCTAGTCCTTCTTTGAACATTTTGTTCAAAGAAAAATGATCCGTGGCCTGGGTACCTAGATTTGGCTTTCTTATCAAAGACCCTTTCTGAATAAGAGATCTACTCTTTTTCAGACCCTGGAGGTTCGCACTGAGCAAGAGCCAACAGAAACTAATTTTTCTTACCTGACCTGCAGCTTTTTTTGATGAGTAGAAACATTTTGAACTAAAATGTTTATAAAGTATCTCACTATAAAAACAATTGGAATAGGAATGCTATGGGCTCTGTCCAAGTAGAACAGGAGCCTTAASATATTTTAAACAATATTATTTACCACACAAATCTTCCCAATCCTGAAGTAGTATTAAAATACAAAATATATTAACAGACTTTAACAAGTACAATGATTTTCTCTTGCTCTCTGTGCTTGGATTTAATAAAGTGCAATGTATCTTAGCTGCATTGTTGCATTGAGGYAGCAGTAGAGTATTGAATTGAAAAAAATAAACTTGAACTGTTTGCATGGAACTTAGATTAAAAATATCTTCTCTAAAGACTGTGTGTAACAATTTTGTGAGAGCGTACCGGCTAATCACACAAAAGGCACTTATATTAACATAATTGCATGACCATCTAAATCTRCAGCTTTTGTCACAAGGTAAGGCTGAGATTCACCATTATTTCTTACCAAATGCAATCTTTGAACAAACTATTCAGATATTAGACCCCCCCATACTCCTTTGAAATTAAATTTCTGAGAAAGTCCGCCCTTCCCAGTTATCATAATTTGAAGGAAAGCGAAGTAATTACTGATTTAATTACATTATTTTTCCATTAATTTGGGCATTAGATCACTGCTTATTAGATACTTACCATTGTCGTGCAGTTGATTGGAATATATTACTAGAAGCCTGAAACTGGTCATGTACTTTGGATTGAAAGCATCAGACGTGTTTATAATATTTTTAAAGCTGGTAGGYCTGATTCAAATGTAAGTTGTTGATTAATGTGGAGATATGAAGATAGTATGGTCCAGTACTGCGAAATGTAAAAGATAAAAAAGACCCAAACCTCCCTTCCACCCTCCCCCAACTTTTCAGCTGTTGTGAACCAGCACTGATTGTCATGCAAAGAGGGTGGTTATTGACATGTGAATCTTATTTTCTTTATTGTAGCTGACTTCGGGCTTGCAAAGCAAAAGCAAGAAAACAGCAAACTTGCATCAGTAGTGGGAACCATTTTATACTCATGGTAAGTACTCCTGCATACAACATTCAGTCCAGTGACTTCCAGCTTCATGGTTACGTTTTTGGAGCAGACAGGCAAGTTACAATAGAGTAAGGAACAGAGTGCAAGTTACCCACCCACAGCTACTCTGYGATAGTTGGTTGACCGCCTGTTTTGCTGTTGCCTATCCTTGCATATGGCAGTTACTGTGGGTTAAGTTGGTGCAAAAATAAAGTAACTGCGGTTGTGTAGTAACTTATTCATCTATCTATATCCTTTTAGATAAAGAAATGTGTTTTCAAGTTATAAAAAGATATATGTAAACAATATAAATTAATTTTAATGGCTTTTAATGTAATTGTGGCTTCAATGTTCAGTTACGTTGTACATGTGGACAACTTACCTTCTGAAAAATATTKGAAATTGGTACCAGTGGATTTGTTTTGGATCAGTAGGCATATGGTTTTAAAAATTGAACTGAAAAAATATTTTCTGAAGTTTGAAATTTTCAGTGGTGGAAAAGCATGACACACATTGTTTGCAATTCAAGCTTAGTAAACGCATAAATGATTGCTCTAAAATTTTGCCTTAGAAAATACAATATTCAGTCTACTGAATGAGCAGCAGTTTCCTTTGGCATTCCATTTGTGAGCAAGCCAAAGTGAGGAACCACATTGTGTTAAATTGCGGTACCAATATAGCTACCTAAGTTCCTAGATTACTACTGACTTGTGTTTTGTTTTCTCAAGAGCATGGAATGAAAGCATTTCCTATCCAAAAGGTTCCCCTCAATATGTAAACAGTGTATGTAATTAAGAGTATTATATGCATGTCAGATTCTCTCAAACAAAAGTAACTCTGGGCAGGACAGAGTATTGATTTTTGTATTACATGATGTATAAATAACAAACATGCCTGTTAATTGAGGTTCCCGTATTGGGAACAGAAGGGAGCAAACGTAATCTGGGTAAAAATCTAAACTGTGGAAAGCACAAGCTCAGTATTCATCTAATAGCAGTTGATGGCTTAGCGACCATGAAATAGCTTAGCGACCATGAAATGATAGAATTCTCGATTCTTGGTGAAGTAAGGAGGGCGGTCAGCAAAACCACTACCATGGACTCCCGGAGGGCGGACTTTGGCCTATTCAGGACACTGGTTGAGGGAGTCCCTTGGGAGGCGGTCCTGAAGGGCAAAGGGGCCCAGGAAGGCTGGACTGTTCTTCAAGGAGGAAGTCTTAAAGGCGCAAGAACAGGCTATCCCCATGAGCCATAAGAAGAGCTAGTGGGAAGATGACCGGCCTGGCTGAACAGGGCGCTTTTGCTGGGACTCAGGGAAGAAAGGAAAGTCTACCACTGTTGGAAGAAGGGGCAGGCAACTCAGGAAGAATACAGGGATCTCATTAGGTCGTGCAGAGAGACAATTAGAATGGCAAAAGCCCAGCTAGAACTCAATCTGGCCACTGTCTTAAGAGACAACAAAAAATGTTTTTACAAATATATTAACGACAAAAAGAGAGCCAAGGGGAATCTCCATCCTCTATTGGATGCCGGGGGAACATTGCCACCAAGGATGAGGAAAAGGCGGAGATACTTAATGCCTTCTTTGCCTCAGTCTTTAGTAGTCAGACAGTTATTCTCAGGGTATTCAGCCCCTTGAGCTGGAAGACAGGACAGAGAGCAGAATACACCCCCCATAATCCAAGAAGAAGCAGTTAACGACCTGCTATGCCAGCTGGACACTCACAAGTGTATGGGGCCAGATGGGATCCACCTGAGAGTACTGAGGGAGCTGGCAGAGGAGCTTGCCAAGCCACTCTCCATCATTTATCAGTGGTCCTGGTTAACAGGGGAGGTCCCAGAYGACTGGAGGCTTGCCAATGTGACACCCATCTACAAGAAGGGCCAGAAGGAGGATCTGGGGAACTACAGGCCTGAACTCGGTAGTGGGGAAGATTATGGAGCGGTTCATCTTGGGGGTGCTCACAAGGCAGGTGCAGGACAACCAGGGGATCAGGCCCAGCCAGCAYGGGTTCATGAAAGGCAGGTCCTGACCTGCCTTGACCAACCTGATCTCCTTCTATGACCAGGTSACCCACCTAGTGGATGAGGGGAAGGCTGTAGATGTGGTCTACCTGGACTTTAGTAAAGCCTTTGACACTGTCTCCCAYAGCATTCTCCTGGAGAAGCTGGCGGCTCATGGCTCAGATGGGTATACTCTTCRCTGCGTAAAAAAAAGGCTGGATGGCCGAGCCCAGAGAGTTGTGGTGAATGGAGTCAAATCCAGTTGGCGGCCGGTCATGAGCGGTGTTCCCCAGGGCTCAGTTTTGGGGCCCGTCTTGTTTAATATCTTTATCAATGATCTGGACGAGGGGGTTGAGTGCTCCCTCAGTGAGTTTGCAGACGACACCAAGTTGGGCAGGAGTGTTGATCTGTCTGAGGGTGGGAAGGCTCTGCAGAGGGATCTGGACAGGCTGGATCGATGGGCCGAGGCCAATTGCATGAGGTTCAACAAGGCCAGGTGCYGGGTCCTACACTTTGGTCACAACAACCCCAGGCAACGCYACAGGCTTGGGAAAGAGTGGCTGGAAAGCTGCCCGGCGGAAAAGGACCTGGGGGTGCTGGTCGACAGCCRGCTGAACATGAGCCGGCAGTGTGCCCAGGTGGCCAATAAGACCAACAGCATCCTGGCCTGTATCAGAAATAGTGTGGCCAGCAGGAGTAGGGAGGTGATCGTGCCCCTGTACTCGGCACTGGTGAGGCCGCACCTCGAATACTGTGTTCAGTTTTGGGTCCCTCACTACAAGAAGGACATTGAGGTGCTGGAGCGTGTCCAGAGAAGGGCAACGAGGCTGGTGAAGGGTCTGGAGAACAGGTCTTATGAGRAGYRGCTGAGGGAGCTGGGGTTGTTTAGCCTGGAGAAAAGGAGGCTGAGAGGAGACCTTATCGCTCTCTACAACTACCTGAAAGGAGGTTGTAGCGAGGTGGGTGTTGGTCTCTTCTCCCAAGTAACAAGCGATAGGACGAGAGGAGATGGTCTCAAGTTGCGCCAGGGGAGGTTTAGATTGGATATTAGGAAAAATTTCTTCACCAAAAGGGTTGTCAAGCACTGGAACAGGCTGCCCAGGGAAGTGGTGGAGTCACCATCCCTGGAGGCGTTCGAAAAACGTGTAGATGCGGCGCTTCAGTTTAGTGGGCATGGTGGTGTTGGGTTGATGGTTGGACTTGAGGTCTTTTCCAACTGTAACGATTCTATGATTCTATGTTGTGTTCCGGGCCTGCCATTTAATCTGAGAATTTCTGTTGATTGAAATGCTAACATCAGAAATCCATTAAGGAATTGCTAATCTGTGCCACAGTTCTGGATCTCTCTCTTCGCTTGCAAAATTATTGGTTAAGCTTTGCCTACCCTAACTACTGCTTTGTTAAGGAAATATGTTTACAATATGTTCAGCTGAAGCCTTGCAGATCCAAATATTTCTCATTCCACCTTCTTTGCAACACCTTTTTACATACAGCTCCTGTTCCCTCGCATCAGAGTCACTCTGTTGCTTCTACTCAGTGTCCAGCTTCCTAACGTCAGAAGTTGGTTTTCTTTTTTTAGGGACTTTCTGGTGCTCTTGCTTCCACTGCTATAAATTGCCAATTCTAGTTCCTTATTTATTTGGCATAAGGAATAGAATAAGAAAACTACAGTGAATGACACATAAACAAACCAGAAATGTTGCACAGTCTATACTCTAATATTGTTTTCTGTTTTCATCAGAAGTTTTAATTTACAAAATCCCTGCCAATAAGGAGAAAAACCTGACAGAACATTATATTCTAAATAAAACTGGAAGTGTTTTCATCCGAAATTTATCCTAAGACCGCTGCACTGGCTGGAGCATTGACAGTATCTTTCGCAGAAGTTTACAGGCCTTTTTGTTCTCAGTCTTCTTCAATCTTCTTTTCTGCTGTGGTGACCGCATGTGATGGATGGCCATATACCTGCCAGAATGCCTGGCCTGTGTGCTTGTAATAAGTAATTAAAGGTTCCAAGATATCGGGGGAGCTACTGGCAGCTCTTCCAAATTAAAGAGGGAAAGTCAAGAAGTCAGGCATTCAGCAGTTGAATATAATTCATGTTGCCACCTTTGAAATTGTTACTTGTGATTCCCTAGTGCCGGAATGATAATGATTGACAATCTGTAGAAATCACTAAATCGTAAAATGGCTTCAAGAGTGAGTCCTTGTAATGTGTTAAATATTCACGTCCCATACCTTGGAAACTAATGCATATGCTGCTGCTTAGTGAGCAAAAGTAAGGTGGTTGCAAGGCTGCCTTAACTGGTTCCCCAAATACTCCTGAAGCATACCGCAGTCTGTGAGTGACGCTGTATTGGGTTTGCATGGCAAGSTTTAGTAGTGKGGGGGGGGCTATAGGGGTGGCTTCTGTGAGAAGCTGCTAGAAGCCTTCCCCATGTCCAAYAGAGCCAATGCCAGCCGGCTCCAAGACGGACCCGCCGCTGGCCAAGGCCGAGCCCATCAGCAGTGGTGGTAGTGCCTCTGGGATAACATATTTAAGAAGGGGGAAAAAACTGCTGCACAACACCAGCAGCAGTCAGAAAAGAGGAGTGAGAATCTGTGAGAGAAACAGCCCTGCGGACACCAAGGTCAGTGAAGAAGGAGGGRAGGAGGTGCTCCAGGCRCCGGAGCAGAGATTCCCCTGCAGCCCCTGGTGAAGACCATGGTGAGGCAGGCTGTCCCCCGGCAGCCCGTGGAGGTTAACGGTGGAGCAGATATCCACCTGCAGCCCRTGGAGGACCCCACGCTGGAGCAGGTGGGTGCCCAAAGAAGGCTGTGACCCCGTGGGAAGCCCACGCTGGAGCAGGCTCCTGGCAGGACCTGTGGACCCATGGAGAGAGGAGCCCGCGCTGGAGCAGGTTTGCTGGCAGGACTTGTGACCCCGCGGGGGACCCATGCTGGAGCAGTCTGTTCCTGAAGGACTGCACCGCGTGGAAAGGACCCACGCTGGAGCAGTTTGTGAAGAACTGCAGCCCGTGGGAAAGTCTCACGTTGGAGAAGTTCATGGAGGACTGTCTCCCGTGGGAAGGACCCCAYGCTGGAGCAGGGGAAGAGTATGAGGAGTCCTCCCCCTGAGGAGGAAGGAGCGACAGAGACAACGTGTGATGAACTGACCACAACGCCATTCCCCATCCCCCTGGGCCGCTCAGGGAGAGGAGGCAGAGAATTCGGGAGTGAAGTTGAGCCTGGGAAGAAGGGAGGGGTGGAGGAAAGGTGTTTAAAAGATCTTATTTTCTCATTACCCTACTCTGATTTGATTGGTAATAAACTAAGTTAATTTCCCCAAGTCAAGTCTGTTTTGYCCGTGACGGTAATTGGTGAGTCATCTCTTCCTGTCCTTATCTYGACCCACGAGCCTTTCGTTATATTTTCTCTCCCCTGTGCACCTGAGGAGGGGGAGTGATAGAGTGGCTTTGGTGGGCACCTGGCGTCCAGCCTGGGTCAGCTCACCACAGATGCACAATCTGCAAGTGATAGTTTGGGTAGTTAGGTGTAGTAAGAGTTTGGTGTAACTAGATATRTGCAATCTTTTTCAGCTCCTCTGAAATAATTGATTTGTTTTGTTCAGTTATAACTGGGCAGAAAAGCTGTTGGTAGGAATTTATTGTGCTCTTTTAAACAACAGTTACGGGTAAAGTGTCTGCAAGTTAGATGGGTCTTCAGAAGTGTCAGGTTCCAAAACATGCCCCAGTGGCCTTCACTGAGTTGTAATTTTCTTATCCTATCTACATTCACTTCTCTTTTTTTCCTGTTAGATTCTGTCACTGATGTCTTTGGGTCTTTTCACATTTTATAGGAAATTTTTATTTGAGWGTAGTGTTCTGTAGATTTAAATATATTCTTTTGTTTCTTTAATGTTTGCTTATACCACATTTATTATTCTCATACTGTGTCTTTGTATATGGAAGTTCACATCGGAGCTAGAACTTTGGCAGTTCTTTTTCTACCTCTTTGTCCAGTTATGTAGATGTAGGCATGAGGATAAAATGACACTTACATGTTTCTGTCTCTCAGTAAGTGGTCTTCTGGGGCATTACTTGTCAGTTCTACTCCACAGGCAAAATCGTGGAAGCAGTGATCCTTGCCTGTCTGCAGTCAGAAAAGAGAACAAGGATACAGTACTGATGTCTTTGTATTTAAAATGTATGCTTGAGTAATATTTAAAATGACAGGCTAAAGCATTAAAGTCTTTCCAATGTCATAATAATTTAAGAATGTTAAAAAGGCTTTGCAAACAGCTGAATGCACTGGATGCCACCTTCAAGGTAGTTGGCTAGTACTGTGTGTGACAGTGGGCTTTTTGATATGGAAACCTGTTCACTAGGAATGAGGTGAACTSATTGAATGTTTTAACACAAGTYGTAAAGCAGAAGTCAGAGCCTATAGACTTAATCAGTGCTTGGACTAGGTTTTTTTTGGTTGGTTGGTTTTTTTYGTATGATTTAAGTAGATGTGAAGGGCTATAAAATAATCAAAATATTGGGAATGCATGTCTACCAAGAGCAGCAATATTAGTTCCTGCACAAAAAAAAAAAGGAAAGGAGGAAGAGAAAGAGCTGTGAGACAGCATTGTCATTTGAGAGTGGCAGAAGTTGCTTTCTTCTGAATTGACAGAATAATAGGTCTGGGTAGCTTGAGGTGCACCCACCGTTCTTGGAGCAGACAATATAGTGCAGAAACAAAATAAATGTCAGAAGTAGTGTCTGATGCTTATTGTTTAAATTTGTCTGTGCAGCATTGTGCAGAGTGGTTAAGATAAAAACATATCACTATATGTACCAAACATATTTGGTTTTGGGGTTGACTGAATCAATTTGCTAATGCAATTTTTTAAAAACTATGTCATCAAAAAATAAGAGCAGACACTGTTTTATGTTTAGAGAGGGGCTTATACAACTGTGCTTTGTAATTGTGATGGTTTTTAATTCTACTTCATACTAGGTTTTATTCTACTATCATACTAATTAAATTCCTTTTAATTGGTTATGTCCTTGAATTAAAAAATCCAGCAATGTGTATGTTTAGAATACCAAATGTATTAAACTGATGTGTTTACACTTAATAAATTAAAAATTGAGGAAGAGACTACTTTAGGGAATTGATAATGAATTCTGAAGTCTTTTTCCAGCTCATAAGTCACCAGAAAAAATCTGCTCCAAGTTAGTGGTGACAGAGTCTTTATTATCCTGCTGTCTCGAAGGACTGCCCAGAAGAGACACAGCAAATTGTACATGGTTATAGACACTGATGTTTCCTTTCATGTATACCTGCCATTTCTTTGTTTCACAAAAAGGATTGTAACTTATGGAGGGGGTGTATCGACGACAGATCGAAAGATATAAATGAAAGTTAGACGAATCATGGTTATGATAACTGCTTTTGTAATTGTATATGTATACAGAAATTTTAGAAAAACTCTGGGAAATGAAGTAGATTTTGAGATTGGGATGGAATAGTGAATCCCATCATAATTCCTTGAGAACTTGACTGATCTTGAAAAGCTATTGGGGAAACTGTGAAGAAGAGCAGACCTCTCGGGTATCATTAAGAAGTAGGTGAGAATGTTCCACGTTAGTTGGCAAACTAACTTGATCTTTCTGAAACCTAATTGTTCTAAAATGTTGGAAAACTGATACACAGAACAATGTTATGTAAGATTTGGCTTTTTGTGCTAAAGTTGAGGTGTTTCCTCTTTGTGGTGTTTTGAGGAAACTCATTTTTGTGGTAATTAAAGGTACTATTTTACTTGTGTCCCTCATCTTCTCTGCTGTGGAGGAGAAAATATTCCTTGATCTTAATTTCTGTTTATGGACTACACAGTCAATCTGCATACTGTGTTATGTTACCAAAATTTCTTTTCTAGTGCTGGTCACTGCTTCTATTTATAGCCATATCTTATAAAAGCACTGCATAAATCAATATTGTGATATGATTTCATGCAGAGATCTGCAGTAGCTGCTTATTCTGGTGACATGATATTATTTTCACTTATTTAAAGAATTTTTGTGTTGGGAAGGGTAATTTAAGATGAGGGAGTGTGTTGTGCTTTCATACTTACTTAATTTTTAGCCTGCTTTATGATGCTGTATGATCAAACTGATTACCAGTTTTTCCAGCAGTTCTTTCTTCCTCCAAAAATAGCCTCTGAACCATTTCACCAATTTCAACCAAATTAGAGAGTTTAGGTTGTTTGAATGTTTGTGAAAATTTGGTGATGGATAGTGATTAGAGACAGAGTTTAATCTTTTTGGTGAGAAAAGTGTTTAAGCTCAGCTGAAATGTTCCCTTTCAAATAAGCTGCAGTCCATGCTGTCATGTGACAGTAGTTCGGTGTGTTTAGATAACCAAGAGAATAGGAAGCTGAAGGTACTGTGGGGTGAGGGAGAGTAGAAATCTAGTGAGAAACTAGTCACTTTAGTTTTGCCATTCATGGAACAGCTGGCTCCTGGAGAGGATTTGCTGATTTGATTAGAAAGGTAACAGAAGTTAAATAATCCTTTCAGTATATTAATACAGCATTTTTATCAGAGGATCTTCTAAAGGCGATTAATACTAGTATTCACTCTAAGAATAAAACATAGCAATGAAATGTAATTGTGATAGTGTGGTTGTAGTTTAGGCATAGGTTTATAATAACAYGTGACAGCAAAAAGTCGAATGCAATTGGAGGTGGAATCCACAGGGACAGTATAGCTGCGGACAGGCAGATAATAATGTCTCTATCTGTATGCCACAGTGCAACTCTGCATAKAACATTATGTTTCATTATGGACATACCATTATTAAAAGGGTAAGCTGGGTGAACTTCAAGGAAGAACACTATAAGTAGTTGACAGAGACTGACTTATAAAAAGAAGACCAAATGATTTAACTTTATATAATTTTTATTAAGTAACAARTTTGGCTAAATAACAGCTGTCACCTCACATTTGAAATGTACTTAGTACCACGTCCACTATTACATAGCATTATATATGGGAGTAAAACTAGAAATAATGTGAAACAAAGTAAGAAAGCAGGAAGGTATCTGTATTTTTCTCTGGAAAAATGTTTCAATGGAAATGATAGAAGTCCCCACCATAAGACATAAATTAATACTAGACAGGAGAGAATGCAAAAAATCTTGGACTAAAAGAAAGCAGGCTACTTTGGAAGTGACATGGACTAGTTCATACAGATGTTTTTTTCTATCCTAAGAAAAGAGTTGTTTTACTCTTAGAAGTAACTTAAAGTCATAGTATAGTTTTTCTTGATGAAAGGGAGTGTGAAAACATACAGGTTAGTTTCTATACTGGTTTTCTAACTAGTGAGTGGTGCTGATCTAGCTTCTAAAGAGTTACTTTAATGCTTGGAAAAAATATAAAAATAGAAGTATAGTATATAATAATTTTATAGACTCCATGATGAATTTAAAATRCTGTCTGAAAAAAATAAGTACTAGTCTACCAAGATAACAGATTATAAACCAACAATGTACTTCTTGGAAATAATTCTTTCTGCAGAACTTGTATAACAATTATTTTAATGTATACTAATTACTATGTTTTTTCCCTCAATGGCTTAAGACTTTTAATTTATAATCCCTTTGGAACAGATAATAATAATGAATGAACACTTTTTATTAGAATAAGATGAGTCATTCCATCAAACTAATTTATGAGCTTGTAAATGTCTTTTAGTCCAATGTTACTGGTATTTGTTTGCTAGAATTATTCTTTTTTAATTTTTCTTCTAAGTAATGTCAAATGAGCTACATTTAGATGAACTGTCTTACTTTGACATCTGAACTGCAGGAACTTGGAATACTTTTGGTGGTTTTTTTCCTGTTTTTTCCTATTCTCTTCTGTCTTAATGTCAGCCATATTGGTATCTTGGCAGAGCCTTACTGTTTCTAAATCTTTACTATTTCTTGTTCTGCTTTACTTTGCTGCTGGGTATGTGGTGTGCTGTTTCAATTTCTAGTGCCATTATATGTCATCTTGCCGTCTTTGATGTTTCCTTAGTTGTGYGTTTGCTGTTTTACCATGTCTTTGGTGGTCAGTTAAAGCTAGTTCCTGTTTTCACTTGGGTCTTGGGCTTTAGTTTTTGGTGTGGCTTTTGTTCAGTTGCTTGTTTTTTTATAGTAGCCAGATTTCAAAGCTCTGTCAAGGAGTGTTCAAACTGCCTTAGTCTTTCCTTGGTTTTGTCCATGTCTTTTATACTATTTCTTGGGTTTTTTTCCCACAGCTGAGTTCGTGTGCAGAACGATGATTTTGTTGTTATGATAACTTTAATGGTAGAATAAGTGAAAGCACATGCCACTGTAACAGAATAGAGTTCTTGGACTCTATTAAAGTAAGCATCAGAGCAATAAGTGGCCATGTCTCATTAGAGAAATGTTAATATTGGATTTTTAAAGGTCTGCTCTCCTCTTTTCACACTTTCCTATTTTGTGCAGTAGTAGATTCACTGTCTACTTCAGGGAATGGCAGGCAAGCTGTGGTTTAAGAATTACTGGAGGCAGCATGAGGTATGCTAGACATCTGACTGAAAGAACAGCCACGTCAAGAATTAACAAGTGGGAGGCTGAATGTTTGTAATACTCTTCTAGGATAATTGAAATAAAGAAAATAATTAGAATCAGAAATAGGATAAACATCTGATTAAGAAATGCTATAAAGGGGCATGGATGCCTTCTAAATGAACGAGGTTCGTATTTGAGTCATCTGCAAGCAGAACAGCCAGTAGTCTTTCCTTCCGTTTCCCTTCTCACCATAAGTGAATGTATTTTCTGCTTGAGATATATCCCTAGTCTTACCAGGGTCTTATTTAAAATGGACATTATGGAAGAGTCTGTTTTGAATGAAAGAGGGGAGAGGTAAAAATAAATTATTTGCCGATACTTGAATAGTTTTTGTGGGTTTAATCATTTAGAGTTAAACTGCCTTTAATTATGTTACTCACATTGGCAACTGACATTTTCCACACCTGGAGTCCTCAGACTTCTTGGTTATGGCTGATCATTGCTTACAGGAATGTCATAAGGAGGTTGAATTTAAATACACCATGATTTCAAACAGATATCTATATCTGCATTTGCTATCTATTCTGCTGAAGAAAGCTCTTTTCCTGGGTTACTACTCAATGTCTAGGCTCTTCACAATTCGAGCTGCACAAGCAAGGGTCAATGATTTTATGACTAAGGAGGTAGTACAGTGTTATCCAGGGATGTAGCAGTGTATTAGCTATATGATCCCAACTGCAGACAAGTAGTCTCTGTATTTTTATAGAGCTCAAGGTGCCCAGTTATTAAATTGGGAGATGGAGGAGTGTGTTGTAAATGTAATTTGTTGGTAGGTTTTGTTGATTACTATTTGCAAATTAACGTGTACAGTATTTTCTTTCTACTTCCTATCTCAAGAAGAGTTGATAAAGGCTTTAATTTATTCCTGGAAGGAATTTTAGAGACAATTTAGAGAAGAAAACTGTGGAATTAAATGTTTTTCTCATCATAGGATCATCTGACTGTTCAGTTTAGGTCACTTGTCCTATTTTGCTTCAGGCCTGTTTCTCAAGGGTGCCCATTACTGTGGTTAGGGAGAGAGCTCAATAGAATGAGGTGATATCTCAAACTTCCTCCTTCCTTCTCTTTAGTCTTTGCCCAGTTTCCCATGTAGCCTTACTTTTTCAGCTGATGTTTTTAAGTGAGCCACCAAACAATAAATTATTTGTTTAATATTAAAATATAAAACAAGTTATGMCTAGATTATTATGTTATGACCCTGTGCTCATATTTCATCTACTGACTTTTGTGAGGGTTTTCGCAGGCATCTGGATGAACATACTTTAWTTAGATTTGAGAATTTTAAATTCTATGTAAAAGAAGACAATGAAGTTACCATCTTATTCAGGTAAAATCTTCAGCTGTCTGCTTTCTTTTTTGTTTTACATTTAATCCTTATGAATGTGACTGCTAGACAGAACAGTAGTTATTAATTATCTTGTATATTRGGATCCAGCAAATCCAAAGACTTGCAAAGCCATCTAATTCATACCTTACTGTCATAAACAAGTCTCTTTGTGGCTTTGTGGCTTATATGTAGTTATTCAAAAACTAGGCATCATAGTCAAGTCAAGCAGCTAGACTACTGAAAGTAATGGAAAAAATAGGCATTTCAATAATGAATTTCATCCCATCTATCTTAAACAGCTATTTTGGGATGAGATGAATCAACCACTTCATGTGCCTGTCTCTCTCCTTTTGCTACAGAGGGAGCTGGAGTGCTGGCTTAGCATAAATCTAGCTTACAGGAGTTTAAAGTTAGGTGATAACACCTTGTATGAAATCAGTTATTCAAGATTTAGGKTTTTTTTTAAAGTTGTTGTAGAATTGGATTTGCTACTGCTTGTGGTCATCTTCTTACAGATAGMTATTTTTCCATGTTATGAGTACCTTTTAGAATATGACTGCTTCACGGATAGCACTTTGCCACAACTTACAGATATATTTTATCTACAGCATTTCTGTTGACACCCACAGCTTGACAATCTGCTAGATATTTTTGTATGAATAAGAACACCAGATATGTGGACCATGCAGTGATGCTTGCCTTTAATAATATAAATAAAAAATCACATTGAAAGGAAATTTTATTTTGTAAGTTTCAGAATCTGGCTTATACTTCCTCTTGTTTTAGACTTTGTTMCATGGTGTGTCTGAAGGAATAATAGGTGTAAATTAGAACTTTAATGTGTTTTTCTGTTTTAAGCCTCCCAGAGGCTCTGTATGTAATACTGGAACACTAAACTACATATTAATGATACTTTGATTTGTCCTTATAATTTAGTCAGAGATGCATATGATAATCTTGAAAATTCAGAAGTATAAAACCAGTTGAAACAGCTATGCACATTTTGAGCTTAATTAGATAATTGTTGTATTTTCATTATAGTGTGAAATAATAATAATACATTACAGTAATAATAAGACAACTGAAGGAAGAAGCAGCTTGCTATAAACATCACCTTTTCTGATAGAGCCTGCAAGGCTTTTTAAATAGTCCTTGCAACAAGTTTTTAAAAAAGTAAAGGCCTAGAAACCTGTAGTAGTTTTACACACTGACTCACAGCAAGTTTTTTTCCAGATCAACAGRTACAGTGTATAGACAAGAAGGCCAAATTCAAACGGAATTGTATCTTTATGGGATATTTTCCCAATATATCTACACACTATATTTGTGAATGTAACCTGATGAGGGGAGAAAACATTGCAAATAGGTGCTTAACTTTTTGTTAAAAAAAGTTTATAGAAAACCTTCCACTGGGGATAAATGCACATAAAGCCCATGAAACTCCAATACTTGTGGTCTGCTTGTAAAAGGTACTTAAATATTGATAACCTTGGCCCTTGAATTATGTTGAGAGTTCTCCCAATTTTTGTTGCCAGCGTAAGTCATTAGTACTGTAAATTTTTATATTGTAAGTGCTCCCCAATTGCTGTATTTCTGAAATGAAATATTCACAGAATACCATTCTGGCTGGAAAATTCTTCAGGCCCAAAACGTATCTTTGAGTAGTACTGTGTAGATATGTTTGCACGTATATATATGGAGACACATAGATATGCACGCACATATATATAAAAAACAGYGAGATTGTTCATACTTACAGAGAAGTTAGTTCAGTTTAGATAGCATGAGGCAGATACTGTCATGCTTTTTTTAGTTTAATTCTTTGTTCCACRTTGTCAAATTAAGCATAGATTGGCTTATCCAGCTAGCAACACTGTTTCTGGCATAACTATATTCAAACAAAGTTGTCATGTTGACGTCTTCAACATTTTCAAGTACATACGACCCTATAGGTCACGAGAATTCTTGGCAGCTTTTTTGTTCTACCTGCTGCCATTGATACTTAASCAGAAGACTTTGAAATTGCCCAGTGGTGTCCCAGCACGTATGCAGTTACCATATCTGGGAATTTTTGAAGCATGTTGTTTTCTGTGCATTCAAACATGAGAACTTTTAGATATGGGTATCTCTTGGGCAGCATACTCGGTGAACATCAGTGAAATGCATCCTTCAGTTTTAAAGTTACTCTTTAAAAAGACACGCAATGAGGTGCTTTTTTGCTACTGCTCCATGAGATTCAGAAATAACTTGTTTTCACTAGCGCTAAAGGTTCGTATGTGTAAAAGCAGTGAAAATACAAAGTTGCCACAAAAAAAAAGGTCTGTCAGATAAATACATGAATCTTTTCTAACTGGCAGAGGTGTACACTCTTKCAGGAAAAGTACAGAGTTCAAAGGTGGGAGAACACATAATAGTGGAATGTACCTTGCTTGTCTTCTACTTCTGAGTATGAACACAGAAGTCCTCACAATAAAATTCTTCTGCTCTTTTCAGCAGCTTTTTATATAGGCTTTATGCTCAGAAAGAGGAACTGAGAAGAGATATACTGAAGCTTTTTATACATTTTCTTGTTTAGTTATATTTCAATTGACTAAATTTTTCTTATTTAGCAAAGATAAAAAAAAAAAAAGATTCAGTGGAACATTATGAACTAAGAGTAAAACTGAAAGTTCTGTTTCAGTGGAAATTGCTTTTGTATATATAAAGCTAGCCTCTTGCAGTTGTATTTAGTATCTCTCTTCCCTGGAAAAAGCCTCSCAAATTTCTGCCAGTACCAGTTTTTTTTTAGTGCTGTGATGTAAACTGTGTCAATGAAATGATTCAAGGAAAAAAAACCCCAACCCTGAAAAAACCCGCCAAAACAGCCATACCACTCCTGGGCCAACACAAACATTTGTGTAAACATACGATGATGAACTAGATTAGAGAACTGACCTGGCTGAAAAATAATTTAGGTTATTTTTCAGGTGCGTCAGGTCTTTATCTGACACGTAATGCAGCTGTAGAGGTRCTTGTGCTGGCACAGCAGAGCAGACAGCAGTGGTAAAGAGTGACTGGGATCAACAGGAGCAGAACAACATCTTGGCTTACAATATTTTTCAAATACACAGCCTAAACCACTTACCACATGTGAGGCTGTTTTGACCTTCACAGTTTCATATGTGCTCTAAGTTTTGCTGGGGAAAAAAGTAGGTATGAGTGACTCTTTGCAYTTAGGGATTAGGAAGAGGACCTTGTGCTCTGAACATGCTTCTGCCTTGGATATTTAACGATTTAGGTATGAAGAAGAAGATTGTTGTTTGGTTTTGTTTAACAAAGCAATACGAGTAAAGAACAATAGAGTAAGCTTTTTAAAAAATGTCATTTGATTTGGATTAATATGTGACATGGGTGAATTAGAAGTGAATCGCTGGCAGTTTTTCATGTGTTCTGGAACACTGTCTTATTACACTGCTAGAGGCCATAAATTATTTTTCAAAGTTAAAATATTTGGCATCTCTAAGCAATAATGTATAATGTTAGCACACACAAAAGCTTAAAGGTTTGTAAATTCAAAGAAATACAAATCAGTTGTTGAATGTTAACCGGATGTCTGTATTTTTATTTTCAAAACTGTAAAATAAAAAACCCAAAAGGTGGAGAATAAAACATCTTGCTTCTATTTTAGATAGAGAGACACTGAATCTGTGCTGAAGGYGAGCAATAAGTTAGTGATTTCTCTAAATTGTTGATCAACAGCAGTGTAACTGAGAGCTACGCTGGTTTATTACTGGGATCTTGTYTTACACATTTCTCACTGCTCATTAACGTTTCAGATTGAGACAGACTACTATTTGCAGTGAAAAATGTCCTTCCACATCAAACCAGGCTTTATTTTTTTTTTTTTTAAGATTTTAGTAAAAACATAAGGGAGGTATTATCATATAGTCTGCCCTATCCTACAGTTATTAGTGGCCTGTCACTGATCTCAGATTGGTTTTGCCTCTATAGACTAAATTATATGAATGTAGAGGAACTTTCTGGGCAGAGACAGGCAATGCTTGCACTAGAAATTGAAACTGTTGAGATTACRCTGATGAGAGAGCTATTATACACATGAAAGTTAGCTCTCTTAGCTGACTTCACCCATTTTAAAATTACATGCCCCCCTGGTGGCAAGAGGATTTATTACACCGTAAAATCGCAAACTGAAAGTAGTAAATTTCTTCCCTACTCCCATACATTTTAAAAAATGATGGAAATGATGAATTTTTCTGTAGGTGTCAGCAGAGGTTTAGGATGCCTGAAAAGGTGTCTTTTGTGAAGAAGACATTWTATATATATATAATATTTTACAAAAATATTTAACATAATTTGTTATGGGAAAAATGTACACGAGTTAGAAGACAATGTAATAAATTATAGAATTACTTGGCATACATTTCAAAATAGAAAACTGTGAAGGCAAAATTTTTAAGTAGTGATTGAAAATCCTGTTCCAGCTCATCACTCAAGGGATAGACAGAATATCCCCAAAAGGCTTGTGTTGAATTCTTCTTGTAGGTGAGAAATGCCAATAGCTTTCAGCAATGTTCACAGAAGCTTTTTATTCAAACTGTCAGTTTTGTGGCTCCTGTTTCTTCTTCTGTTGCTTTTAATGGTAATTATGAAGCTATAATACTGAGTGCGTATCTGTAACTTACAGTAAACTATCCAGAGAAAAATTGTAACAAGCAGCAACTGCTTTTCTGGTTTTCTTTTTTCTCCTTTGGGATGATGCTGATGGTGAGCAGCTTCTCTTTTTTTTTTTTTTTTTTTTTTCCTTATCTTTTTTTCCCCCCCTTTCTGTGATTCAGAGAACTGATTATAGAGTAGATCTGTGTTTTTTTCACACTGGTCTCCAAACACGCACAAATTATCCTGCAGTAGTTTAGTATAAAGAAAACGGGCCACCTGGTTCATAGAAACCTAGAAATGGTGCTGAAACTCAAGCATACCCTTGATTTTCTCATTCTTTGGACTGAAATTTGTGGTCTTGGCCCTTTTCTGAGAAAACAGGCATTCATTGAAACAGGAGAGATTCTAACTTGATATAAGGCAATTTTTTTTCACCATCATGCACCTCAAATACTGTGTTCAGTTTTGGGCCCCTCACTACAAGGAAGACATTGAGGTGCTGGAGCATGTCAAAAGAAGGGCAATGAAGCTGGGGAAGGGTCTGGAGCACAAGTCTTATGAGGAGCGGCTGAGAGAGCTGGGGTTGTTTAGCCTGGAGAAAAGGAGGCTGAGAGGAGACCCTATCACTCKCTACAACTCCCTGAAAGGAGGTTTTAGTGAGGTGGGTGTTGGTCTCTTCTCCCAAGTAACARGCGATAGGACGAGAGGAAATGGTCTCAAGTTGCGCCAGGGGAGGTTTAGATTGGACATTAGGAAAAATTTCTTCACCAAAAGGGTTGTCAAGCATTGGAACAGGCTGCCCAGGGAAGTGGTGGAGTCACCATCCCTGGAGGTATTTAAAAGACGTGTAGATGTGGTGCTTAGGGACATGGTTTAGTGGTGGACTTGGCAGTGCTAGGTTAACGGTTGGACTTGATGATCTCAAAGGTCTTTTCCAACCTAAACGATTCTRTGATTCTATAATTGTAACAGTCAAATGTAGAACAGGCTGCCCAGAGAGGTTGTGTGTGCTTTACCTCTGAAGGTTTTCAAGACACTACTGGATAAATCCATGGTTAGCCTGGGCCAGAGAATGGCAGTCTTATTTTTATAGTGAATTGTGGCAGTTATAGGTGCAAAGATTGTGTGAATGCCTTCCTCTACTTTGCTTTGATGAGTTCTGCCAGCAACTAAAAAGGCTATCCATTCCAAGCAAGTATTATTTTATAAGTATCTTAAAAAAGCTGAATATCTGAAGCTAATAGAAGCTGCAGAGACTCTCCTAGTATTTGGGACCAAGAAAAAAAAAAAAAAAGGTTTATCGGTATATGGCAAACTTGTCTACCATCTCTCTTACTGTCCTATCTCCAACAGTGGCAATAAGTCAATATCTGTAAGGAAGGAAGACTGGGATAAGCATATTGGATACTTTGCTARCCTCCAACTATTTTCAGCTTGAGTTGCTTCCTGAACTAGATATGGTTCCTAGGTATGAGTGTTTGCATAACTACTACCAACTGCAGGAATCTCCATCAAACTGTAAATAATTAACTGGAGGAATGATAAAGACTAAAAGCAATAACTCTGTCATTGTTAAAATCTTCTGCAGTGGTGTATGCTTCTTATTTATTCAGTCTTTCATTATAGCCATCACTCTTCTGGGAGTTAGTCTTGAAGAATCACTCTTAATTTAACTGTCTAGTTGAAATCATGTCTCATTTGAAAATACTTCTAATACTGTAGGATGACATATACCAGCTTGTTCTTACATCTGTTGGAAGCACTTGGATTAACCAGTGAACACTGTACCCAGGCGAGTCATGAGTGGCTTATTGAAGTTCTGTGCAGCTTGGGAAATCTTCACTGACTGTGTCCCATTTAAGTCATCCTGATAGTATTGACAACATATCTTAGAAGTTTTAGAAACCTTAGAAAATTAATGCTGTTTTGAAAACATCATTCCYTCAGCTCCCCCTTTCCTCCCCGTCCAAATTCAGGACTCCTTCCTTCATTTTGGAACTCCTATCCACTAATAACTAATGTGAACATGAGATAATCCAGTGAGGATAGTCATCTTTCATATAGGTATGTGATAGTACTAATGTAGCAGATTCAGATTGTGACAGTCTATTTGTAAATCTCTGTTAAAAGTATTAAATAAAAACCATGACAAAATAACATCAGTGAGCAAAATTATAACTGAAAGCTTGATTGCAAAAATGTCTCCAAGGCCATGTAGAGATGATTTGGTGAAATGGTACTGTTTTATAAGTAGCACAAATATTGACAAGATTTGATTTTATCTTTTTTTTTTTTTTTTTAATTCTAATTAAAAATGTGGGCTAGTGTGGAAAGCTAGCTTCTATATTTAAAATAGCTGTTTAATTTTGCAAAAGTAGTTCAGAAGAAAAAACAGATAACTCCTTGGATTAAGCAATGGCTTAATCAAGTTCAAGACTCATTTTAAGGCTGTTGGCGTAGAAGACGTTAAATATAAAAGCAATGCTGATATGTTGAGCAAGAGTGAACTTTCTGAGAAACAGTTATAAAACCATCTGTTCAAGAATGCTGAGAATTTGAAGAATTATTCTGTGGATATATTTCTGTGTCTTTCATTTAGAAGAATTTAGTCTTGCTTTTGCTATGGTCATTTGTTCAGTGAAGGACTCTCCTATAGTTAACATAATGCTGCTGAAGTAAGCTTTTTCAGCTTGAATATGTAATTTGGAAATGAGCAGTGATTTGTAAACCTAGAGGAAAACTGTAGTGATTATCTTGAATATGTTAGCTGCAAGAACTGAATGACTAATTATATAAGTATCTACTGCCTCTTTTAATATCCAAGACTGTGGATATCATAGAATATAGCATCAGTACTGCTGCTTCGCAACAGTACGATCAGCCCTTGGAACAATGGAAATGAAATTCTTTATTAGCTCTTACAGTTTCTCCCTTTATGTATTTTATTTTGACACTGAATGCATTTTATGATGGGGACATCTGTTTGCTAAAAATTTAATTGGTGCCACTGTCCTATTTCAGCCGATCGAGATCTCTTAATCTAAGAATTAAAGGAAGAAACCTGCCTTTACAAATAAACCCCAAAACGGTCATACGAATGCTACGCCCTTAAATTAATTTTCAGTGTTTGTGGCTAAGACTGATTTTATAGGGTTTTATGGAATAAAATTCGGAGTCTAGTTCTGCTCATTATTTCTGGTCTTGACCAGACAGTGACAGTTTATACACAGTTGTCAACTGAATTAGACAAACCATATGTACTCCCACCACCCTCCTGTTTGTGGGTGGCAGCGTACAGGGTACTTTCTCTGCTTGGCATCCCTCAACAGCGCAGATCCAAAAGATGCAACTCGACTACAGAACTGTTTTGCTAGTCAACAAGTACTGTACCCCACCCACATTTCTAACTAGCAGATGGTGAGGCAAGCCTGTGGAACATGGTGAGGGATTTCACTACATCTCTTAAAAGTAAATAAATAATATTCGAAAACTCTATTTAAAAATCTAAATTACAGAATTAATTAGCCATGAAAGCATAGCATCATAGAAGTATAGGATTTTATATTATCTGTAAAACTTTCATGGTCACCTTAGATAAATATTACTTGAGTAATTTAAAGTACTTCTTAAGCATGAGACAGTATTTATTTAAGGTATTGGTCATCCTAATGCTCTAAATATCAGAGACTTCTGACTAAAGACATTTGTTCTGGAAGAAAAGATCAAGTGGTATTCTGCTGCAAGTCCTCCTTTTGATTAAAAAAAAAAAAAAGGGATTAGATATGCATTTAGAACAAGACGACTTTCAGCATGAATAGGCAGACCAAATGACCTCATTAACTTCAAGCTATTATGCATTTGTGTGAAACCGTGCTAAAACTACAACCTTGTCAGCACTGTATTCTTTCTGTGGTTTCCAAATCATAGTAGTAACAAATACATTTGTCCTAGTCACCAGCCCAATGGACTGCTGTTTGCTCTGGACATCAAGCTAGGTTCTTCCCTGCTGTTCATGAATATAAGATTCTGCAGGCCAGGTCATGGTTGTTTCTGTTTTGCTCTCGATTGTATTCAGCTTATTCTTTTTGTGACTGCTATGTGACTTTTTGCATAGGTATATAAATTTGGCTTGAATAATCTCACTTTGGGATTTTAATATTATTTAGTAATTTAAAAATAATAATTTTTAACTTTATGTCTCTATGCATGAAAATTATCACTAGAATGAAAGATTGTAAAATTCAAGTCAGATTCATTTTTCTGAATAGGAGCATGCTTAGAACTTTACTAAGACAGAGGCTTCGCCTTACTGAGCTCACCATCTACATGATAAGTTGCAATACTGATGGTTGCTCTAATAGACACATTTAATACATAAAAATGAAATTTCCACAAAGTCCTCTAATGAATTAGTGTCACAGTGAGGAATAAAGACAGTCTGATTACAGAAAAAGTATTTTGTCCTAATACCATGTTCAACATCCTGTATTCCCCTCTATGGTTATATAATAGCAGCAGCAAAATTCAAGGAAAATTGCTAATTAGGTTTCACCCAGGAATCTGTATCTTGCTTGATCAGTTTTATCAGTAATGTCTGACCTGTCAGTCTCACTTCTCCACACTGTGACCTCTGTTCTGACTTTCTGCTCTCTTGAGATCATTTTATTTCTCTTCAGCATAATAGTTTATCTAAGGGACCTCATCCCATTTATTTTAAAAATCTGTTTTCTGCACTTTGTACATATCAGCAGCACACCTTCTAGCAATATACTTTATCCAGACTGCATCATTAATTGAATTTACACAGTACCTCTCAGCTCCAAAATAAGGCATTTTACCAAAGATATCAGTAGTATAATCACAAAGTTGATATAGTGGTTCCAAATTCTAAACTGAAAGAAAAAGGAAAACAATTAGGTTTTCAAGTTGATTTTATAGATGAAAGGAATCAAGTTTTTTTTATATCTCTGAATAATTACAGAGAGAAGATGCTAAGTGAAAAAAAACATGTTATGTGATATGACCTTTACTTACTGCTAAGACTTGAACTCCAGCATCAGAATATCCCTACTATTGTAAATTATTATCATGCAGGTTTATGGAAAGTGCTGAGGAAATTAAGAGAAGGAAGTGGAGTCTGCTTTGTACTGAGTCAAAACTGAAATTACTGCCTTCTTCCACTTGCTTTAAATGGATCTTCACAATAGATTTTTTTTTTTTTTTTTCATTCGGCTGGCTGTTGAGTGTCCATGTGGCATCCTCACAGGGAATGCATTACAGTAGTTTTAAGAGGATGAAAATGATATAGTGAGTAAAATTTGTTTACTCACAGTAATAGCAAAATCATATCCATTAGCACTCTAAATGTAGGAATCCTATTCAAATATTTCTGATATCTGAATTACAAGAGGATGTGATATATTTATCTGTTCTCTAGTCCATTTTATTGAAATGCCATCATTGTAAACAAGTTCTGAATGCTGTAGTTCATTTGTATTCATTAAGTCCAAAGACATTATAACATGAAATGAGTTGCAAGGACAAGTGAATAAAATTTAAACCACTGGCGTTGTGAGAACAACTGTGGTAGAAGTGGAAAAGCTATTAATTGTACTTCCACTTAAAGAATTTGGCTGGTAAAGGAAATAGATGCAACCTTTTGAACATAATTGTATGTACTCTGAAAATATGTTGTAGTGACTAACTAAATATTGGGTGTTTTTTAAAAAAATAAGCCTACTTCTAGGTGAATTAATTAAACACTTGTGGGTTGCATTGCTTTTTACTTAGCCCTGAAGTTGTAAAGAGTGAGCCGTATGGAGAGAAGGCTGATGTCTGGGCTGCAGGATGCATCCTTTATCAGATGGCAACTCTGAACCCACCGTTTTACAGCACCAATATGCTCTCCTTGGCAACTAAGGTATTCAGATTTGCCAGATCAACCTACCAATTATTTCTGCATGTGTTCACTAGATCCATGAGAATTTATGTTTAAGGTTATAGAAGCATAAACCTCTCTGGTCTGGTATGTGAATGAGCACAAGTGTTTATCATTGTATGAATTGCTATCTTGCCATTCTAAATGCAAAAATGGCTTGTAAATGTTAGTATATTATTACCTCTCAGACTAGCATATTTTTATAATGGCATTTGGTGATAGCAGCTTTAGATATATAAAATTTCTTGATGTACTATAATACTGGATTTTCTATAGTATTGTGTATTACTCTTTAGGATGTGATCACAAATAAAAATAAATCATTGTTTGTTCGTTTTTGTTTGATGCTTCCCTCATTCAGATATGGTAGCCCTTTGATCTACAGTGATTAGGTACATTAATGTAGATACCTGGTTAGAAGTGACATCTGCATTAGAAGATACGTTCTAAGTTGTTTTGCAAGTTAGAGCTGATGATGTAATGCCCATCAGGTTGTTTCAAGGAGCAATACTTATCATATAAGATCTTCGAATAAATAATGGAATATTTTTCTTCAATTAACTGTAGATTATTTATTTTGCAGATAGTAGGGGCTGTGTACGAACCTGTGCCAGAAGGACTGTACTCTGAAAAAATGTCATTTACCATTAAGAGGTAATCACTCATCTAGTTTTATTTCGACATCCTGCTGAAAAGATGTTTTGTATGTTTCCATGTGACAGTTTGCTGACTTTAGCAACTGCCAGTATTTGTCTCTGAATATGAAATATCTTCTGATTTAAACAAAAATGGAGGTATCTCCTTACCCTGCTAATAACATATGCAATATAGTTGCATACATGCAACTGGAAAACTCATGCCAGTATAGTCAGCACATCATCCAACCAGTATAGACTTTATATTCGGTACTGAACAATACTAGTGCTGTAGTTAATTCCCTCCACATCAATTTTCCCCCCCATGAAAATACAGCATTTTTAGTCATTTTCAAGTACAGTTTATGGTCAAGAAAGTAACCCTGTTGCAATATGTTATTTATAGATCACTGTATGATCACATTCATAGTTTTGTGTGTTTATTTGACTGATAGAAATATGTTTCCCACTACCTTCTAATCCTGTTAGCAGGATAGCAGAGATAACAAAGCAGAGATAACGTAGTAATGGAGGAGATGATGAGCCTGTATTTGTTGCACCGTATTTCTCTTAGCTATGGTTACATCTTCCTGGTGATAATGTAATGTGTAAGGCAAAGTACAGAGAGTGAATTGGTGCACTTCTATGAGATTTAGCTCCCTTGATTTTTCCATTTTAGAAACACTCCACTTAGCACAAAAATGCTTTTTCTTTCTCACTCAGATGTTGAATTCCATCTCTGAAAAGCACTTTACTGTACAAAGACTGTAACATTTTTATACTCTGTTTTATTGTACAAAAAGTTTTCTGTTATTTAAAGACCTTGAGGATGAAGGACAGCAATGGAGAGGATAGGAACTAATAGAACTAACATTTACCTCTAAGAGGTCCTGAAATGAATTTTAATACTTTAAGTATTTACAGATATTTGTAGTTAGAATAACTGACTTTATATAATTCATTGCTCGCTATTTAAGAATAATATAGTAATCCAAATGCATCCAGAAAATATCTTCCAGTCACATCATACCAGTATTGATACGTATTGCATTATCTTACAAATTTAAAACACATCTTTATCAGTGACTTAGATAGATAAAGTTATGTGAGTATCTGGACCTCTGTCTTGTCCTTCTTTTCATTCCTGATAATGATGAGAAACTCTGTATTAGGAAGTTTTTGAGGGTTTTTCCAAGGCCAGCTGTTGAATTATTTATGATTGCGGATACTGTGGCTGTATTTCTGGAGTGTGTGGAAGACAACTTCCTGACGCAGCTGGTAAGCGAGCCTACCAGGGGAGGTGCCTCGCTCGACCTGCTGTTTACCAACAGAGAAGGACTGGTGGGAGATGTCGTGGTCGGAGGCCGTCTGGGGCTCAGCGACCATGACGTGATAGAATTTTCGATTCTCGGGGAAGTAAGGAAAGGGGTCAGTAAGACTGCTACCATGGATCTCCGGAGGGCAGACTTTGGCCTGTTCAGGACGCTGGTTCAGAGAGTCCCTTGGGAAGCGGTCCTGAAGGGCAAAGGGGCCCAGGAAGGCTGGACTGTTCTTCAAGGAGGAAGTCTTAAAGGCGCAGGAGCAGGCTGTCCCCCTGTGCCGTAAGAGGAGCTGGCGGGGAAGACGACCGGCCTGGCTGAACAAGGAGCTTTTGCTGGGACTCAGGGAAAAAAGGAGAGTCTA
>JASVER010000053.1:5894000-6234118 GCA_030449065.1 Oceanodroma leucorhoa
CGTGTGGATGTGGTGCTTCGGGACATGGTTTAGTGGGCATGGGTACTGGGTTGATGGTTGGACACGATGATCTTAGAGGTCTTTTCCAACCTTAATGATTCTATGATTCTATGATTCTATTAAACAAGTCCACTGAAAGTCCCATATCATCATGAGACTGGCTGCTATGGAGGCTAACTGGGCTTAAATAGATGATTAAATAGGTATTTGCATGAAAATATTAAAATTAAGTTTTCCTATCATGTAAGAATTTTTCCACTTATGTTAATGGCAGTGGGAATCATAAAATGTTTTTTTAAAAAATGTTGATTCTCTTACTATGGGTTAATCCTTAAATGAAATATTATGTTTAGGTTTTGGCTTATGCTTTCTGAGATATTTAGAAAGAATAAAGAACATTAAAGGAAAGCAGTAATAATGAGATCTTACTTATAATATAGATGAGGAAATATTAACAGAAATGAAGAAGTTCTTTCTGAATGACTGAAGCAAAACACATATTCAGAGATGAATGTCATAAATAGAAAAAATAATTTATTGATAATGATTAGAAAAAACATTGAAAGCTTCATGTTGCAACTGTAAATTTGCATTTAGTGTTATTATTATTCAGTATTGTTATTGTTAAAATGCAGTTTTATTGGATTAAGCTACTAAAGAAAGTTCTGGAATCGTAATCATCAAAGTTGTTCAGARTTGAACATCAATCTACTCAGTGTTTAGTCATAAATAAATAATTTATTTCTAAATGCATGGGAAATGGATTTAGGACTTATAAGAAATCTTTTGAAGCTCACATCGTTCATGGAAATTTTCACCCATTTCAGTGGATTAAAATAAAATGTTAAAAAGAAAAAATCAAACAGAACATTTCTTGAGGGTGAAAAACTTGCATCTGTTTAAAGGAAATATAAAATGTTAAGTAAAACAGATTAACAAAGTTATGAAAATTAAGGAGACGATTCAATGGATTTGAGCAAATTTAAACAAAAAAGATTAAAATGAAGAAGTTCAAGTATTGTAAAACATTTTCAAAACTGCTACTTTACATGGCAGTTATGTTTATCTAGAAAATACTGTTTTAGAAATAATAAAATCATTCTGTGACACTTTCTTTAAAGAAGGGTGTTGGGTTAAGTGTGTCTATGTGCTAGCTGGTCAATAGTACTCTGCAGGGAAATCATCGTAAATTATCAGGATCACTGGAGTTAACAGATTTAAAACAGTTTATAGTACATGCAGAACTGTCCCTATCAGCTTTCATGTCCTACACTACATACAAAATATTCTGGGGATTTAAAAATAGACCTAATAGTATGTTATTACTGTTCCTATACAGCTACCTAGGGTGCCTGAAACAAGAACCATAGAACTGTAAAGTAATTTAGGTTGGAAGGGACCCCTGGAGGTCATCTAGTCCATCTGCTCAAAGCAGATACAATTAGATCTGGTTGCTCACTGCTCAGGGTCTTGTCTAACTGAGTTCTGAATATCTTGAAGGAAGGAGATCCCACAACTTCTCTGGGCCTTCTTCAGTGCTTGTCTGCCTTTGTGGTTAAAAGCAGTAGTAGTAGTAATAGTAATAATAATAATCCTTGTATCTAATCAGATTTTCCTGTGTTCTGACTTGTGTCTATTGCCTCTCACCCTATCATTATGCACCTCTGAGAAGGATCTGGCTCCATCTCTTCTATACCCTCCCATTATGTAGATAGCAATCAGATCTCTGTATAGGTGGCCCAGGTCCCTCTGACAGCAGCCATGCCCTGTGTATCAACGGATCCCTGCGTTCACAAACATTCATTTGGGAGAATGCACTCCATCTCATCATCTAGGTCATTAATAAAGACATTAAACGGTGCTGGCCCAATATCAATCCCTGGAGGAGCCACCAGCTGGACTTTGTACTGCTGATCACATCTCTTTGAGCCAGGAAGTTCAGCCAATTATCTACCTACTTTGTAGTCCTGTGGATTCTRTGGGATATTGTGTCAAAGGCCTTGCTAAAATAAAGCTACTCACAGCATATGCTGCTCCCCCTTGTCCACAGAGCCAGTAATCTCATCATAGAGAGCAATCAGGCTAGTCAGGTGTGACTGCTGTTTGGTAAATCCATCCTGACTGTTCCCAGTTGCCTTCTTGTCCTTTGTGTGCTTAGAAATTACTCCAGGGGAATTTGCTCTATTATTTTTCCAGGGACTGGAAGGTGGAGCTGACTGGCTAGTAACTTCCTGGATCCACCCTCTCGCTCTTCTTGGATATGCATGTGATATTCAACTTTTTCCAGTCTACAGGAACCTCCCTCTGATCCTTTCAGACACAATGGATAGTGGCATTGACCAGTTGCATCAGCACCCTCAGGCTCATCTCATCTGGTCCCATGGGCTTGCATATATCCAATTGGCTTAAGTGCTTTCTCACTATATTTTCCACTGTGTGGTAATGCTTCATGCTCATGGAGTCTACAGGTATGCTCAGAGATCTGTAACACTTAAGGCCAAAATTTCCCAATGGAAATGGAAGCAAAAAAGGGATTGAGTGCCCCAGCCTTTTCCATGTCCTTTGTCTCTAGGTTGCATAGTGGGTCCACATTTTCCTTAGCCTTTCTTTCGTTGTCAATGTACTTATAGAAGGCCTTTCTTCTGCCTTTCACATCCGTGCTAGTTTCAACTCCAGCTGACCTTTGGCTTTCCTAACACCACCCTTTGAGCAATATCTGTATATTCTTCCTGTGTAGCCCACCCCTGCTTCCTACATGCAGGAGTGCGCTGTTCTTGTGCTTTGAGGTGTCCCTGAAAATTAGCTAGCTYCCCCAGGCTTTCTCTTTACCTTCCAGGGCAGTCTTCCATGAAATTCTACCAGAAAGATCCCTGAACAGGCTGAATTCTGCTCTCCTGAAGTCCTGTGTTGTGACCATACAATCTGTCTTTCTCACTTCTCTCAAGATTTTGAACTCCACAGTTTGATGGTTGCTGTAGTCAAGGCTGCCCTCAACCTTCACATCCCTGTCTGGTTCTTCCTTGTTTGTGAGCAACAGGTCTGGCAGAGTGCCTTTGCTAGTTAGCTTCTAAATCACCTGCACCAAGAAGTTGTCATCAACAGATTCCAGAAATCTCCTGGATTGCTGCACTCAGCCATGTTACCCCAGGGTGATTAATGAGTGCCTGCAATGATGAAGCTTCCTCCATCTGTCCAACAAAGGCTTCATTGACTTCCTCTTCATTTTTGGGTGTTTTATAGCAGGCATCTACCACAATGTCACCCAAGGTTGATCCTTACCCATAAGCTCTTGACTACATGCAGCCAGGTGTTGGACTGCAGGTTGCGTCCACCCTGACTTGAGCCTTTCCCCCTCACTGGAAGAATTGAGGAGAACACCACCTTGCCCCCTTGCCCTTCACCCTTGACCCCAGTGCTCTGTAGTCGCTTTTGGTATGTTCATGGTCAACCCTGGTAGTGTTATTCGTGCCCATATGAATGAGCAGCAAGGCATAATAGCCCAAGGGCCAGATAAGTCTTGGTAGTATCTCCACAATGTCCTGAATCCAAGCACCTCACAAGCAACAGGCTTCACAATCATCAAATCAGATCAAGTAGATGGGTGCCTCTGTTCCCTCAATCTCAAATGACTGTCAGCTGCTGCTGCTTGTTTGTGATGTAGACACTTGATTCAGACTCACCTGACTCTGGTGTGTCCTCTGTTAGGTCTTGTTCTTCCTCACCTGTTCCCAGGTCACTATACCTGTTCTGTAACTGTGTATCTGTAGGCAGAGGAAAAGTCTTCCTTATGTTGGCAGAAGTCACAAGTTTCCAGCCTACCTCCTCTTGGGACCCTCCATCCACTGCTCCTTTGAGGGTGATCTCTGGGATTTCCTCCTTCTTTGCATTGTTTGGGGGTCTCGTCTCTGCAAAGTCTCTGTGACGATCTTCTTGTTCTCCTATAAACCCTCCTGACAGCGCACTCATCTCCTTCACAGCTGCTTTGTCCAGCGGTGCAGCACCTTGACCAGAGCACAGTCCCACAGGGGAGGCCAATGTCTCCCCCAGCCCCAGGAAGAGGTGCCAGGCACTCCCTAGTGTGTCTGGGAGTGCACAGCAGCAGCCCCCCCATAACAGTTCTGTCTGGGTCGATGCTTCTGAAGTGCCAAGGATAATTGTTCCAGCTGATGCCAGAGGCTGTGCTCTGTGGTGTGTCAACACCAAGGCTGCACAGTGTCACACTGACCCACGCAGGCTTGAGCAGAGTGCTGGCCAGCATGACTTGATAAATACCAGTGGAGGAATGCTGTGGTACTAAACAGTTTTTTAGAAAGAAGTAATTAACTTTCATTAGAGAATGTTCTTTCTGTAGATGCTTGACTCCTGATGCTGAGGCACGTCCAGACATAGTGGAGGTCAGCTCACTGCTGTCTGATGTGATGATGAAATACCTGGACGTTTTATCCACCTCTCATCTCACGTTGGAGAAGAAACTGGATCGGGAGAGGAGACGAACCCAGAAGTACTTCATGGAGGCTAATCGAAATGCGGTAACCTATCATCAGCTTTCCATTTTGTCACAAGTAAGTACATGTATTAGCCTTTATTTTTTCTTATCATTGTTTGCCTTATCTGAGAAAATAAGGTACAACAAAGCAGAAAATAAATCAAAATGAAAAGACCCATCCTCTTAGAACATTTTTCCATGCAGGCTCTTTAAGTTATTTTTAAAGATGTATCTATTCATTTTTTGTGGACATGCTTATGCAGGAAAATTAACAGTATCTTAAAACCGGATATCACTCTATGTTGGAAAATAGCATTGTTATGGAGGTACTTGCAGTTTTGATAGAATCTGATAATGTTTAATTATTACTGCAYACTTGTAAATGGTTTGTGAATAGGAGAATATACGCTTGGCTAGGGTGGAACAAAGGGATAATCTTGTGTATGATTCACAAACAATGACACCTAGAAAATGGAACCTACGCAAATATAATTTTTAATTACAGATTGCTAAATAAAGAACAGTGATGCTGATAAGGTATTTGCTAATGCTTTCTTACTGTCTGATACAGTTCTGCAGAAATACTTCTTAAAATTCTTCCATTTGCTTCAGGCTGTGTTTTAAGCACTCTTCATGAAGGACATCAATATTTTACAAAATGAACCAAACTTGTATATGACCTCAGAGAATTTACCTAAAAAGTTACAAGGACAATGCTTTTGTGTAGTAAAAGGTCACTGTGAAAATGATTGTTATGGTAATTATGAATCAAAGTTATAATTTACACAGCTATTTTTGTCTGTTCAGCTATTTCATCTCTCTTAGATTCCTTTTGTAAGGGCCCAGCAGTTTGCACTGAAGAACCTCTGTGTAGGAAAAAGGTTTTCAGGAACACCTGGTCCCAAAATCATGGATTTTTTTTTTTTTAATATGTTCTTTGTCTTCACCTTCCTGGCCAAACGCAAGACTTGTAGAAATTATTAATAATTTTTTTTTCAGTAGTTTTTTGACCTATCAGTCCAAGATCATTATTTGTATCATCCTTTTCAATAAAAAGGATGCCAAGAACTTCCAGAAAAACCTCAACAAACCACTGTCATTTGAAATGTAAGAGGTATTGAGATGAAAGAAAGATACAGAGTACGATTTATAACTCAAAAAACATGGAAAATGATTGCTTATACTGTTTTAAGTTTTCTGACCCTACACATTCGGAAGATTGTTGTATGCCATTATTTTTTCATATCTTGATACAGTCGTTCTCTTGCATAACTGTGATGAAATTTGCAAAAAAAAGGTACTATGGATGGAAAGCTGCTTGATTTGGGATTTCAATGCAATTATCCTGCCTTTGAGAGAAGAATGCCCTATCCAGACGCTTGTGTGATATGATAGAACTAATAGCTTTACATTGAAGTTAGAGCACTTCTGTTTTGTATAAATACTTGAAAAATACACCTATGTACAAAACGAGAAGGAAAATGTCTCTGTATTTTGGGGGATAATGGCTAGGCTTTTCAAGGAAGGAATACTGTAATTATAGTTCCACTCCAATGGGTATTTTATTATGTATATTAAAAGAAACAGGTATGACAGGAGGATCTGACAAAGATCCAGAGCACTGCAGAAACTGAGAGGAGTATGGCTTGGTAATGATAACTGAGAGACCTAATTGTGTGTCCTTGCTGTAAATAAGAGAGAATAAATCAGGCTTGGATCTTTCAAATTTCAGAGGAGTGCTACAGGGCTTAGAAACAGAAGGAGCCATGTTGTTCCTTGTTCCCGGTATTATAGGAAAGTTTTATGAAGTTTATGAAGTTTATGAGGATTTCTAATAAAGAGGATAATTATTCCTGAAAAGTTTGACTTTTGAAAAAAAGACGATATTCTGACTAAAAGTACTAGGAAGAATTTCAAGCAGCTGTTCCTGAAATAAAAACTCTATGAGGTATGGACAACCTAATTCATCTTAGTCAAGGCCCCAGCGATTCCACAGCCAGGTAATTTGTCATTTTTCCATGGTGTCAGAGAATTCAGTGTTTCTGCCATGTAGTTCAATGTTTTGTTGAAGCCAACTATCTTATACTTTGTTTTCTCTCTACTAAAATGTACTTATGGCCTCCTTCTTCATCCCAGTTGTGTCATATAATGATTCTGAAATAAAGAGCGTACTCTCTGTTCTGGTTTATGGAACCAAGCAGCAGAGATCTTTTGGAGCCAGAGTGGAATCTGTTTTATAAGTAGTTTAAGACCAGTATGGAAGCTGATAAGTAGACAGTTGAAAGGCACATCAGTAGATGATGTTGGACAAGTGTAGTTACCTTGCCTGGCAAGTATAGCATAAAATCCGTGCTTGAAAATAATCCTAATAAAAAGAATCATTATCAGCTCCCCACATAAATTCTTATCTTTCCTTGTTTTCCACAGAAATTGTTGTTTATATAAGAACAGAAGCAGATGTGTAGGGATGAAAGGTGTTTAATAGAGTTAGTGTATTCTGTTCTGAAAGGTTAAGGTTGCTGACATAATACAGGGTACAGAGGACCAAAACAAGTAATAATAATAATAATAATAATAGTAGTAGTAGTAGTAGTAGTAGTAGTAATTATCTCTCACATATTACCTTTCATTTCAAGCTGGTCAATATTGTATTCTCATGCTCTGGGTAGGAAAAAGAGAGGAAAAAAGTAGTTTGTGTAAGGTCACCAAACAGACCAGTGGCAAAGTTGAGTTTTCTGTGTTCCAAGCCAAATCTGAGTCTCAAAACAGTAGTTAATTTAACTAATAATGAAAGTATCTTTCTAATATTTTCCTTTAAAGAGATTAAAGGGTAGCCAAATAATAATTTGATTGCTTTTTTTAAGCATAGATTTGAAAAATTTAGACATTATTTTGGCTGTTTGCAAAAAGCTGAAAATAATTCACTTTTATTACTTTGGAAATATGTATTTGAATACATGGACATCATCCATTATTGTTTCATTTACTGCATATATCCTGAAGTGTTTTTAATTTAGAAATAATGCTTAGAAGCATTGGCCTTGATAAGCCAACATGTTCACATTGTGTTTGACATGTAAATAGAATAACTTTTTTCTCATTGCCAGATTTTTTAATGTAAAATATCAATATACCTAAAACAATATAGAATGATGAATATTGAGATCTGTCCTATATTTTGGATCTGGGAGAGAAAACTGTAAGCTTTATAATCGGAGGCTGTCAGCTAAAAATATATAACAAAATATGAGCTATTTGTACCTCCTGCTACTCTGATCAGCCAGGTAGTCTATCACGTCTGCCCATTTTCAGTATATTCTCTGAGAGTAAATTCCTTTTCTCAATTTCTGAAGTTCTGATCTGTGCATATGGCACACATGTTCTGTCACATTCTTTCTCTATACCTGGTTTTTGTAATACTGTGTTCTTTGGGAATTTAAGCTTATTTTAATTTTTGTATTAATAATGTCACTACAATACACATTTTATTTTTAAATCCATATATGCAAATCCATGTATTCAACTGAAGTTCCCAGTTATGCAGAGTAATGGGAAACTAAGATGCTTAGGTAATGGAAAAGTAGGTGCAATTTTTGTTTCTGAGTGTAGTGCGGTCTATGGAGTGGCTCCACATCCAGTGTTTGTCAGAGCTAATAGGGTGTCAGAAGTCGTTAACAGTGCTTGGTCTGAGCTGGTCCATTTAGGTCACCATTAGCTGAGGGCTTTGTCCTAATGTTCAAATGCACAAGAATGCTTATTAGCAAGGTTGCTCTCTGCATTTTTCTGTTTTCACACTTGAACTGATAAGTCTTCCCCTAACCTGGCGTGCTGAAGAGCATGGCATATAGACATAAAGTGAGTCATCTTCCATCTAGATAAGATTTTTAGCTGCAGGTCAACACTGACCCTCCCAGACTTGGATCTGTAGGTATGAAGGTATTGTACTTCTGGTGGACTAGGATGCTACTGCTAGGAGACATATTCTGATTATTCTGCTTGCAGGCAGCTTGGTTACAGCCTATGCTAAGAAGCCTGTCTCTCTCCCTTGCAGAAGCAGTTCGATTATTTATTGGCTGGAAATAGTGAAAGAAACAGTATAGCAGTTTTCAGACATCTGAACTAAAGAGCCTGGCCAGACCTGAAGTGGCTGATGCAGTTTCCAGTCTTCCATCTGTGGCATAAACCTTCATAATCCACCTGTAGATAATGAAGAGTAAATTGTGTTATGTCTTTTCTAGATTGGTTTACAAACATGAATAGTGTATCAAAAGTCTTGAGAAACATTGGGATTTCTTTGTATGCCCCTTCTATCACGAAGACCCTAATGTAAATCATTGTGAAGCATTTTGTAGGGATACCTGTAAATACAGAGCATGCTACTGCTCCCATTCTTCTTTATCCACAGGAATGGATTTTCTTTATCCCAATCTTTTTCTTCATCCACAGGGATGTGTTGCCAAAGGGGTAAGAGTTAAAGCTGATGGTTTAAGAATCCATACTTCTGTAACCACCCTGCAGGCTACTGGCTACTCCTGTAATTAAAAGCAGCCATCAATTTCCTCAAGTTTTTAGAAGAAATGAGGACAGGATCACAGCTCTTTGAAAGGCCAAGAAACACAAAATGATTTAATTGCGTTTTCACCAAGTCATTTCCCCCATACCCAAATTCGGTTCTGCACTGTTGGCAATTGTTGTGCTAATAATCATGTTAGTTTCTAAGCATCACCACATGCATTACAAAGTAGTGCATAATTAGCAATTCAAGTTGAATTAATCTTTTTTGTTGTTGTTGTTGTTAACTCAGAAAAAGACATAAAGATTGGATTAATGTTCATTTTAAGTTCCTCTTTCTTTGTGGCTCAATTCAGCCAATCAATGCATAAAAGATTTTTTTTCTTAAAACAACTGTGTATGAATGCAGCAACTGTTTTTGTATTGGTTGAAGCAAAGAGTATGTTTGATTTTAAAATACTTAGGATGTGACAGGTTATTAATATTGCAGCAATATAGTCCAATCTTTATGTTAGGTTAGAATATTCAATTCCTATTTTTATTAAAAATGGAATATGAAAAATTTTATAAAAAAATTTGGGTGATAGTGCCTGTCTGTGCACTGCTGCATGGAAATGAGTGAGGACTCAGGAATGTCATGAAAGCTTAGCATTCCACAAATTGTTTTCTTCCACCTTTCATGCCATTGATTTTGTTCTGACACTATTCTGTTTTGGCATTTATGTAGCAGGTACTGGAATTAAAGTTTAAATGTTAGAAATTACAGTTGGTGTGATAAGAAGAAAGTAACCTTTTTAGATTTATACTATTTATGTTTAGAGAATAATATGCAGAAACGGTTTTGCAGGTATAATTTTTTTAACAGTTGCTGACTGTAGAAAATAGTCATCACAGCCCAGTTAGTACCTGTGAAAATATATGATCAAACTATTAAGGACAAACCCATAACATGTTTAATTCAGCTTCAATTTGTTAGTGCGTCAAAGTAATAGAATCACAGAATATAAGGCATGAAGAGTTGTCAGAGATTATCTTGTCCATCTCCAAACCTTAGAGCTACCTGTCACTCCTGACAGGTATTTGACCAGTCAGTCATAAAAATGTCAACTGATAGAAAGTCTCTCCCAAGGCAAACTATGCCAAATTAGGGAACAGTTTGGAACCAGCAGAAATGCAAAAACCGTTTTTACAGTCAGCAATCACATGTCTGAATGAGTCTTTTTTTTTTCTATCCAAAGATAATGTCTGGAAAACCATGAGAATGTCTGAAGCACTGTCAGAAGATAATGGGAAATCCTGGGCATACCCATAGCTCATAGACACTGTGCTATATACTGTATCTGCAGTTAGTCTGATGCTTTCAGAAAATGTTGGTCTCGCTTTSTATGTTTGACAGAGTAGATGTGTTATGTATGTCTTGCTTCCAGGAGATATTAGATGGACATATGCATGTGCACATATGGGATGTATTTGACACTTGAAATTTTCAGACCCACTCTTAAGTGTCATATAATTGCTCTGAGAGCACTAGGTCCAGAATGTCCCCAGAACACTTCAGTTACTGAGCACATTCAGACCTGTTTACATAGTGTATGAACACTTACTTCTCTCTGCTGGATCCCAGATAGATGCAATAGTTGAACACTTAATTACTGTTAGATGGTCTTAAAATCTAACCTAAATTTTACTTGTTGCAGCTTAAGCTGCTTACTTTTTGTCCTCCCCACAGTGGAAATATGTAAGAGTTATTTCTTTTCTCTTATATGCTATATCTCCCCTCTGTAATTTTTTTCTTTGGACTGAATAATCAAATTCCGTCAAACTTACTTTGTAACTTGTGTTTTGTAGACCTCTGATTATTCTCATTTCTCTCCTTTGCTGTCTCTCCACATTTTTAAGTGTAATGTTCAAAACTGGACTCAATTACTCCACCTGAGAACCTTATTGGTACCAAGTAGAAAGATTACACAGTTCTTGGAGATGATTCTCTTTAGACATACCAATATGATGTTTACCTTTTCATAACAGCATGGTATTGTTGAGTCATGCTCTGCTTCTGATCCACCAAAATCCCCACGTCTTTTCCTGAAGAAGTGCTGTCTGACCAGTCCTTCCCCAGTCTGTGCATTTGCACAGTTGTTTCTCCCTGCTCACAGAGCTTTGCATTCTCCCTATTTAAACTTCATCAGTTCATTCAGTTTCTCCAATTTGTCAAAACTTTCTTTGAAAACTGTTGTCACTTGCATTGATGCAACTCTGTGTATGATGTATATGCTGTAATATGATATACGGTGTGAATGTATCGCAGTCTGTGCACATTTAATAGTCAGTCTGTCTATCCCATTATGCAGATTATCATTGTAATTCAGTGGCACCATTGAATGATTTTGGAACAAAGTCAGAAGGGAGCCTGAAAAATTCTGCTCACTACTCATTGTTTAGCAAACACTCAAAGTAGTTACCAAGTTGAGTACAATATTTATGGTCAATTGTACAGCCAACTGATCGTGATTTTATCTAGGTYACACTTCCCTAGCTTTCTTGTAAGATGTCATGAGAAACATTGTCAAAAGCCTTACTAAAACCATTATAAATAACATCTGCTTCTTAATCCCAGTGCACTAGAGCTGTTACCCTGTTACAGAAAGAAATATGTTGGTTTAGTATGGTTTTTTTCCCCTGACAATTTCATGTTAACTGTTACTCATTTACTGCTATCTTCTAGTTTTTTACAAATAGTTTAATAGTGGAAGTAGTTCTATTTTTTTTCCTTGAAATAGAAATTCAGTTGACTAGTATAATGCTGTAATTACTTGTCTCTAGTAAAGAAGATTAATTAAACACTGTTTGCAAATGCCGCTAGAGAGCTCTATATTTCTTGAAGACAGAAAAATTAATTCTTCTGGACAGCAATATGGCAAAACAGAGCTAAACAAAAGATCAATAACTTTATTTTAGTTAAACCTAGTTTTGGTTTTTTTTTTTTTTTTTTTTTTTTTTTTTTTTTTTTTTTTTTTTGACAGTGTTAATTTCAATTTATAAAAGATTAGATTCCTGTTGGAAGTCAAAAAGACCAATTTAAGTTTCACTTCTCCAAAAATAAAGTATATCTAATTTTACAGTGATAATGGTAACCAGTGGAGAGAGAGACAGTGCAAGAGTACAGGGTATGGATGAAGAATCTCAGCTTGTAGACAGAGGTTTTTCTTCGTGGCTGGGACACAAATTTCAAGTGTTTCCAGAGGTGCTTTTGCTCAGTCATAAAGATGAATTCTAGAAAAAAAAAATAATTCGTTTATAATTTGAACATTTTTGCACAGGGATTCTTTTCTCCTTAGATTTCCTTTTGAACTATGTTTGTTTATACTAAAAGGCAGAGTTTGTTTCAACAAAGGTGGTGAACAATCGGACTCATGGGGAAACTGAGGTACTAGCTGATTATGAAAACGTGAAAATAAACTGGATCAACTGATGAAGTCTCTGGAAAGATTTGTAAAATACTGGACTCCAGAATAAAGTGTAGGTCTGAGCACAGTTCARATGAACATATATCAATCTAACTCATGTTTCAATGTTTGTGGTATTTTGAATATCCCACTGTTTAATAGATTTCTTCAAAAGATAAGTATCTGTCTTTCTGCCTATCTGAAAGAAGTCTCTCCAAGAATATGGAAGTGGTTGTTTCAAGGTGTTGGAGAATACTTTCTCCATGCTCTTCTCACAAAATTATGTTCTTTATATCCTTATATTCTTATGTAGGTCCATATGGTCCCACTCCAATGCTGAGCAGAAGTGGCATTGAACTCGCATCCCAGCCTCCTCCAGTCAGTGTACTTTTGTCCTTCTAAGTCAGTCAGGCATCCTACTCAAAAGAGAAACAACAGTATATAATCTCACTTTTGAAAATTATTAGCTATTGTCTAGGTAAGGCAAAATATATCACAGTAAATTTATATGTTACTCTCAGATTAGTAACAAAATACTATATTTCTCTATGTTCAGGTATTATGTAAATGGACCAGATTTTATGTATAGACAGGTTATAGATTTACAGTTTATATAGCTGCTTTAAGGCTTTAGGATACATTTCACTGATCTCTGAACAGTTTCTGTAGCAGGTATGATTATTATTTTTATCATGAGGTCTACAGAATTCAGTTCAGGCATTTCAAATGGGTTTCCTTTCTTGATGTGGCAGTTAGATCTGACACCAATTGGTAACAGCAGTCTTTCTGATCTTTTTTTTTTCCCCTTAGCTCCACTTGATTTACAAATTATTGTTAGCACTTAGTCATTTGAGTGTGAGGTTCAGTATTGGCAACATTGAAAGGAGTTAAGGAGTTTTAAGTTTGAAATGTCCGTGCAGTTTGACCCTTCTCTCCCTTTATTTTGTTTTCTTTGATGTAGAACAGGTGAATTGGTTCTCTTCAGTAATTGTGCACTTTCGGTTCAGGGCACAATAAGCGTGCTCATATATCATGACTAGGCTACTCTCTTTAAGTGAGCTTGAGAGTCATCCTTAGGGGTTGCCAYGCTGTGCTACACTGCAGTCACTGCTATTGTGACATCTTGGACATAAGCTCAGTCCAGTACTTATGTATAAATTGATCTTTTCCCACCCAAATTTAAAGAGAAAAGCTTGACAAGCCATCTCTTACAAGTTAAGTTATAGTTTTGGGAATAGAACAAAAGATGGGGAAATAATTGAAGCAGACCATTATGCAGGCAGAGATATAGTCAGTGCTCAGGGGTGCAGTTAGGTTTCTGAAGGAGGAAGGGTTTTCAGAATGCACCCATTCTGCTGTGTCCCAATAAGGGCAAAATAGTTCATGGGAAAGACTATTGTCTTAGATACAGACCAAATTGTCTTTGACACACTTGGTAAGAATATAATTATTTAGCAATGTATTATCTCTTGAAATTACTTTAATATTAAAGATACTCATTTGTTTAATCTGATATGTTTATATGATTTATCTCCTGTTCTCCTTTATCACACTTTGCTCTGACAAGATACAGTAAAAAGAAGCATGAATTTATTGACGCACAACAGAAATAATATGAGAAGACTTGGAACAATATATAAAGAGAACATAAAAACAGTCTGTTTTCAAAATATGTTGCATTGAAATAGAAGCAATAACAGGGATCAGGGATCTCTATTCTTTTCAGAAAAGCTATAAACAATGACAACAGCAGAGGCAGAATTTTGTAGTCATTAAAGAACTCCTTGCTACATTTGGTCAGTTCAGTCTTGGGGAGTCTCTCTAGCATCACATCATATCAAGTTYACTTCATATTTTACTACCGTCCTGACTTTACTACCTGACTGTTGTGCAGGTTTTATATTTTCCAGAACTGGTCTGCTTATGATCTAAGGTGGAAGAGAGTAAATCTACCATAGCTTCTATCTGGGAACCTACCATCTTTGGCCAGTCTTTTATTTTTTGTGTTGTTTAGTGTTTCTTTCCGGTCTGGCATTTGTTTCATTTTTTTCACTTTCAGTGCTTGTTATGAAAAGACCTTCAACAAGAACGAAGATGCCTCTTAAGTAAAGACTAGAAATAATTTGTTTAGATTAAGAGTTTGAAAGTTTTGCTCCAAATTTAGAATCAATGGCTGAACCAGGTACCATGTAGTCCTGGATTAACAGCTAAGTGGGAACAGAAAGTGCATTTTTATGTATGTGTGTGTATACACAAGTGACACTTTCATTTGCAGCTTTTCTAATGAGTGCTAGATAAGGACAAGATGTAATATTTCCTTTTTGTCCTTTGTTGTCAGAAAAATTATGAGAAGTTGAGTCTTCATAGCAGCAGCAGTGGAGCAGCCAGTTGCAAAAGTGAATTTTCAGAAAATACTGACCTCCCAGCTGAAAGTTGTCAGTCTGCATGTGGAAAAGATGAGGAAAGAACATATGAAGAAATCCTGGTAGAGGATCACAGCACTTTAGAGAACTCTGAGAAAGGTAGTCATTAACAAAAGAAGCATTAGGAGTACTATTATGCTGGTCAGAGGTAGGTTAAAAGCTTCTTTGCTTTCATTTTTATGTGCAGATACGTTCTCTGAATTAGATGATGAGCTGGATGTATTGGACAACTCAAGCAGCTCCAGTTCAAGTCATTTCAAAGAGTCTGCTATTGGTAAGATTCCTTAAGAATAAAGTGTATTATTTTGAAGAAACATGACTGCTTTTAATTGAAATGTCAAGCCATTAGTGTGGGTAAATAAATGATTTGATAATTCTACTTAAAATCCATTAATATGATTTGCTAATTGTAACTGGATAGCCTGCCATTCTAAAGGCTGGAGGACCTGTGCCTAGCCAGCCCTAAGTTTGTTATCAAGGTTTTCTTTAAACAACAAAAAAAAGAGAAAAAAAAAGCTTTTTCTTTGTTACTTTCTGGTACTAAGAGAGTAACAAGAGAATCTTACAGGGCACAGGGAAGCCTAGTCTGACTGTGGGAGGGGGCTGCATAGAAGGAATGTCTTGAGGAAAAGCAGCCTGCGGAGGCAATGTTCTATTTTGCTGTTTATACTGAAGAATAACACATTGTGCATCTCCCAGAAATTGAATTCTTTGTGGGCTAGTTCAGCATTGTACACAGACATTTGAAATTTTTGTGTGGTTTGTAACTTGCCACACCCAAAATGTTATTGGTAATGATTTCCTTGTTGTTAATTTTTCTTTGTGTTAAGATTAGGACATTAACAAAACATCAACTTTTTCTAATATTTAAGTATTTTTGTGCCAGATTTCCATTGATTTAATGAAATATTTTAACTGGAAAGATCCAGTCAGTTCCTATTAATCCCAGTATTTAATCAGCATTTCTAGAAGTCATTGACCATTTTTCTCCCAGCATAGAGTTTAATTGTTATATAGATACTTCAGGATTGCTTTTTCAGAAAAATATTTCTGCAGTCATACTTTCTTAGATCACCTATAGTTTCTACTTAATGTTGAAGTTAGCGTTGTAGATCAGTTGTAATAAATGCTGGCAAATTTTTCTTCTTTTCAGGGAAAAAGAAAAGATAGCTTTTTAAAAAAGCATTATAAATTCAGGATACTTGGGTATTGCTTGGGTTATGCTCCATTTGTTGCTAATAAATGGCTAACAGTGTATGAATTATCAGCCATGGTTTTGTCAAACATGTCAACATTACAGGGGAAAATGTGACCAACTTTCATACAGCTAACATGAAAATGTGAGTTTCAATTATGGGTGTATTGATCAGGGTCTTGAAAGRGTTTGTCCTGTCATGCTGCCATCACATCACTTTCAGAGAAAACATGATCTGCAAGTGTAGAAGAATATTGCTTTATTTTAAAACTGGGGTGGTATTTTGTAAAAAGTTGTAATATACTGAGTTGTTCGGTGGCACAGAAGCTGGTATGCACGTGAGTGACAGTGTAACAGTGCACATACCCTGTGCTTTTCAACTATGCTTTAAGAAAAGGATTATTGTTCTTAGTCTAGACAATGTAGTTGTACAAGGCCAGCTCCTTTAACAACTCCTAAGACTGCCAAATGCAGGGTATGTAGATTCTGGAATAGTTGTTCATGCTACTTGAAATGATTAATCCTACAGGAGCAAGTTTCTGCACATTTCAGAAAAATAGAGGCAGTAGTGGAAGATGCAATTTTTTTCCTGGAAGTCCTTATAGTTTGAAATGATAAAGATTGACAGAGGATAGGGACATATTGAGTCAAAAAGCAGTGAAGAGTGATGGGATGATTACAGCTTATTAGTTGCATTATTTTTCTTATTTTAAAATCAAGAAGTTTCCAAACTTTACCTTAGCTTAGTCATATTTAAGGGGTTTTCACTTGGTTTTGATTTACGGTGTAACTATCTGCATTTACAGTGTTAACTATCTGCACTTCTGCTATTTTCCTCCAAATAGCAGGAAAATATGTGGTATCCCTTAGTGCATTGTAGTCCAGTTGAGCTAGTATGTCAGTTGGGTGAGAGAGAGTTTAAAAATTTACTCTATGTCTGGGAACACTTTTTGGAAAATATTTTTTGTTTCATTGAATCAAGTTCATTTACACTGCAATCAGGACAATGTCCTAAATACATTGAAAGACTAGTTGTGTGTAAAATATTAGAAAATTTGAAAACCCTAGTCCCTAGAATTTGATGTACTTGCCCTCTGACCTTCCTCACAGTAAAAAGGTAAGGCATACAATAGGTCCCTTTCAGAATTGCTCAGCTACTTGCTTTTCATGAGGCTAAGAAGTCTCAAGGCACAGTCCTGTTGTGCTGTATCTTGCTTAGGAGTTTTTCTGTTACCTCATAATTTAATATATGTTTCCAGTGTTTGGAGGAATCTCTGAACTTAGCTAACTTGTGACCAATAAGCAAAGACGTTGAGATTCAGGACTCCTTTTCTTGCCAAAATTTCTGCAATTCAATAGTATTCAGAGGTACCATGTAATGAAGAGACCACAGATCTGCCAGAAGAATATTGTAGTGATGTAACTCTAGAAGGGTCTCCTATAACTTTCTTTGAGCTTTTAGAAAAATGACTTGTTTACACAATAGCAGGACTTGAGTCTTGTGAAGGTAATGCTCAAAGTTGTCAAAAGTATCCAGTTGAATAACTGGGGATTTCTGGAACTAGGATACTCTCAAAATAGGAACACTGCATGTTGTATGTAGCAACTGATTGGGCTCTGAGTTTAGGTCATCACTTAGCTCCAAATTTAACTGTTTTTGAGGATAACAATAAACACAGTAGGAAATAAACACCCATTCAGTAATGTCACTTGCTGTCTGGAGCTATTAGTTTCATTCAAAATTTGGGCTTAATTGCAGGCAGCTACCTTATATCTTGCAACTTCCGTGATCATAGAGTTGTGTGGTGTTTGTTTTTTGGTTTTGGTTTGTTTTGTTTGTTTGTTTGTTTGTTTTTTTAATTCAGACCAGTTGTGTTCTTTAGTGGATTTGATGATTTGAGAAGATATTTCTTCTTTACATTTAGATAGTTTATTTGGATAGTTTGGTAAGTCTTAGGGGTAAGATCCTCTCACATCTGTTATATATAGTTCTTTAGCTTGTGAGGGGAAAGCTTAAGAAATTTGTTGAAAATTATTATTGCATCAAGAAACCCATAATTTGGACAATGGGCTGTCTATGGAGAGTTTTGGAGATCTTACAATGTTTTTAGGCTTGTTTTTCACAGTTTGACTTTCTCTAAGATTCAGATTTCTCTTGAGACTTCAGTATAATGGGACTTTGTTGAAGGCATCAGCTAGAACAAGATCTGCCAAGACCTGGTTTTCCTATATAATGCTTGAGTTAAGCTTACAGTATGTTTATGGCAACTTCTGTTGCTGTACATGTAGTCACTGCTAATGAGCAAAAAACTTAATTCTGTTTGCTCTGCAAAACAGCTTGATTAACATGGTTGGGAATGTCCATTCCAGTGTACAATGATTTAAAGGGCAGCTTGCTAAGGGTATTTTGTATAAATAAAGGTTATTTGACCTTTCTCCTGAAAAGATCATTAAGCTGTCATTCAGAAAACCGCTTCCATTGCTTCCATTTCATTCAAGGAGATGGATTGAAGTTTTCTGCTAATATGAAATCTTGATTCAATTTTCCTATTAGCCTGATCAAACTTGAAAGGGTTTTTGGAGGGTTTTTTTAGATACCAGTGAAGTGAAAGTGAAAGCCAAAGCAAAAGTTACTGTCTTCCCAGCAAAAGATACTGAACTTGTAGCATGTCATAAGCTCTTTTCTTGAAATTACATGGTTAGATGCCTGCAAGAGAAAAACACTAAACTGCATATTAGAATGTATTTCTATGATTTGCACTGCTATCAATGCATGTTATGAAGTTAAAGCCTTAGAAGTTGCTTTAATCACATGAGCTATTAAAGACCAAAGCAGCAGTCGGGAAAATGCTTGATGCCTCATTTGATATATATATCTTCATAGAGGTATTCAGAATAGGGAGGCTGATGAGAATCAAAAGCTTTGGCTTTTGTGTGTCTTTCACATTCCAACAAGAGTGGGCATGAAACAGGAGAGAGATGGAGGATTTATATTTCATTTTCCTTGAGATCWCCTTGAACTGAGAAATTCCTTCTTGCAAGGCATTTGAACAAAACATATGTTGCCTTGCTCTTCCCATCCATGTTGAAGGAGTAACCATGGTAAAAGTAAATATGGTCTGAGTAACACACTGGGCTGAACTATGCAGTATGTGCTCCATGACTTACGTTAGTTAACTTTCCTATGCATGTGTGTTGTTTCTTACTCCCTGTCGTGATTTTGTATGATTAGCATAGCTCTTCCGCAAAAGACTAAGGATTATAACTAAAGTCATTAGTGTTCATGGGTGTGTGTATACACACATGAATGTTTGTTGCAATGATTTTTAGATGTCCGAGTCTCCTCATGCTTAGTTATTGAAGAAATTATTTCAATGTATTTTCATAGAGACTCCTCTCTCAGCTGTAGCTTCTCAGTGGGTCTCTAACATAATAATAAGCAATAAAAATGGCGCTGAAGTGTGTTGGCTATCGTTTACTGGTATTCTGCATCATGATTTTTTTTTTAGCATTAATAAGTATTTTCATAACTTTAGCATATGAATTGGAAAATATTGCATCTCTGCCATGTACAGTGAGTGGTGAGACAGACTCTTTGGTGTGAAATATCATGCACTTGTAAATACACTCATAAGCTGGCAGATTAGCAAGTCAAATGTGGTGAGTCATCAAACTGATCAAGAAAATTTGGATATGAGCCCTTTACTGATAGAGAGACCATTTATTTGAAACAGCCAAAGGGTATAGTATTTCAAATCCAATTTTGTATGTGAATACTTTGAAAGGGGAGCTGTTTTTAAAATTCTAGCAAACAGCTGTGTTCAAATTTAGCTTTCTAGCCAGGTGGCTTCTGTTACAGATTTTCTTGCATATATTCCCATAATATATTATAGTCTTTGTTATAACAGAGAGTCTGAGATTGTAACTCAAAATCCTTACCCCAAGCAACATGATTCAGGTTCAGCCAGGCTTATACTTTTGTACTTGTATTACTGTGTTTGCATCTTAAGCAGGTGAAGTATCTGTTCCTTGAATAGGCACAATCATATTTTTTCATTTCCAAAGACCTCCTTTACTTTCTAGACAATGAACACTGTATTTTCCTATCTATTTTCCTGTCTCAGTGTTAAAGTTAATTGAGGTATCTTTGCTTGTATAAGGGCTTAGTTTATTTGCTATTGCGTAAATCAACTGCTCTTATCAAACCTTCTTTTGGGCTAACTATACAGAGTTTTAGTATCTCTTTTGCTAAGCAAAGCATTAGCAAGAAATAAAATACTGTTTCTTTTTTCTTCTGTTCTGTCTGTGTGTCGTCTTTTTAGGGAGACAGATTTGGCCTAAAGATGTATAATTTCTTTTGGTTTTAAAGAGAATTCTGTGTGACAGATGCCAGCCTCTTTCAGGATTTATTTTTTTTTTAATTCAGAGTATCTCAGAAGAGAGGAAAAGTAGAGGCACTATATTTCAGAGCACAACAGAAAGTATGTTTGAACACAAAGAAAAGGTTTAAGACTCTCAGAAATGTGTGCTCTCTGAAAGTCCTCTATTGTTGCTCTAGAACTAATGTAACTACTGTGACAAGACCAACAATGGGAAAACTAGTGTAAGTTTGGCATAAAATCTTTTTTTTCTTAGCTACTGTTTGAGTGATTATATGACTCTGTTCTTGTTTTATGATAATGCTTGTAATGTTACTAGTGTGGAAAAACATCTCATGTAGACAAAGATGCAGGGTATTATATTAAAATGAATTTTAATATAATTAAAAAATTGTTGTAGAATTTCCTAATCTGACTACTCAGACCTTCAGTTAGCTGAAATATCTTTTGATTTAAACATACACTTATTCCTCATTCAAAGCGACATATCATTTGTAGGAGAGAGTGGCCTCATATGTCAAAATTACCATCACAGGAATGGTTTTACAGGAATGTTTTAAGACAAATGCTTAAGACAAATACTTGCTTTAAGACAATGCTTTCCAAGTGCATAAATAATAAATATATCATCAAACATTACCCCTCCTTCACATTTTTTTGGCACTATGCAATAAATGACATCAATGTTTGGGTTCAGTTTTATTATTGATTAGCTGTTTGACCAGTAACTGGTCATACCCCTGTCTTCAAGGTCTTAAAATCAGTGGGATTATTTAAGTAGTAAGGTATTGCATATATAGTAGTTTGAATAGTTAGCTAATAGAATGGTGGCAATAAAACTCTGGTACAACAAGGTTTAGACAGCTCATCAAAGACCCTCTGAGAAAGTGGGTGAGTGTGCTAGCTTTTTATCCAGACTAGAGAGAATGTTGTGGCTACAGTGGTAGCAGTAACTGAGGTAGTTATTCAGTGCAAACCCAGATACATCTTCTGTGGACATCGTCGTGGTTTAACCCCAGTCAGCAACTAAGTACCACACAAACACTCACTCACCCTTCCCCCCAGTCCCCAGTGGGATGGGGGAGAGAATCAGAAAAAAAAAAAGTAAAACCCCTGGGTTGAGATAAAGACAGTTTAATAGGACAGCAAAGGAAGAGAAAATAATAATAATAATAATAATAGAAGGATATACAAAACAAGTGATGCACAATGCAATTGCTCACCACCTGCTGACCGATGCCCAGCCTGTCCCTGAGCAGCGATCGCTGCCCCCCCGGCCAACTCCCCCCAGCTTATATACTGAGCATGACGTCATATGGTATGGGATATCTCTTTGGCCAGTTGGGTCAGCTGTCCTGGCTATGCTCCCTCCCAGCTTCTTATGCACTTGGCAGAGCATGGGAAGCTGAAAAGTCCTTGACTGAGTATAAGCACTACTTAGCAACAGCTAAAACATCAGTGTGTTATCAACATTATTCTCATATTAAATCCAAAACACAGCACGATACCAGCTACTAGGAAGAAAATGAACTCTATCCCAGCTGAAACCGGGACAGACATCTAGTCAGCATATGTTATTAGTTTCTGTGAAATTCTGAAAGTATTTATTAAAATCCTCTGCAGGACTGAGATTTGAGTTATGATGCAAGCAAATCTTTGATACATCAAATAGCAGCTCCTAGTCAAATGGAGGTTTGAAGTTTGTTTAACACTGCTTTTTAAAAGTTATTTTGACGCCATGTCTGGGAAATAGAAAATATTAACATATATGTATATAGTTTTTTAATGCAGAGATAATATTTATGCATTTGTTTCAGGTATAATTAAAGGAAGTTTTAGTGCTTCTGAAAGACAACCTCAGATTAGGTAGGTACGATTTATGATTTTAATATAGGTTATATAATTGATCATTCTTATGATCAATTCCAGTTGGTTGTTTCACAGTGGAACAGTTGCGTGATTGCCTTCATGAAACATTTCCTTATCATTACAACTTCATTTTATCTCAACCTATGACCCTTAGTCTGCTTGAGGATTTTGTTTGAGGGTGTTTGCACACAGAAGCTTTACATGAGAAATTTGAGAACTGGCATTAAACTGATAAATAGTTTTAAATTTGGACCTTGCTACATCAGCTTAAACTGATGTTAGTTGGTTTTGCATTTTTCAGTGGCTGTTTTTCTATAGAAAAATGTGTTTGTGTGTTTGGTAGTGTAGAGTAATATCTTGTCCCTTTGAACTCCTCTAGACCTTCTATATAAATGTAGGTATCTATTTTTTGAATTCTGGAGTCCTTCTCATTTCTTTCAAAAAGGAAACAAACCAAAACAGAATATGGCATGGCCATCCCCATTCTCCTTATAAAGGTCTTTGCTTTTTCTTCTGTTATTTATTCAGAAATGCATCAAACACATTCTTTACCAACCATTATTTTTTCTGATCTCCTTGGCACCACTCTTATTCATAGATTCTGTTATTTCTTTCTTCATTTCTGCTTTTCTTTCACATCTGAAAAAAAMCCCGAAAATCACTCTTGGCTCCATCTGCCTCCTGCACAATTTTTTTCTCTTGCCTTTAACTTAACTAGGTAAGTATTTATAATAACGGCATTGATTCCTCTCCCCTGTTTCTCCACAGACCCTGTTTGATCCAGCTTTTACTTAAGGAATGTTGCTGTAGCAACTCTTACTGAGCTGTTTAATGACCTCTTCCAAGTCATAGTTCCTTTATTTTCCTGATCTGCTATTTACCATTAGTGCTATCTTTGCCTTCTTAAAATCAGGTTTTTCTGACTCTTCTGACTCTATCCTTTTCTAATTCTTCCCCTATCTTTTGAAACTATTCTTAAGGACCATTCAGAAGGATACTAGTTTATCTGTTTATCTAATTTCCACTGAATGTTACACATGGCTTATCACTGATCCTCTTGTCTTTTCTTCTGCATCTTGTCTTTGCATGTACAAATGTGTCTACTTATTCATCTACCTGCAAAACCACGCTGCAAATCATGAATTTAGCTGTATACACAAGATGTATTTCCTTCTGTCTATACTGAATTTTTGCTTATCTCTGTAAGATCTCTTCATGGCCATGTGGCCATACAGTTGAGTACTACATAACTAAAAGGAATGTCATAATTACCTGTACCTGAAGTCCCACCCGTTAGCTCGGGCATCCTCAAAAATAACATCCATCCTCACCAATACTTCGACATCTGAGCGTCTGCTTTAACTTGTGCATCTCACAAAGTTCTTGCATTCAGAATGTGTCTCACCGTTCTGCCTGGCATCTTTAAGATACGACCTTTCCTATCAATATACACTGCTAAAGCTCTTGCTTGGGTTCGTAAGGCTATCATGCAAGCAAATTCTCTCCTGGTTTTGATACGTGTATTCTAGTCACTCAAATGCCCATTCAGAACACAGCTGCGAGGAACGTTTCTACAGCCCTACCTTCAATTCTACAGCCCTACCTTCAACCTTGCCGTCTTCTGTGTGTATCCTTTTACTTTTTGTGCTTTTCCTATCACTTCAACTGCAATACTTTATTTTTGCTGTCAGAGTTGTTCTTAGCATATCACCATCCAGTCTGTCACTTACCACTCACTAGCTTTCCATTTTAAGTCCTGCTGCAGTCAGTAATGGCAGCCTCCTAATGCTTGAGCGTTGAAGCAAGCACATTTGTTTTTTCTCCATCTCTGCCCCTCACATAAACATTAGCAAAACTATCTCCTTATCTTTTTTCATAACTACTCCTTGCAACTGTAATTTTCCCTACTGCCTAAAAAATATATACAAATTCTTGCCATGCTAGGGCTGTTGAGGCTGCCATCCCTCAGGACATCATATTGGTTCTTTCAGTTCCCTGTCTGTCTGTATCCATTTGTTGTTGCTTATCTCAGCTGGTGAAATCTGCAGTCTGGGACAGTGTTTGTGTTAAGTATAGAGCAGAAGCTAGCACTGAAACATTTGGACCTATATTTCTGACATTGAGTTATTGCTGTCCTGGTAATGTAGTATCAATTTTTTCCCCCACTTTACTAGTACTGTATGCATTATTACTCCTGTTTTTATCCACTAGACAATAATTACTTTATTCTTTATGTTTTCCATCCATAAAATGGGTTAATTGAAATGTCCTTAAACATGTACAAAGGCAAAATAATGTGTAATCTAGTGGATTATTGAATTTTAAATATTAAAATCCTGTCTGCTGCTTTTGTGCTTTCCAGGCTAAAAACTGAGCAGGGAAGGGAATGGAGTCTAACTTTTCTTTGGTAGAAATCATGCTATTTTGTACATGTAGAGTAAGCCAGCCTTTATGTGACTTATAAATACATAGTTAAAAACTAGTGAACTTGTACAGATTTCCTTTAGAGGAAACATGAGGACTTGTCAGGGAATACTGATATTTCTTCTACAGTCATTGATGCCAAACACAATTAAAAATACTTTTTTCTTTTCTTTTCTTTTTTGAAATAATARTAGAGATTATATTGAAGGTCCGGGATCAAGACTGCGACCAGGTAATTTTGTGCTCGCAACAAAATCAAACTTTAATTTAAATTAAACCTAACAATTTCCAAGTTTTTAAACCTTATTCTCCTGTGCATATAGAGTGTCTCCTCTTTTATTTCCTCAGCTTTACTGCCTATTGATCTGCTCTTGAGATTGCCTCCATTCATGCGCAGGGCCCACACTAAGAAAATAGAGGATTCGTTCGTGACAGGGTGTCAGTCTCATGGTCTTCCAGTTGTAGTTCTTTGCAATATGAAAAATCATGGTATTATGTAATAATTATATTTTTAAGTGTTGGAAAAGCAGATAATTACATTTCAGATACAAACATGTTACCTGAAATATCCTTAAGGAATTTTTAAAAATATGAATTCCAATAGTAAATTAGTAAGACCTCATTTTAATGGTCATTATCCTGGCTAAACTTCTGCTGAATGCAATGGAAATTTCTCCTATGAAAGGAATATTTCATAGAGCCCTTGTAAATTATCATGTATTTATAAATCATCGTTGATGGAACAAGTTTTCCATTTGAGATACTTCTCTTTCTTACTGAGAAGCTTCACATACTGTAAGTTGCTAAGCTGTGATTTCAGAATCCTAATTGTCTGAATTAAATAATATTTGAAATAAAATTATTTTGAGCAGTTGAAATATTGATTGTCATAAAAAAGTACTTTTTATCTATACTAACTTCTATTTCACAGCTTTTTGATATAAAAATTGTATTAAGAATTTTAATTATGCAGTACAATTCAAAATTTGCTGTCCACTTTCAGCAGTTTTCAATGCTGTTTACTGAAGAGTGCCATTATAATACCAACATACAGTTTAAAACCACTATCCAGCCATAATATATCAGAGCTATAATGATCTGCAGACAAACACTTTAGCCTTTGTTAATATTTTCAGTCCTGTGCGTAATTTGAGCAAGTCCGATATCTTTTGTCAGTAATGTTTGCCTTTTGGGTAAAACTCTTAAAAGTTTTGATCAAGTCCTCAGCCGCCTATTCACACACACATGCCCTCATCCCCCAAATAATGCTGTACTTCTGTATTTAAAAAAAATATAATTGTGGGGTGGTCTGGTGTATATGGACTTCATGGGAACTCCTAAAGTTCCTAGCTGAACATTGGGTCTCTAGCTGTCTTTGAAGCACATAGACATCACAAGTAAACATTACATCTGGTCCTCTTAGACCTGGTAAGTCACATTGTTGCTGTCACACTGAAAAAAGAGAGAAAGCTCTATACACTGAATAACAGGGAAATCCATATTATGTCCTACTTGGCCCTTTCTGTTTGCTGATATAATTATAAACATATTCTTATTCAGGAAAAAAATAATCTGAGAAGACCCACAAAAGAAAGGGCACTCGCTTACTTGCCTTTTTTTGTAATACAAACCATTGACAGCAAAGGAGAAGTCAAATACCACAGCACAGGGAGCAGTGAAAAAGGTGACATATCAAGGAAGTAAAGTTTTTATCAGTGTCCTAACAAAACCTGAAGATTCCTAGGTTGTACCAGCAAGACCATACTATTTATTTTGGGATTGAATATAGCAGTGTTGAAACAGTTGGTAGGGAGTTGAAAATGAGGCAAAAAGAGCTAAATCAAAATCGTTCTTCTCATGGCATATAATTTTTTAGATTATTATAGCATGGCTTCCACTGCCACCCTGAGCAGAAAGACAAACCTAAATTCTTCCTTAAGTGGCCCCGGGGAAATGCAAGACTTCTTTTCCTCTTATTGATTATTAAGAGGAGACTTAGGGAAAAAATGTCAAACTGAATTTCACTTGCCTCTCTCAACCCATCGGCCAAAAAGCATTGCCACAAAAAATCTGACAATAGCAATGATATCGTTATCTTCCTGATCCTACTAGAAATGTGTCTCTCTGTGATAGAGAATGACATTTTCTATATCTCTTTGTTTTCTGTGAGAGTGCAGCTCAGATCTGCTTGGTCCCTAGACACTTCAGTTTGTGAATGTTTCTCTTCTACTTCTTGTTAAAGTAGCCAGCACAGAAATTCAACAGGAAAAAATGATAATAGTTCAGTTGTGGGCTAATTAATTTTGGTTTTTGGATTTCATCTCCCTTTCAGTAGAATTTTCATCCTTGATACCAGATCACTTTGCAAAAAAAAAAAAAAGAAAAGTTTAGGTGGATGTAAATCGGTACATAAGACTTTATGATCCTCAGGGTGTTTCTGTATGAGGAAATTTTAGAATTTGGATCGAAATTAGCCTCTGAAGTGTAGTTTATAGATAACTGTATTTAAGAGAGATACGGGGCTGCTGGCTGAAGTTCAATACTTGGACCTAAGCTCTTTGCTTAGCTTCGAGGTCTAATACTCAACTTGGAAAGATAATTTTGTTAACTAATGTTCTTTAGTGATACACTAAGTATTTTATAGTGGCAGTCTKCTGATAAGCTTTTAATCTCTGGGTCTGACGGTGTGTATGACTTAAATACACAAGATTACAAATAATAAATAACAACTAATTTACCACATAAAAATTCAAGAATCTGATTTAGTTTTGGCTCTATACTTTTTCTCAGCAGGCAAAGCATGATAGGTGAGCACTAGGTAAAGAAGAATCAAGCTGTTCTGTTTTAATTGTTATATTTAAAATCTGAATGATATTTTGTAAATCTGTACAGTTTGTAGAATACATAATATTCTAGGACTTCTATGTCCTAATTCTATTAAATTACCTAAAGCTTGATCAGCAGTATTTCTGTATTGGTTCTTATGGCTGGAATTAAAATCATTCCATGGAACACAAATAATTTATTATCTCTTTTTTTAGTTCAATAGGTAAGTTCATAATGTTCTTTAGTTAACAAAATACAGTCAACCTTTTAGATATCCACAAATCAGTACTGAGCTTTGTAAATTTTAAGTAATACTCACTCATTTAGGTAGTCAAGTGAATTTGGTTTTGCTTTTTATCAGCTGCATTTGGCTAGTATTTTTCAAATGTCTCATTGAATATGGCAGGAAACAAATCACATGGATATTTGGTATTACTTGCCGGTGAATTAGGGCAGTTTTGCTTCAGAAAAAGAGCACAGTCTTTTAATCACCAAGCTACTTGTACTACAAGAAAAAATGTACCTACAAGTATATCTATCTCAAATTCTGGATGACCAAGACTGTATCTGATTTAATGGCTGGTTTTGATAAGTCCCAAACAGTAGTTCACTGTTGGGAACTGTTGGGGAAATAAACTTTCACTTTCACTTTCAGCTTTTGTTTTCAATCCTTGATCCCAAGAACTAAATATTTTCACATAGCTGATATATTTTTTTATCTGATTTTAACATATAGAAGTAAATGAACAGGTTAAAATTGTGATGTTAGATTTATTTTGCTGAAAGAAAAGCATAGCTTCTATTCATGCATTACTTCCTTTGCAGTGCTTTTGTCTATGAAAAGTATACACTATGTACATGGATTTGCTTGACAGAGGATGGTAGTCTAGCTTTAGAGGAAGAGGAACAGGTTTACACCTACTCACTGTTTTTGTAAGATAGGAAAAATTTAGCTTTCTTGCTCCTTGCCATGATAATTAATTCACACTTATCTAAATAAAATCAACAATAATTTAATAAAAATGATATGAGGAAGCCTAAATGTTTGAAGTACTGCAATATTCTTAATTCTAAAGTCATGTTTTTCCTTTTAATTCCAAACTGACTCTGTTCTTTACTTCAGAGTTTGTACTACAAAATGTAGTGTCGTTGTCATCGGGTATGATGGATGCTTTTTAGCAAGGATCCCATTTGGATACCCAATTAAGTAGTTAAGCACTAAAATATAAGCCTGTGTGTGCACTGTTTGTGAATTTGTGTATGCATATCTATTGTGTGTGTTGTTAGGTAATAGCTCAAGGAAATGTTCAAATACAATGTGCTTAAAAAAAAAGGTTTTTTTGAATATCTGTTTTAGAAGAAAATATTAGAAACAACTTATAGCAACTTATTTTCTCAAAGTGTCAATACTTTCTTATTGTGGATCTCCAACTTCATGATCTCTTCTTAGTAATTAGTCAATGAATATTTTATCTTCTGATCTGTTTAGTGTACAAGTCTACTTGAAATGTTAATGCTTAGAGAAATGGTATGGAGATATATTAAGAGACACAACACTTTTCAAAACTGATAAAATATTTAATTTCTAAATTTGTTTAGTTTTTTCTTCAAAYAGGCCAACTTTATATCCCATATAATATGGCAGGGACGGGGGGGATAAAATTTTCATTATATATAGTGCATATGTAATGTGCATAGCTCATAATTACATGCATATGTACATGGGAATTGAATCTGTGTTAATATTTTGTGGTTGCTTAACCTCATGCATTTTTCTATCGATATCTAACTAGCTTTGCATTTAAAAGTTTTTAAAATCCACTTTTCCCTAATATTCACAGGTCAACATTACTATTTTTATGGAATTTACAAGCAAAGGCAATATACAGTCTGTAATACAGAGCAATTGTCTGTATTCTTTCCTTTGCAGGGAGAGGAATTTTTACAGCATTATTCTTTGCTTAGCATTGATGTTCTTTTATTCTAAACATGAAAACTGCCATTTATGCGCTTTATGATGGTGTCATTTTGGTCATGGAGAATGCTGATAACAGGTCCTTTCCACAGTCTCCATCAGTATGTCCTTTAGATAGGGTGATCTTTGGTGGGGAGGAATTTATGACAAAGAACAGAAACCACCAATTTTCTGTTGCAAAGAAGGCCCAAGAGATTCATAGCTTCTTGCACATTTTCTTGAGGTTTCTCTCAAAACATGCTCTTGCTAGATGTTGGAAACAAAAAGTAGCTGTGATAAAGCAACACACATCACTATAAGGCAACATGAAAATATATTTTAATAAAATTGTTCTCCAAATGGTCCGCATCGGACATTTTATTGTAATTCTTAGGGTAAAATGAAAATAAATTTCGTAACATGAAAATATACAAAATATAAATATCATTTATTTATTAGCCTATGTAAAAAAAGACAGTTAAAATAAGAAAATTCTGTTTATGATATCTTTAAATTTCCTTTTGAATAAATGTGGGAAAACCTTTATGGTCAGTGAGGTACATTAATACTTGTTTTCTCTTAGAGTAACTTAGAAGTGAATCAGAGAAATGGATTTTCTTTTGAAACCTATTATCAGTTACATTGTCTAATCTTTTAAGTTTTTAGATTATCCTTTTTTTGTTCCCAACACTATTGGAAAAGCAAGTCATGCATTAAAACTTAATATTTACATCTACAGGTTTTAGACAGTGTATGCTATTAATATATTAAGGCAACAAAATGAGCTGTCCTCCTGATTTTACTTTTGTCATCTACAGCGTCAGCAGGAATTGCTGTATCACAACGGAAGGTGCGTCAGATCAGTGACCCTGTTCAGCAGATTCTTATTCAGCTGCACAAAATTATCTTCATCACTCAAGTATGCATTACTGTTGCTTCTGACATTCTATGCTTTTTAGTTGTTTGCTGTTGTCAAAATGATGGTACTGCAAAGTGCTGCTAATTTAGTCACTGTTCTTTAAAAACAACAGAACTTGACATTTTTGCAGATGACAGGATGCTTTAAAAATATATCATTTAAATAAAGACTAACCTTGAATATTAGTATGTGGAGGATGGCAATAATTGAGTCATATGAAAAAAAATCATTGGCTCACCTCAGAAAAATGGATTGTACAGTAAATTATTTTTACAACATTCTGTCATGCCAGCAATATGAATATTTTAAGTGACTTAATATCATATACTGACATGGAGAGTACATAAAATTCTTTCCTCTATAGCAATAATTTGTAAAGAACTTCTAAGTAATAATTTTTATTATCAATAAATAGTAAYAATTTCTTGGGATTTCTAGTGCAATAGTTCAAATCCTGAACATGTTAAATATTTTGAAATGTCAGATCTTTTTCAAACTTAAGACTTATTTCAAGATTAAGTTCAACTGTTCCATAGTGAAAGAGAGTTAAAGTTATTTCATGCTGGTTCCAAAGCAAAAATGGAGTTGATATAAATCTGCGTTGAACTCTCAACTAAAAATGTGATGGAAAACTTTTTATTCTCCGGAAAGATGGCTGCCATTCAGTTACTTGCAAAATTTTCTGTTATTAAATAAACTTATTTTTATTTTCCAAAATGAAGTGTTTATATTTGGAAAGTGATGTTTATCACCTCAAGGGATTTCAGATTGCTGAGCCAAATTTGTATGTTTTTGTTTAGAACAGAATAGCATAACTGAACTTGGGTGTATTTTACAGGTCTTTTTTTTTAAAAAAAACCTGTCRAGCTTATCAAAACAGGTAATACACGAAATAAATTATCAGGGACAAGGAAAACAATTGTTATTTAAGATAATTGGAATTGATTGAATTTATTGCAAGAATGATCTCCTTCACCTGCTAACAGACATGAGGCAAGTTCAGTCTTTACATGCTGTATTAGGAGTATGTCCAAGACGTTCATTAGTGAACCTACCCTCTCTCAAGTGGCCTACTAATTAATGCAAGTTATCATAACATGGATGCCCAATAACTGAGAACTAACAGCAACGCAAAGACTTGCTCAGAATTGACCACCGAAGCARTAGTAACAACTTCGATGCTTTTGGTGTCAGTTGGTTTTGGAGTGGGAAGGCAGAATGCCTGTACTTGTTCACTGTGTACTATGTGCTTCTCTTGTACTTGTTTATGTTCTTACAAATTTAAGGTAGAATATTTTTTATAATACATAGCTGTTTTCTAAAACTCTGTTACATATTTCAGCTGACAATTCTAAACTGAAGTTTACAAGGGAGAGTTCTTGCCTGTTAGTTCTTGGCTGCCAGCAGCCTTCCCAATCCAGTTTCCATGGGAACAAGAGTCAGAGTGATCTCTGGAAAAGAATGTAAGAGAAAGCTTTTAAAAAAGCATTATGTAAATCCTTGGCTCTTTTTTTTTTTTTTTAAAAACTGATCTGACATCTGATTTCATTAAAACAAAAGCTAAAATTGAACACTAGCGCCTGAGACAACTCTGAGCTTCTCATGCAGTGGAGTTGCCCTTTACCACCTTTGCTTCCGAATATCCCAGTATGCCCATGGTACATTAGCTGCACACAGTCCATTGCAGTGGCATGTAGACTATAGAGTATCTCGCAGGCCTTTCCTAAGGCATCATTTTTTTTACTCACTTATAGGCTAGGGAACATTCAACATCTGACTTAAAGCGTATGTGTAAGGCCTTATCTGCATGAAAAGAGAGTAGTATCTATCTGTAACAAAAAACTGTATGCAACCATCTGTCTGATGAAGTCTTTTACGCTTAGGATGTAAACTTGATCCCTGGTTTGCCAGAGCAAATCAGGACTCCTGTGAGGCCAATATAGCTGTTCCAGATTTATAGCCATCTAAGAGCAGTAATTTGTTTCAATGGGAAAAAAATCTTTGTAATGTGTACTGTGACAATGTTTGGATATGAATCGTTAGTGGTCAAACTTTCCTTGAGTAGTCAAAAAGCTTCCTGAATTCAATGGAGTGGCATTTTGTGAATTTATGTCAGTGATGTGATTGTAAACTCCATACTAAATGGTATAAAATCGTATTTTTATAAACACTGTCTGCAGGTATAAGCAACTATACAAAAAACAGCATAGGAGATCCTTCCAAAAGGGTAGTACATACCACAGAATTGTCATCAGACTGGGTTGGTGTCCTGGTTTCGGCTGGGGTAGAGTTAACTTTCTTTCTGGTGGCTGGGAGGGTGCTGTGTTTTGGGTTTGGTATGAGAGGAGGGTTGATGGCCCATTGATGTTTTCGTTGTTGCTCGGTGGGGCTTGCGCCAGGGACTTTTCGGCCTCCCGTGCTCTGCCAGGTGCACGGGAAGCTGGTGGGGGGAGCATAGCCGGGGCTTTTGACCCAGCTGGCCAATGGGGTATTCTATACCATGTGACGTCATGCTCAGTATAAAAACTGGGGGGGGGCTCTCGTGGTTGGGGACACGTGGGGCATTGGTTGGCGGGTGGTGAACAGTTGCATTGTGCATTGCCTGCTTTGTATATTCTGTTATTGTTGTTGTTACTATTGTTATTATTACTGTTCTACTTTGTTTTATTTCAGTTATTAAACTGGTTTTATCTCAGCCCGTGAGTTTTCCTACTTGTGCCCTCGCGATTCTCTCCCCCATCCTACCGGAGAGGGGGCAGGGGTGAGCGAGTGGCTGCGTGGTGTTTAGTTGCTGGCTGGGGCTAAACCACGACAGTTGGTGTCATTGCATGACCAACGGCTGAAGCTTTACATTTACTGTTGGAGCATAAAAATGATTTTAAAATCTCAAAGAGTAAAGGAATAGAACTCCTTTGAACTGTCTTTTGAAGACTTTAAAACGCAATAAAGTATGATTTGTGCCTTTCTTTTGTAAATATACTTGAAAGATGTGTACTTTTTCAACCAAAAAATACAGGAGAAAAAGTATACAAAATCAGTTTTGCTTTATAGACAAGTGAAATGTAAATTACCTCCCACAGGAAGCTTCTAGCAAAAGAGACATTCTGAATTGTATTAAGATGTGCATAAGGACTTTAAAAGAGCCTGCTGAAGCTGTGAGGAAGATTCACATTAATTTCTACACACATTGAATGAAGGTCTAAGCTTCTTGAAGTTCCATTAATTTCAGCTGGAGTCACTCATTATAGCCAACATGAAACCTAGTCCAATGTTCTATGGGCTTTGTCTATAGAAAGATGTCCCAAATACTAGCACTTTGATCAGGGAGGCAAATCTAGTATTACCTGTATTAGGCTTACTATAGTGATCTTTACCTTCAAGGCTAGAGGGACTGAGTTACAAGCCTAACAGAATGGGTAAACTAAGGAGCATCATTATAATATGCCATTAAATCAAGTCTTGTACTGTTGTTTATCACCATGCTATTAAACATCAATGTTTCTTTTTTGCAGTGTAGCTACTTTTTTCAATAATGGTACTGCTGATTAGGTMATCTTTATGGGAGGTGTAACTGAGTGGTGAAAACATCTGTTTCTTTGTTTTGTATAGCTTCCTCCAGCTTTGCAATGCAACTTGAAAAGGAGAATCATTGAGAGATTCAAGAAGTCCCTCTTCAGTCAGCAGAGCAATCCTTGTAATCTGAAATCAGAAATGAAAAAGGTGTAGTACACCAATTACTACCTATGATTGGCTTTGTCTCTTCTTCTATTTGAATTAAGCTGTTGATACTAATGTCACAAAAATATAAGTGTAAGATTCTGTTTTTAAAAGGAAATAATTGGAATGTTCTTTAGCTATCCTTTATTTGGAAAATATGGAGACTTCTTAAGTAAGCAGTTTCTACAGATTGGTTTCAAGTTTGTATCTGATCATTAGAACATTTTTTGTAAATGGAAAGGACCTGCTAGCTGCTAATATGCAAAACCAGACTTCATCTCATCAGAGCTCAGAAAGAGAAGAGGAAGGAAAATGTAACTTCTTGTGGCAAAGGCTGATAAAGATTATGTAAGCTCTTAATTTATGTAAGCTCTTCTTAATTTACTATTGGTTTCCCAGTATTAGTCATGTTTTGGAATGTATTTGTACTAAAACTATGAATTTTAAGAAAGAACTGTTCCAGAGTGTCTTGAATATAGCATACCTTGTCCCATCGTTGCATAGTGTGTTAGAAACAGTTTAGTGTCATCAGTTTAAAAATGCTGCAGATTTGCAAGAATGGCATGACTAAAAAACCATGCCTGCATGTTTTCCAATGACATGCTGGGTGGTCTCCAACAGAGGAAGAGCTAACGACCAATATTGGCATTTCTAAATGTTCCTTCAAAATCTTCTGAGAAGGCTGTAGTCAGCAGAGGATCTGAAAATGACATCCTCAGCATCTGTGTACTGTGGGAGACTGTGAAGCTAAGATATTTCATTTTTGAATTGATGACAAACCAGTTATTAAGTATGTTACTGTATCTAAAATTTGATGACAAATATTCTTATCACTCACATAATTCCCCTGTGTAACTTAATGTGATTGTCACCTACTTGCACTGGACTGTGGAATCTTCTAAGTCATTCTTTGCTATGGAATGGACTGACCCCAAATGCTAAATCCTTCCTGTACTTCTGTAATAATTAATCTGAGATGCTTAAGCTCCATGGAAGGTGGCTACTTAGTGTTTACATTAGTTTACATTGCTAGTACATTTGAAAGATAGTTAAAGATGCCTCTCTCTGAGCCATCGCTTTCATGCCAATTTGCTGTCCTGTAAATCAAACTGGGATTTACATTAAACAATTCCTGTATTTCAGCCATAACATTAAATCTAAGGAAATATTTGCTAATAGTGTATTGAGTTGATGTTTTCAGGGAAGGATGCCCAAAAATATGGTAAGAAAAAGGAAGTTTTTATTATAAAATTAACCTAATTTTCAAATGCTCAGAAATAAAGGAACCTATTTATTTATAAATTTATAAATGTTTTTAACTGTAAAATTGTGTTAGCTTCAAAACTGTTGGATTTAAACCTGAAGAAAAGGGAAGAAGTACACTATTTAAAAAGTAAATGGTAGTAAATTGAAGGTGTTTGAAATGCTGAATGAAATTATGGGCATTTCTACCTTGAAGGAAACAGTTATAGAAACTATTAATAGAAAGCAACAACAAAAATCGCAGTTAGAAGGATGAAGGATTGATAAGCATCAATGAATAAATGGTACATATTTTACCAAAATCACCACCATAAATACATTGGGTAACATGGATACCATTTGGAGATAATAGGAAGAACCTAAATAGAGTAAAGAATTAGGTTGAACTTTTCCAGTAAGTGTTGTTACGAGGTTGTGCAATTTCTGCAAATAAAATCTAAAAGTCATGGGTTTTTAACTATGCTGAATTAGAAAACCTAATTAGAATAACAGACAAAAAGATTCCTCCACTGATCAGTGGTGGGGTAAAGGTCTTCCAAGAACGGATATTATTCTGTTACTGTAACTGTAAAAGTGTTAACATGCTGCAGAAATGCATAACTGGAATTTCTCTCCTGCCCACAGAGATATTTTCATGTCAGAGTTGTTATGAGTGGATATTTTCAAAACTAGACGTTTTTAAGTTTATTATCAGTATCCTTGTTCACATAATCAAGTAGCTGAACTGACTTTCAGGTTTCAGAAGTGCTGGGATCCCTCTAAGGGGAATTATACGACCTGAGTATGAACTAACAATTTCACTTGAAGCCCCGGTTTTGAAAACCAGAGTCATCAGCTGTTTCTCTCCTAGGTTTGAGGGAATACACTTCCATGTTTATCTTCACACAAGTGTATAGTTTATGACATTTTATTCAAATAGTCTAAAAAACCTCAGTGCTTTATACTAAGTGCAGATTGGCAGCTTGCAATGTTCAGTCAGTGTTTCTGGAGAGAAGGTAGGATGTTAATAATTGTGTTCACCACTTTTTCATCAATCTAAAAAGTATTGAAATCTCCTTTGACTTCTGATTGCACTGGGAAACACAGGAAAGGGTAAACTGCCTCACAGAAGTCTAAAGTTTGGGCAAACGGAAAGGGTGGAGATTTCAGGTGTCCTTTGCTTTTTTTCTCTCTTTTTTTTTTTTCTTCCCCAGCTGCTGCAAGGTTCTCCTGAATTGATTGAGCCCAGCTTCTTCACAGCAGATTGGCATGTGGTACTTCTCTCTTCAGGTGGAAATATGTTGCTTCCAGATGATAGAAAAGGTAAAGAAAGCAAAAAACCCTCTCTACTGACATGTGTATTTCTAATAAAGTGTATGGTATTAAAGTAGAAGGAGTTGCTGCTCTAAGATCTATCTTAAAGACAGTAAAGTTATGTTGACTATACTGATTTTCATTATCAGGGTTTTGTTTGTTTGTTTGTTTTTTGTTTGTGTAATTCCTGGTAAGATATGCAGTTTACCACTGATGGAACGTTCTACTAATTCAAGAGAGTACACTTTGAAATTACAAAGAAATATCAAAGAAGCAAATAAATGGTTCATCCATGAAAATCAATAGAAATGTTTGTAACTGAAAATACCCTACTTAGGATTTACTTGTCCTTGCACGTGATTTTTAAAGCAACTCTATTTAAACCCTATTTTGTTCTTCTGCCATGTTTGAAACAATTATACTGGGATGATTTAATTACCTAGCTAGATTAAGCGCTACAAACTTGGAGGAGGGAAATGCTACATGCTATACCACACCTATATAGTGTAAAGTGTATACGTATGCTACATGCTATACCACATCTATGTAGTATAAAGTGTATACGTATACTTTAGAAAATTAATAGTGTCAAATATACTTTGGACTAGTGATACTCAAGAGTGACAAATCATGAACTCCATCTTTAATGAAACCTACCATCACTGGCATCATCCAGGGTGGGGAACCACAATTCCTATTTCACAGACTTGTTTCATCATATGCCTCTTTGTGCAGTGGACATAAGGGAAATGTGCAGCCTGCATTTTGGTGTTTGTGCCATTTCCATTCTTCTAAATACAGGAAAAGCTATGTTACAACCCATGGACTAGAGGACATAGTAACATTAAAAACTGTGGTGCCAGAAAGAAGGGTGAGAAACTTTGGTTTTGCTGGCCTTTGTGTTGAAACTGGCATATCAGTTCCACAGCTTATTGCAACAAGTGAAAATAATACTAGGTGTCAAGGGTGATATTTAAGTAGGAAATGAGTCCCTAACAATCACTTTAAATATGAGCTTTATTTTGTTCTGGAGACAACAATGCAATTTGATCAGATGCTCGGTACCTTTAATTTTTGAGTCTCTTAACCTGCAAAGAATACTTTTGACCTCACAAATTGCTGCTGACTGTGTGCCCTTTCCACTATAAATCATAAGTGGGGAAGAATAAGAAAGTTGCATTGCTACGCTCTGTTACATTAAGTATTTAAAATATTTTCCATCAGTTGGAACTCTTTCATAATGTGATAACATTGCATGCCTCAAATGTTCATACCGTGCCATAAGATCCTCCCACCTTTGCAGGGGGTCATTGTGGTCAGTGGAATAAGCTGCTGATAATCAAGCATCTCTCTTGTCATCATATTTGTACTGGAATTGCTAAGAAACTGATGAGGGACATAAACCCCAAATTCAGTAGTATAACATTACTTGCCTTTTACTTGAAGGTATTGTTGGCACTTCTGACATAGCAGAAGGGATGACATATGAACAGTTGCAGGTAAGCTATAAATATACCTATCTGTATTAATTTATTACTTTTGATAAAGATGATTTACTGAAATGAATTTCTTCTATCTTGTAGACTCTAATTGAAGAGGTTCTAGAGGAAAGTGGTTATTACAATTTCTCTTCTAACAGGCAAGTCTGTTCAATTTAAAAAGAAAAAGTTAATTATGGTGTGCTAAACCCAAATGTATGATCTGACTGTTTACATGATTACGATTTCACTTTACACTTAGTGCAATACATGGTTTATTATAATACATGGATGAATGGACTGGAATAAATGTACGGGGGACATATTAGCTAAGCTAAGCAGGTTTTTTTGGCCACATCTGTTTTCTTCACTCAGATGATAGAGTGGTACAAGTTTGGCAGCAATTTCCTCACATTTTTCCTATATAAAATCACAGCTGAACAAAAGTTTCATTTAAATAGAAGTATATTTTATTATAATACTCTACCATTACAGGATTGAAAGGATGAAGCTGACATATTTAGTAATATGTTTGAGTACAGCACAACAAGAAGAATAAGTAGTTGCGAGAACAAAAGTGCAAAGGATGAAAAAAAATTTAATGGTCTTTGAAACGAGGCAAATGCCTTGTCCTAGAGATGCTATATCTTTCCTGCAGGAAACCTTTGAGGAACACAAGAAAGAAAATACATGAAAAATGTCCTTATAGCCCACAACATAAGCTTAGCATTTCTCATTCTTTTTACGTGCTAGCCTGTTATTTATCATCTCAGATATTCTTTAGTGCAAGAAAAGTTCACTACTTCTGTCAAGTCAGTCTGTTCCTTGTCTTTGCAGTAATCAACATTTTAAAGCCTGGGAGACTGCAGTTAGGTTTTCTAAAACAAATAAACAAACATATACCCCCTCCCCAATATGGATATTAAGAGATTTTAAGAATATATAGTTCCTAGTGCTTCAGTGATATTTTTCAGTTACCTATTATCTCTGCAAACTTTTCTGTATGGATTGACTCCAGCTTGAAAAGTTTCAAATGTTAGTCTGAATACCTTTATAGGCTACTTCTTAAATTGGAATTCCAGCTCACAAGTGTCTTGCAGCTGCCAGCTGTAAATATTGAAAAATCATGATTCAGCACTCCCAAAATAAAATAATAATTCTCTCTTTAAACCTTCAGGGTATACTTGAATCATGTTTACAGATCACTTTTGCCAGCCACGAGGTCTAACAAATTTGTTTATAAGTGTTTTCAAGTATTTTAAAGTTTTGTTCTAATCACAAGCTCCCAAGATTTGGAGCTGTAGAAAAAATATCGCACAACTTATGGGAAAAAAAAAAAGAAGGCGGCTTTCATTTTAACATCAAGATCTAGCAAGTCTTATTATAAATGTGTAAATGTGTTGTAGTTGTACAGGCATTTATCTCACAAACAGACTGGCAAAAAGCATCTTACTGCAATTAACTATAATGAAGCAAGTGTGTGCTGAATATGGACTTGAGTATTTTACACAAACTACTATAAAAATAAGATATCTATTAATGGAAATCAAAGAATCACAGAATATCTCAAGCTGAAGGGACCCATAAGGATCATTGAGTCCAACCCCCTGCTCCTTGCAGGACTACCTAAAACTAAACCGTATGACTAAGAACCATCGTCCAGGTGCTCCTTAAACTCTGACAGGCTTGGTGCCATGACCAATTCCCTGGGGAGCCTATTCCAGTGACCAACCATTCTCTCAGCAAAGAACCTTTTCCTAATGTCCAACCTGAACTTCCCCTGACGCAGCTTCATTCCATCTCCTTGTGTCCAATTACTGTAAATGTAATCGCTGAAATGTAAAGGATGCTTAAAGATTGCAGGCAAATATGCTAGTACTTTCAAGATGTAGCATAGGAATGCCACAGAAATGCACATGACACTAACAGCAGTAAAATAGTTAACATTCTGTTTTTCCTGATTTATTCAGGACTACTTATTTTTCTGCTGTGCTGGAATTCCCTAGAGAGTAGTTGTTCTGTAGAATCTTAAGTCACTTTTCTACATTTTTGGAAATTTCATTTTAGACGAGACATAAGAGAATATTCTTCATAGCCACGCAGGATGACAGTGTAGTGTAAGGTGTTCTTCTCTATGCTATGTTTATCCTGCAGAAGGAAACAGGGGGAAAAGAACAAGCAGTACATTTCCATGCATACATAAAGTCTGGAGAAGGCCAGTGAATGCTCAGCATCCTTCTTCACACTGGTGGATGTGCTATGTATTTGATTTTCCCAGGAGCACAGGAAAGTTGGAGTCATGCAACTTCTTCAGCAGTGCTGATAATATGTTGTCCACAGTCAGTGCTGATTTCTGCTTTGTTCATGGGACTTATAGCAAAATGACAAAATTGATTTTGGAGTGGGTGAAAGGAATGGAGTGAAATCTCCTTATAGGTATGAATCTCTTTAGAAGTTTAGAAGTATGTTGTCTAGATTTGATTTTTTTTCCCCTCTTGCTTAGAGTGGTTAATGTGTGCATGCAACAGCTATTGTTGTAGACTGACCCACTTCACTGCATGTGTGTCACTCTAGCATGTCCTGGCTTTAGCTGGCAGATGGATACAAAATAGCCATACTGCAACCTAGTTGTTGATCTGTTACCAGCAACAACATGTGCCCTTGATTTTTCACTATGCTTTTTAATCCTATTACCTGCTGTGATGCATAATTACGTTTGGTTACCCTGTCTCTATTACATTACTTCTTTTCCAGACAAGGTTCTACCCCCAAATAACTTACTATTTTTCCTACTCTTCCAGAAAATTGACAGACCATGCTTTGACCTTGGCTGTCAAAAACATATCTCTATTTCTAGAGGACTTGCCATGTTTTCTGAAGTATGCTCTGCTCAATGCCATTCAGTGCTTTCAGAACTTAAGCAATTTTTTTTTTTTTTTTTTTTTTTTTTGCTTCTCACACTCTCTCCAAATAGCCACACAGTCCAGTTTCGATAGCTGTCCAGTATTGAATGATTCATTTGGCTAGCAGACATGCATCATCAGGCTTTGCCTCAAACTCTCCAAACAGCTTAAGCAAGCTAGAAGGACAAATCACTCTGCCAAGCTGCACTGCAAGTCACTTATCGGTGTCCACCATTATCTGGTTTTATTCCACCATGCAGAATTTGGTTTGCAGCCCTCAGAGCAACATCCTATCAGCCATTCTTGCCTAAAACTGTTTTGAGCCTTGCTCTACTTCCTCTCTTTTATACACAGTGAAACATTTCAGAAGCAACTGCAAATTTTCCAGCAGAAACTCAATACATCCTGTAGCTTTCCTGGGATCCCCTTCTTAGAAAAGTGTTCATGGAAAAGCTTTAGAAAAAAGTACTAGGAGTAATGAATATCTGTATCTTTGCTTTAGCAACAGATAGGGCAATGCACCTATTTTTTAACTTTCTTAGCTTATTTTAAAAGCTTTTMGTTTAGATTGAGTTTTTCAATTTCTAAGATGGGAAGTTCTAATGAGGCAGCATGTGTGGGGCTTTCACAATGGAAACAGAATGATAGTGTTTCTAGCAAGAAACAAATTGCCTTCCCTTCTGCCCATAATAAGTTTCTAGCTCTTCTAATAGAAATGTGAAAAAAAGAATTCCAAAGGCTCAGAAGTCCTCAGAAGGCACATCAGAACACCACAACTTGATTTGTGAAGTTGCAAATTTTTAAAGATGTTTCTTCATTTTAGGACCAAATTTCTTCATGATTTCTGACCGAATTAATTGACCGTATCAGCTCCATATGTTGCAAGGCTACAAGGTGAATTCTGTTTTGGAACAAAGAATTCCACAGCTGCTATGCAACGACATGGGACATGTATGCTATTGCTAAAAGCACTATTAAATGCAGAATAAACAGCTAGATAGTGTATAGCGTAATAATGCAATCTCCTACCTCATCATGGAGCACACTCTGTAGAGAAAACATTCTGAAAATATTTTTTCTTTTTCTGTTTTTGAGGGATTTGTGTGCATTGTCTTTCTTTCCCATCCCTGTTGCCCCTTGCTGTGCCCCCAAAATTCCAGGAATATATAATGGAAAACCAAACTGCAAGTGAGGCGATGACATGAAAATTGTAGTAGGACCAATAAACTGTATACAGAGTTAAAAATGATTCAGGCAACTTGATTGGGTGATGAGAGAGAAACAGGAATTCTTTAGAAACTGAGACAGCTTCATAAGAAAAGTGTCATGCTTCCCCCCCCCCCCCCATTTTCATTATAATAGTAATTACTATCTCAATACCAGTCATTTCATGGGGATTAATGACCAGCTGAGGATAATGACCCTCAGCTTTATCTTGAATAATCAACTTGTGCCCATTTGTCACTAATCTCCTGAAATTACTCAGCACTCCAATTGTATTACTTATTTATACAGAAATTTGGTAAACATGCATTAAAAAGACCCTGTAATGTTTCAAAATTATTCTGTTCACATCCATTGTGCCACTCTTTCTTTTTTTTCCTCTTTCTGATTTAATATTATACTGCACAAGAGGCAAGCTCCTTGTTGTTTGTGAGCCTATTTATGAATAGGACAATGAATACTGGTTTCAAACTTTCATCATGCTTTTTTATATTGAAGTAGACATGTAATACCCAAATTGATGCAGAAATCTATTTCTAATAAATTGCATTAAGAGACTTAATCCAAGCAGAAATTCAGTTATATGAAAAAAGATTTGTTATAAATAAAAATAGCAATGGTCAGAGACAGGAGTTGTGTTCAGCTGAGTGCTGTAGCTCTGTCATGGTTTAACCCCAGTAGTTAGCTCAGCACCACACAGCTGTTTGCTCACTCACCCGCAGTGGGATGGGAGACAGAATCAGAACGCTAAAAGTGAGAAAGCTCATGGCTTGAGATAAAGACAGTTTAACAGGGAAAGCAAAAGCTGCGCACACAAGCAAAGCAGAATAAGGAATTCCTTCACTACTTCCCATCGGCAGTCAGGTGTTCAGCCATCTCCAGGAAAGCAGGGCTCCATCACACCTAATGGTTACTTGGGAATACAAGTGCCATAACTCCGAACATCCCGCCCTTTCCTTCTTCTTCCCCCAGATTTTATTGCTGAGTACGACATCATATGGTATGGAATATCCCTTTGGTCAGATGGGGTCAGCTGTCCCAGCTCTGTCCCCTCCCAATTTCTTGTGCACCCCCAGCCTACTCGCTGGTGGGGTGGGGTGAGAAGCAGAAAAGGCCTTGGCTCTGTGTAAGCACTGCTCAGCAGTAACTGAAACATCCCTGTGTTATCAACACTTGTTTCCAGCACAAATCCGAAACATAGCACCATACAAACTACTGTGAAGAAATTTAACTCTATCCCAGCTAAAACCAGCACAAGCTCATATGACCAGAGGTCTTTTTGAGAGAAATGTTGTTTCAACATTAGTTTTGAAGGAAAAAAAATGGTTGCAATGCAAGTAAAAATAGAGGAAACAGTCTTCATAATCAAGTGCATATATTGATATGTTGTCACTTATAATTTTCATAACTTTTGTTCAATTCGATCTTTTCCATTGTTATTGAAGTTTTAGAATTAGAGAAGCAACCATTCGTGTAGTTAGATCTATTTCATGAAGAGGAAAACTGTCAAGTCTGGCTCTAATGATAGCTATACATTTTTAACTACTCAAAGAATAGCTCAAGGTATTATTCACAGAAGGATAATATACCTCAGGAATGACAGCAAATTCTGAATTTTGCCTGTTTGAGGCAGCTCTCATTTGTATTGGGTCTATGATACATGGGTACATAATTCGAAAATAGAAATGCATTAAAGGAGCTTTTTCTAGCTGCAAATTCTTACCATGTTATGTATTTATTCTTCAACATTAATGCACCTCTTTAACTGTGTTACATGACTAATGGATTCAAATTTGTATTTAGCTTCGTTAATGTTTTTTTATGTTCTAGAACATACCAAACTAAACAGTAGATGAAAGTACACAGTTCCAGCGCTCCTGAAATTAAAAGTGGATTTTTTGACTTAGTGATATCTAGGTGATTTAAGACACACTGCTACTTTTTATTCCGTTCTGGCACCACTTCCTGCTAATGTTGCCCGGCATTTTCTGTTAATTGTTTTCTTCTTCCAAATGGTTGTCCATGTTGATTCTTACTTCTTATGTCTCACACACAGAAGAGAAGACTGTTTTGGCCAGCAATGTTTCTTAGAGTCATACCAGCAATCTGTTCATTTGTACTTCTCCCCAAGGAGGTAAAAATGTCTGCCAAAGCTCAGCAGTACTTTTTTTTTTTTTTCTTCTAAACATCCGTGGCTGCAAGAGTCTTTGAACTACCCACCTGCAGTTCTGACGGCTATCAGCTGAGGGTCTGTGTGCACTGTTAAGTGTGCTGCCCTATTCCCACAGACCAGCGTTCACTACATCTTTTGAGTTAGCTGTTCTTCCACTGAGAGGCAGTATTGGCCTACCTTTCCCAAGTCACAGATTCTACAGAAATTGGAAAAAGGAGACGCAACATGAAAACATGGGGTAGCAATTGATCCTAGCTTCAATTCCATCCAACTCCTAGGGTAAGGCAGTGACTAATCCTTGTCACATTGATGAATATAGAGTGTTCCAATGACAATGAAATGTGTGGCCAAGAGATGGGTTAAAAGGCACTTGCTGGATAGAGTTCACCACTGCACATGGCAATAGCCCCACTGCAGCTTTTCAAGCTTGCTAGAGACATAATTTTTACCGAGTTGCTACAGCCGCACCAATATTGGCTGTACTTAGAAGATACATGTGCCAAGACTTCCTGTTACTGGTACAGTGGAGCTCTAGAGAAATAATGACTTATAAACCAGGGAAAATGTATGCCTTAGATCCTAGGGTGTTAGCAGCTGTGCATGTCAAAATCAGATGGCCAGGTGTGAAAAACTTACTGCTAACTGGATTTTTAGAGAATTGCAGGAATGTTCTGGTCACTTCAGGGATGGCCAGAAATCCACTGACACAGAAAAAGGATTTTCATTTTTCTGATATTACAGTACCATAATAAAACACTTTCTCCACTTTGGTTAGTAAGTCAGTCTTTTTTTTTTTTATTTTAGGCTTTTTTCCTGTGACTCAGAATGTTAGGAACTGTGGCAGAAACTGTTTATTGCTCTAGCAGTTAGTCAGCATCAAGACTACTAGATTTGGCTAGCATCAGGGCTGCTAGGTATAAAAGACTCAGATGTAGAACCTGGCTGTAATTCATGAGATTRCGTTGTGCAGAACAGAGAAGTGATCCAGGGATCCATCTGGTGCAAGTACCAAAATAATCTGATCATGTGGTAGGACTGTCATTGACGCAGAACCTCTCCCCTCACTCAGCTGAAGATTCTCTTTAGCAATGAGATATGTGGAAAGGTGCATTTCACCTCTTGTCAGAAAAAATGAATGAGCATCTGGCCTGAATTTTGGCTGACTGGTATGTACCGAGTCATTGATACTGTTCAGTGATGAATACACAAAGTTAAGTGGTCTCCTGACAGTGGAAATGCCTGAAGTCCACACTGTCTGTAGAAAAAGTGCATGTTTATGAAGCTGTCTGTCAGCATTTGGACTGTGGGAATGACTGTTTTCAACAGTAGGCAGATGGCTCTGATCCCTTGCAGAGATCACACGCCCTGAGCTCTCAGACGTTCTTATATGAGCTTCCTATCTTTGAGTAGAAGCATCTGTCGTCACAGACTTGTTTGGCTGAGATAAGATGGGTTTGCTCTTGCAGTTCTAAAGCAAGTCTTTCTACCAGTTTGAGGAAAAGATTTCCTTTGAGACTGACTTCTGTGTGTCTGAGATGACTCCGCTTGGCAGAGTTCTTGTATAGAGCATAGATAAAGTCTGTCAAATAACATCAAATAAGAAGGCATCTTCCTACTCAAGGTGGTTCAGAAAGCTCACTCTAGTCTGGAATCATTCTTGTGCTAGCAGACCTGTATCTTATACAGCTGCTGTGAACTAAACACTTTCAGTTGAAGTAAAGAGGAATTTTTCTTCTTTTGTTTGAGGCTTTTATGGTTTGGTCCAGCTAGGGCAGTTTAGCTGATAAGAATGTAATACCTTTCCATGTCACAGCAAGATGCTGTTGAAAGGAGTTTTGGGAATTAGGCTAAGTGAAAAACAATCTGAAAATTTCTGAAGAAATGGAAGACAAGATTGTCCTCAGTGTTCGGAAATCAGGGCCATAGAAAGATAAATTCTTTTTAACTCTCTCAAGATACCCTTCATGACTGCGGCTAGGGGAGGAATTGCACGTTGTTACATAGGTAGCTGTTTTGATATAGTGGTGTAAGATACAACAGAAGCTATTCTAGGATGTCAGTATAGTACTAACAGGAACAGCATTCCTCTAAATACTGTAGTTGTGTCCCTTGTCCTTGAAGACTGCCTTTTTGCTAGCAGAACTTCTGATTACCAATAAGCGAAAGTCAGATCTTCATGTGTCTGTCATGGTACTCCATAAAGATATCTCTTAGGCTTCATAAAAATATCAGCCCCAGTTTTGAAAGTTAATTTGAAACCTTTTACTTAATTTTCAGATGATTGGTCTTAAGTAAAAAGAAGGAATAGCTGTTTGTCTTACTGGGATTTTGTATCGTAAAACACCTTGATCTCCTTGATCTTCTGCATTTTCCATGTTTCCATGGAGTCCTGTAGCTCTAGAAATCTGTGCCATGGAAGGAGGTGAAAGATTTTAGCCTTTACAGCACTGGATGAAGGCATTGAAAATATGAAGCTTTGCCCTACATTGCTTGCCCATATTAAAAAAATTCTAGTGATGTTTTCTTTATTAATTGTGTGTCAGTGCAGGGATTTCAAATTTGGCCAAGGAAGTACCTCTTTTGTCACAGATATGACTTTTACCCTTCTCTTAGAAATTTGTGCCAATGTAACCAAGTTATAATTTTGAAAAAGCATAGTAGGTATATGCTTAACAGTAGCCTTAATAGAGCACTGAAGTATTGTCAGATCAAGTCTAGACATCAGAACAGAAAGTGAGTCTGATCCTCTTAAGGTAATGCCTGGGCAAAGAAATGATAAGTAGCAACTGATAAGATAGAGGCTAGGAAGTGGTCAGTCGATACATACATCTAATACAGAGTCAAGAACAGCAGGAGTCAGAAAGTAGGAATCCTGGAAAGGAGACTGGTATGGGGAGAAAGAAGAACCACCTGTAGCTGGGACTGACCAGGTGAAGAGAATGGTTTGCAGTAAGGGCAGATGGTAGAAAGGGTAGGCACATAGAACAGGAATCAAGCTCAAAAGCTCAGACAGAAGGGGATCCTCTGACAGCTGGAGCACTTGAGTGCACACTATTCTTTTTTATATTGTGAGAAAAGTGTGTATATCATTATCATCTRCTGCTGGTCCTCACAGAAGGATAGCTACCCGTATCTGCTACAAGCTATTTATTAACTTAAAGAGCAGAGTCTGTGCAGTGTAGTTAATGGTTTCAATGAACTGAGTTGGTGATATGACATAATGAAATTCCTGGAGAAGGGTTAGTTTATGATGTAAAAATTAGGAAATAACATACACAAAGCTTTATATTAAATATTCTTAACTATATTGCAGAGATTCAAGAAAGACATAGAAAGTACTCTTCATATGAATGATGGTAGATATTTTAGTTGTGTGACTATAGCCAGCATGGCTTCACCAAGGGCAAATCATGGCCTTTTATGATCAAGTGACTGCATCAGTGGACAAAGGAAGTACTATGGATCTCATCTACCTGGACTTCTGTAAAGACTTTGATGCAGTCCGGACAACATTCTTACCTCTAAATTGGAGAGATATGGGTTTGATGGGTGGACTGTTAGAGGGATAAGAAATTGGGTGGGTGACCACATCCAAAGAGTTATAGTCAATGGCTCAATGTCCAAGTGGAAATCAGTAAAAAGTGGTGTCCCTCACGGGTCTGTACTGGGACTAACACTATTTAATATTTTCATCAATGACATGGCAAATGGGATTGAGCACACCCTCAGCAATTTTGCAGATGACACTAAGCTGAGTGTTGCAGTTGATTCGCTTGAGGGATGGGATGCCATCCAGAGGGACCTTGACAGGCTTGAGGACTGGGCCCATGCGAACATCATGAAGTTCAACAAGGCCAAGTGCAAGGTCCTGCATCTGGGTCAAGGCAGCCCCCGGTATCAATACAGACTGAGGGATGAATGGATTGAGACCAGCCCTGCGGAGAAGGACTTGGTGATACTGGTGGATAATGAGCTGGCAATGTTCAATGTCCAAGCCAGCACTTGCAACCCAGAAAGCCAACCGTATCCCGAGCTGCATAAAAAGAAGTGTGGTCAGTAGGTCAAGGGAGGTGATTCTTTCCCTCTACTCCACTCTCGTGAGACCTCATCTGGAGTATTGCATCCAGCTGTGGGGTCCCAGAAACTACAAAAAATAATCAGAGGGCTGGGACATCTCTGTTATAGAGAAAGGCTGAGAGAGTTGGGGTTGTTCAGCCTGGAGAAGAGAAGGCTCCAGGGACACCTTATTGCAGCCTTTCAATACTTCAAGGGAGCTTACAAGAAAGATRGAGAGATATTTTTTGCCAGGGCCTGTAGTGACAGCAATAGAGGCAATGGTTTTAAACTTAAAGAGGGTAGATTTGGATTGGACATAAGGAAGAAGTTTTTTACAGTGAGGGTGGTGAGACACAGGAACAGGTTGCCCAGTGGAGTTGTGGATGCCCCATCATTGGAAGTGTTCAAGACCAGGTTGGATGGAGTTTTGAGCAACCTGATCTAGTGAAAGATGTTCCTGCCCATGGCAGGGGGGGTTGGACTAGGTGATCTTTAAAGGTCCCTTCCAACCCAAACTATTCTATGATCCTATTTTTTGCACAGGTACAGTGTCCCATTAAGGATTGTGTTATCCRCACAGGGGGCTGAATGAAAGTTTTCTGTCAGCCTTCAGTCTATGTGGGTTTTTTTTCTTATGTGTACTTAGCTTTACAACTTTAATAACAATCTTTCAGCTTAGGGATTTCTATCTACATGTGTTGAAGTGTGTGCAAAACTATAAATTATTTTTCATATTTTTCCTTTCCTTATTACTGGAATACTTCCATACCTTTTAGTACTTCAGTAATCAACGTAAAACTGTGCTTCCTGAGGGACCATGTGTATAGAGGAATGTTTGAAAGGGCTTCGGATATCTGGGCTATACGTACTATATACAAGGAGTCATGGAAAATTGCAGAAGAGGTCTTACTCTTGGAATGGAGAGTGGTGGAGTTTTGAGACAAAAAAGAAACACTTGTTTTACTTTCTTACAGCACTGATTATGAGAAGAAGTCCTTACATCATATTTTCACAGAATAATTATAACTATATAATACAACTTGATTATGAGGCAATTTTCACCTATATGAAGCCGACAGAAGCAGCTCCATCACTTTCTGTGCTAATTTTCTATGTAGCAGGCTAAAGAGGAATTAGAAAAGGAGAAATAAGTGATGTTAAAGACTTTCTTTCAACTAGTTCTCCACAGTGCTGAAGTCTCTGGAGATGTTACATCAGCAACATAAGTTAAAACTGGCCCACAAATACGTTATGTTGCATTCAGGCCTCATTGATTAGCTGTGGGAGACCTTTGCACCACGCTGCTCTAATTCTATTTGTGTGCAGTGCAGACTAGTCCATAAATTTTGAGTCAGAGGATCATTAGGCGAACTAATTCCCTGTGTGTAGCATAAATGATAGAATTTCACCCAGAGATTTGAGCATCAAACTCTGTTGTAAACTCTGAACTAAAACATTTCTCTTGATAGACTTCTGAGGTTTCTTGTCTTTGACATCATGCTTGTACATCAGCTTTCTGCTGATAGCGCAAAGACTGATCCTATACCTGGTGACTGTGAATAGTGGGGAATTCTTAACTTCCATCACATACTAACTACCGATCTTTCCCCCCCAGGTATCTCTACTATCCGAGGGGAACAAAGAACTGTCCAGCAAAAGAAGAGAACTTGTAATTCTGACCAAAGGGTTCAGAATTGTTCCTAATGAAGTCAACCTACCTGTACTTCAGCTGAGGCTGTCTGATGACCAAAGGGGCAACCTTTGCTCATTAAATAGCATCCAGATGGAATTCCAATGTGAGACAGCTTCAAGAGACCTCACATGATATTTCAGGATGGTAGTGTTAACTTTAGCTTTGTTTACAGCATAAGCACTTTACAAGGAAAATTGGGAAAGATGCTTCCAGGTTTATACATTAGGAGGAAAACACAATTGCCAACAGTACATATCTTCTATTTTTACAATTTTTTAAAAGAATTGCTGCATAGTCAGCAACGATCGTTCAAAGCTGTAACCTTATTTATATCCATGTATGTCTTCAATGGGAGAAAAAAGAGCTTTGTAATATGACCAGACAGAAAATATATGTAGGTTTACTGTACCAGAATTAGAAACAGATTAAATGCCATCAGTATAATTTTAATATTTAGAAGGAATTTCTCTACTTATGTTTGGATGGTAGCAAATTCTAATGCTGGTATGACATGTTAATAGTCATTATTTGCAATTGGCATAGCTTCTGAAAGGATTTTTATTTTAAAAACAGCTGTTTTTACTGCTATTTCAACATGTCTGTATATTATATGTCTATCTTTAGGCACACTGTATAGATCTGTGTATATAAAATGTCATGTACATTTATATACATTTTATATACATTAATTTACTGTTTAACAGACTAAATTAAATACATGCTTTGCTGCTAATCAAAACTGTAGTACTTAAAAGCACTTTCAGAATTTCAATATTTATTCACTCTGTATTAAATGGAGATAAAAATGTCTCACTGCAGTAGCAGAGAAGCTATTTTTTGTCTACAGTTTAGTAAGGAATACTTATTAAGTACAAAGGCTTTTCTCTACAGTTGATACGGTGGCAATCATAACTGTTGAAAATAACCAGAATGCACTTGGTGATATAGCTCTACTAACTCTGTTGAAAATTATTAACATTATGGTCATCACATGATTACCCATAAGTAATTTGATACAGATGTATGTTGTGTACTCTTAATGGGCTGGCAAAGGTTTGTTTGTTCGTTTGTTTTTCCAGTGGTTTGTTTGTAAATATAAATAGCTAACTGGCATTCATTTCCTAATAATTCAAGTGTATTATTTCACCTATAACATGTGACTTCAACATCCTGAATTATGAAGCAGTGAAAAAGAGCCCAATGGGCAGTGTAAAAATAAAAAAAAAATCTATCCTCTTTTCACATATGTGTGATGTAGAAAGTCATCAGGCACTATCTTTGCATCTATACAAAGGTTCAGTAGTGATAGCAAAGGTCTGTTAAGGGTCAAGACATATGATTCTTAAGGTACCACCAGCAGGTAGTTACAGTTTCCACCATGAATCACCATAGATGATGCATTTTCTGCAATGTTACCACTAAAAATCAATTCCTATTCTAGTTCAGAGCGTTAGTTTTGCTTTGCTAGAATGAAGAAAGGGAATGCAGTATGGTTAAATCTGACGGATTATAAAGTAAATCCACACTATATATGGCTGCCAATGGAACTGATTACACTGATATTTTGTCAAAAAGACAATTTAAATTAAACCTTGATATGCTGGTCCTACTCAAATTGCATATGAATTCTCATAATAATTTTCCATTAAAATAGTGTAAATCAAATCTACACTTCAAGTAACCTATTTTAATATATTTTTGCAGAAATGTCTTATAATTTTAAATTGTCAGAGTGCATTGAATGCCTTAGAAATAATTTGGACCTTATTTCAAGCATATTTTGTCTGGATTTGTGTGATAGTGTGCTAGTTTGCGTAATAATAGTTCATTCATATTTGATGACATTATTTTTGTTGAGACAGTATAATTAATTACTCTTATTGTGTTTCTCTTAATGTATTTTTAGTGCTGTTAACTTTGCAGCAAATTTTGTGCTCGTTTTTGTGACTGTGAAAAGTGGAATACTGGCTGGTGGCCAGCAGAGAACAGACTTCTCTCCAGTAACAAGATGAGAAGTGCACTGGTGGCATGTACAGCTGCAGCCACCAAGGCAAATCAGAGCAGGGAATCAGCGGTCTTTTCTGTTTCTTTCCTAGTGTTCACTGGGATTTTTTTTTTCTTTCTCCCTGGCTGCAACTTGAACTGACATGCTTGTTGTCATAGGAAAGAGCTGATGCATTTTACATGTAGGGCAATTAACTGCTACAGGAGATTCATTATCTAAGCTGTTAAGTAATTTACGGCATTAGTACATAGATGTTCTCCACTGAGATCAAGGCCCATTGTGTTTCCCATTGTATGAAAAGTAACAAGAGCCAGTTCTGCCACGAATAATTTCTGTATGGGTGAATTCTGTATAGACGATACAGATAAAGCATATTTAGGGAAATAGGGAAACCAAAAATAAGTTGCCCAATATCATTCAGCAAATCACCAGCAAACTTGAGAATGGGACCTACATCTCCTGAGTTCCAGTCCAGTGCATAACTGGTACCCTTCAAGGTGTGTATCTTTTTTTCTTGTATGCTTGTAATCTTTAGTGTAACCTGCAAAGCAAAAACCAGAGAAACAGGCGTAGCTGTACTTAATATTTAGCTAATTGAAAAGGATTCTGTGAAGTTTGGTACTAGCAATGTTGAAACACTATACTAAATTACAACTAACTTTTGATTATTTGTGAGTTAATCTAAACTGTGACTTATGTAGGCCTTTCCTTCAGTTTGCTTGGCTGCAGTGAAGGACCTGAGATTATATAGTATTCTGCCTTCTATTATTCATACTTGCACCTACTTTCTACAGTCATCTGATTACAAGTACTTTCTCAGGAGAATGCACTGAGTGTGTATTCTGTAGCCTGATTTACATATGTTTTGCTCTATCTGAATCATTTCCCAGTCCCCTGTCATATCCCTGAATAATCAAGTGTTGATATTGGATCAAATCATTAGTTTTATTCCATAAGGGAACTCCTATTTACAGTCAAAGAATAATGTATTTAAAGACTATTTCTTACAGTCATGGTAACAGTAGAATTACTGCCTGATTATTGGTATTTCATATAAAGAAATTTGACAACTGGTTCATGAACTTATGGAGTTATGTTAATTGAAGAAGAAAGGCCAACAACATTCCTTGCTATAAACAAGAAAGCTTCTAACATTGGCTTCCCCAAACTGAATAATGTACACAGTTTTAGCATGTATGAATTCTGTCCTGCATTTAGGAAGAGCTGGCAATTCTGAATGACTACATTTCAGGAGATGCGAAGAGAGGAAACCACTTGAGAATGTTTGGTTTTGACTGTATGAATTCAACATGCATTTGAATTTAAAAACTTCTCACCTAAAAGTGTCATTGTTCAATTTGTCTAGATAGACAACAGCAATTGGAAAGAAAGTTCTTCTCATTAATTTTGTTTCTTGACTTGCAGGAAGGTAAATCATATGAATCCTCTCTGTTCAACTGTTCTTAACAGGAGATGGTGAGAATCGTAATGAGAAAACTAGTTATTTTAAAATATTTGACATTTGAGTCCTCAAATTTCCTACCAACCTAAAAACTTACATGTGTTAAGATTTTGCTTCCATAATTGAACTAATTGTCCACTGTCATATTTTGACCTAACCTCTTTCTTTCCCAGCACCACTGTGTTTGTAATTTCACCAATCAGGACATGTTCCCTGACTTAAGCTGTAACTGGACTTACTCAGTTTTGCTCAAAATTTAGACTTACTCTAGCTTCAGTACTGTTTTTCATCTGCCTCCATCTCCATTGGTGCAATGTAAGCAAGTATAGATAGTGTTGGGAGTTAGCCTCAGCAATGGAATCCGTAGTCTGCTACACTCAAAATCTTGTTTACAGACAAAAAGGAAGCACACAATTTTATATATATATATGTATGTGTGTGTGTATATATATAAAATACATAACCATGATTTTTTTTTTATTAGTATAGTTGAAATCTTAGCAGTCTAATTCAGGAATCATTATTAGTCTAGTTCTGTTGCAGAAAAAGAAAGAATAATAATGCAGTTAAAACTGCTTTACAAACCCTTCTTAGCTTCTCCCCATTTTGGGGAATTATGCTCACCCTTTCACCTTTCCTCTGCGTCCCAAGGGCAGTGGTTTTGTTCTGGTGGGGGTGTTATTGTGAGTTGTCAGCATCTAAAGTCCTGTGCCAGGAGAAATAGGATGTTCATATCGATGGTTCCTTCTTCCTCACTCTAGGATCCACCACTTGGGATCATTTTTATACATTTGCTAACTCACTTTCATACTTTTGCCATTTCTTCATTGGGCTGCAGCTCCATGATACATTTGGATTTATAATGTATGGTGCATTTTACACATACTGGATTCTTTGTCCTTTTAGCTACCCCTAAACCCAGTTTTGTCCAGGTCTGCATTTTGTTACTGATCATGGTTGCATTGTTTATAGTCACCAGTGCCAAGTCTGTGCCTCATCTCTTATCATCCCATACCTGTACTCCTCTATACCGCATTCTATGTCTCCACTTCTCAAGCCCTCTGCTATCAGATCAGGCCTATATCTCTTCACACTACATCATTATGTTAGAGTCGTAAGTATCTCATTCTGCATAGAGTAACTGCTTTTTACTGCTATCTGTATAAAACTATGGTTGTACTATACAAAGACAAACAAAAGTAAAACAAATTAGAGGTACGCAACTGGTCAGTTAGAGGAGTTGCAAACACAGCTACAGCAAGTAGAACAAAGCTGCAGGTAGGTCAAGACGTATTCAGACAGAGCGAGGCTGACAAGCCTGAGGCCTGAAGCCTTGCAAATTCAGTACGAAGCTTATGGCCTGTTGTTAACAATGGTACTGCTGTGTCGCAGAGCTACATGATTACAGCTTTCAGAACTTTTCAAAATGCACTGACTCTTGTTCCTGTAGCCTGTGTGCTGCTCTTAATGCACTCAAAAGGTGTAAGTCATTAACACAGTGGCAATATTCCCATGTGTCTGAAAAGAAGGCCTTGTTGCTAAAGTGTGGTCAGTACAGTCTAGCTGATGTGTGATCAGCAATATTCATTTAAGAGAGAAAATGTTTCAGAGCTTGCCAAAATGGTCAATTGTAGTTGCTGAGTGTGTGACCACATGGCTGAACAAGTGGTCAGATAGATGTCTTTCAGAGCAGCAAACAGTGCCACAGTAGGGTAAAAACGAAACGATAAAAACAGCAGATGCACCGTACAAGACAGAAAATGAGTCTTTTTGCCAAAGATGTGGTCTGAATACTTAGGACTGTGCATCTGGACACTCACAGGTGTATGGGGCCGGATGGGATCCACACAAGAGTACTGAGGGAGCTGATGGAGGAGATTGCCAAGCCACTCTCCATCATTTATCAGTGGTCCTGGTTAACAGAGGAGGTCCCAGACGACTGGAGGCTTGCCAATGTGACGCCCATCTACAAGAAGGGCCAAAAGGAAGATCCGGGGACCTACAGGCCTGTCAGCCTGACCTCAGTACCAGGAAGATTATGGAGCGGTTCATCTTGGGGGCGCTCACGAGGCAGGTACAGGACAGCCGGAGGATCGGGCCCAGCCAGCACAGGTTCATGAAGGGCAGGTCCTGCTTGACCAACCTGATCTCCTTCTATGACCAGGTGACCCACCTAGTGGATGAGGGGAAGGCTGTGGATGTGGTGTCTACCTGGACTTTAGTAAAGCCTTTGACACTGTCTCCCACAGCATTCTCCTGGAGAAGCTGGTGGCTCATGGCTTGGACGGGTGTACTCTTCGCTGCGTAAAAAATGGGCTGGATGGCCGAGCTCAGAGAGTTGTGGTGAATGGAGCTAAATCCGGTTGGCRGCCGGTCACAAGCGGTGTTCTCCAGGGCTCAGTTTTGGGGCCGGTCTTGTTTAACATCTTTATCAATGATCTGGATGAGGGGGCCGAGTGCTCCCTCAGTGAGTTTGCAGACGACACCAAGTTGGGCAGGAGTGTTGATCTGCCTGAGGGTAGGAAGGCTCTGCAGAGAGATCTGGACAGGCTGGATCGATGGGCCGAGGCCAATTGCATGAGGTTCAACAAGGCCAAGTGCCGGGTCCTGCACTTGGGTCACAACAACCCCAGGCAACGCTACAGGCTTGGGGAAGAGTGGCTGGAAAGCTGCCCGGCGGAAAAGGACCTGGGGGTGCTGGTCGACAGCCGGCTGAACATGAGCCGGCAGTGTGCCCAGGTGGCCAAGAAGGCCAACAGCATCCTGRCCTGTGTCAGGAATAGTGTGGCCAGTAGGCAGAGGGAGGTGATCGTGCCCCTGTACTCGGCACTGGTGAGGCCGCACCTCGAATAGTGTGTTCAGTTTTGGGCCCCTCACTACAAGGAGGACATTGAGGTGCTGGAGCATGTCCAAAGCAGGGCAATGAGGCTGGTGAAGGGTTTAGAGCACAAGTCTTATGAGGAGTGGCTGAGGGAACTGGGGTTGTGTAGTCTGGAGAAAAGGAGGCTGAGGGGAGACCTTATCGCTCTCTACAGCTACCTGAAAGGAGGCTGTAGTGAGGTGGGTGTTGGTCTCTTCTCCCAAGTAACAAGCGATAGGACGGACGAGAGGAAATGGCCTCAAGTTGCGCCAGGAGGGGTTTAGATTGAAGATTAGGAAAAATTTCTTCACCAAAAGGGTTGTCAAGCACTGGAACAGGCTGCCCAGGGAAGTGGTGGAGTCACTATCCCTGGAGGCGTTCAAACAACGTGTAGATGTGGCACTTCAGGACATGGTTTAGTGGGCATGGTGGTGTTGGGTTGATGGTTGGACTTGATGATCTTAGAGGTCTTTTCCAACCTTAATGATTCTATGATTCTATGAATGAATTCTTTACCTTTTCTCAGATAGGTCATGATACAATGGAATTATATAAGTTGATGAATGTTGGTAGAACATGTCAGTCTGATGTAGTGGGTCTGATTCTCTGGCCCACAGCCGATGACACAGTATATGCCTGAAAGGTTATGTATCTAGTATCTGTTGTGATTCATTTGTAGTCCAAATGCAGCCAATGAAAATAAACTGGAAACAGCAGTGTGCCAAGCAGAAGCAGGACTTACCAATTTTTCACCTGTTAGCAGTGTTGGTATGCATGGTCCTCTTCTGAAGACCTGTAGGAGCCAGCAGCAGCACAATACACCCCAGAGACTTTTGTAAAGCTCTACAATGCAATCTGTTAGTCTTAAATTATGTTGTGCTGAATGGATCATTTCTGCAATTAGGTTTATATTGCAGAAAGTAGATATTAAATAAACTGGGGAGGTGTAGCACTCTGTAACTGCAGACAGGTATTTTCAAAGATATCTTCAGTGAGGCTTAAATTAATGTTGACCTATTTATCATCTTCCCTTCTCTGGGACAGACATTTCCCATGCTACTTTATATACAATTTGAATACCCTCTCTAAATAAGGAAGCCTGGCAGTTGATTAGAGCTTTGCCTTGAGTGACCTGTCCACTGTCTTTCAGAAGGAGTTTTCCTGAGAGTTCATTATTAAATGATGATGCAGTAATAGTGATTTTTTTTTTAATATTGAAAAATAATTATAGAATGGATGGAAATAGCTGTTCCAGACATGAAGGAGTAATGGGCAATGAAAAATACTGTGTTCCTGAAGAGGTTAATCAACAACAAACTTACTTGTCATAGCTCTGTTCTCAGTAAGAAGTGACTGCTGAGAGACATGCTGGTGGAAATCGGTGGGTACAAACCTTTTTTTCCAATAGGAAACTCACTTTGTTATCAGATTTCACTAGGTGAAACTGAGTCTACTTGACAGAGCAGAATTGTTGGACAACTATTGAAAAGGTCCACTAAGTGCAAAGATCAACAGTAATAATTCAGCACTGTTCTGCTGAAATCACCGTACATTGTGGAGCATTTTGAATATCTGATCAGGCTACCTCTCTACAATTTCATTTTTTGAGACATGAGACTTCCCTTACTCACTAAATACTTCTTATAAGGAGGGCAACCTTATTCTTTCCAAGAATGAGACTCCATTAGTCTCCTTCATGCATTTTCTGATCACCGTGACCTTCGCACTGGTGCATCTAGCTCTGAGGTCACACACAGAAGATCAGGATACATTGCTCTAGAATCGGGGGATCAAGGAACTCCTGCAGGGGAGGAATTCTTGCAGCTTTTTCTTACCGATGTAACATAGAAAAACATGTAATATGGCTGCAATATAGAGCTAGAGCAGTGAGCAAACACCCAGCACACTGAGACTATCCTGTTGAGTACTCAGGGGAGACTTACTTTGTTGAAGCTGCCACTATAAAGGCATTTTGGAAGTTGACTGTGCCCTTTTGCAGGATGCCTGGAAAGTATGTACAGCTTCCAATGAAAAGGAATTTTCCTAGAGTTATTAGTAGTGGAAAAAGATAATCTCCATATAAACCCAAGCTATGCCCAACAATTTTGGTATCCAAGCTTTAATTATAATTTTTAAATCAATTCTTAGCCTAACCTTTTATCATCTTCTGTTTCAATTGCTTCATGTATTCCTGCCTTGTTTTTGTCAGCCTATGAAGAGAAGATAGCATACTTATATATAGGGGGGAGATTAATTTCCTCAGGCTATTTTCCAAGATTTGTTCTTTGATTCTGTATATTTCTCTGTAGCTGCACTGTTCTTTTGTACACCTCAGAAAGATCTAGAGGATATTCTTAGTTCTTCAGCTGAACATCTTTGGCAACAAGCTGCATCTTTTCTGTAATGAAGAGGGGTTACCCATCTTTTTTTAATGTGTGCTTGTTTCCCCTATCTGGCCTCATTCCTGCATGGCGAATGTTCACTGTTTACTGCTTCAAAGAGACAAGCCCAATGCATTGCATTCAAATAAACTTAAAAAAATGTTGAAGGGTATCCCAAAACATGTTTCACCATAATCTGTGAAAGAAAACACAGTGAATTTTGGACAGAATTTCTGTAATCATCACTATAGCACGTACTGCTTTTTTGTCCTAAAGCAAATTATATATTTCCTCTTCACTAAAATGTGTTAGTTGCTTGACAGTAATTATTCTACGTGTTTGCTTCATTACCAAGTAAAATATTAAGGCTTAAATATCCTTAATGGTAGGGACTAATATCCTGTTAGTAATTTGACTCATTTGTAAAAAGCCTTCAGATTTGTTGGGTGTTTTAATACTATTCTTTCATATTTGAGGAAGTTTTTTGCAGGTTTTTTTCATTCAGTTCTAGAGGGAGGTGAAGATTATTACTGTATGTGACTGGCATGAAGTAGATGGAGGAGGAGGGAAAAAGACTAGGAATCATGGTAAATGTTTTGAAATTTCATTATTACATTTGAGAGGTCTGTTTAGATAAGACAAGACAACTGTATTTTTGTAACATATGGGAGAACTTAATAGTAATTTGCATTCCTGTACAACTTTCCATCTAAGGCTCTGAAGTGCTTTATAAATATTGATGAACTAAATCGCTTAGCACCCAAAGAAGGTAAAGATTAAGATTGTAATCTTGCAGATGCAAAAGCTATACAAAGAGACAGAGAAGCTAGCAATAGCTAGCTTGGAAAGTGTCATCCATTGGTACACAGCACCCCCTGACTCTTTTTCTTCATGAATTGTATGTTATTTGATCAGTATCTATGTACATTTGGGATCAGAAGTTAGAAAATTCGTGTCAGGTATTCTTTCATTCTTATTATTCACTGAAACCATATATTTTACATGATGCATGAAACAGGCAAGTAAAATCTGATCTCTGTGTAGTTTCAATGTCTTATCTTGGAAATTCATAACTACTGCAGTATACTGCCTTCCTCACACACGCACCTTTCCCTCCTCATTTGGCTGTACTTTGTCCACTCAAGCTCTTGATACCATCATTAATTTTGGATCTGTGTAGTAAAAATCTTCCTGTGTAATTCTTCTTTCTAAAGGTTTGGGATGTTGTTTATTTGTTCACTTCTTACTTACAGTAGGTATGTTGCTGAGTCAAAAGATGTTTATTTTTTTCTCTGTTAGTTGGAAAGCTGCAGGTGTTTCAAAATGCCATCAGATGGACTCTCAACCCTACTGACAGTCATACTCACTAAAATGTCAGGGGTTTTATTCACAGAATTTAGGGACATAACTAAGTTTTCTTAGCACTCAATGAGGCATGAAATTTTATTTATGCCTCTAGAAATGTAAGTTAGGTATAAAAATGCTAACCCTCCAGTTGTTTTGGGTTTTATTTTACCTGCTAATACTGACAGCAATGTCTTTTTAAGTGTTGGCTTTCCACAAATTCCTGTTAGCTTGTTAGCCTGTCCCTCAGGTGCAAATGTAATAATGTCTTTTGAACACATTCAGATTTTTGGTTTTCCTTTTTGATTTCAGACAGTGTCATTTGCTTCCTGACTGTTAGACTTTTTATTTAATATGCATTATCCTGAAACGTTCCATGAAAAATGTGTTGAATGTGAATTCTAATATATTTCAGAGACTTAATAGGTATTAATAGAGCAACAATACCTACAGTAGCAGGTACAAACTGGATTTGTAGCTTTACAGCTTGTAAATTACAGCCAATGTACTGAGGGCAAACATCATTAAGAGAACATAATTTGAACATTAAAGAGATTGTGTTTGCAATCAGGACATCTGCCAAAACCATATCCAAATATGTAGAGGTCCTCTACCACACTTTTTTTTGCAGCATGCATTTATACAACCCCTGATGTCTTCATTTGTCAAATTGAATTAAGTATTTTAAAGTACAGCCAGAAGGGTAATTACTACAGGAATACCAGATACAAATACAACTTAAGTGGAGATAATGTTTGTAAAATGTGGTCTGCCGACAGCCTTGGATATAGAACTTTATGTTTATGTGAACCGATGGAGGGATTCCTGACCTATGTGGGGCCTCACAGAGAATCAAAAGAATTAGCTAGTTGCTTTGCTACTCTGTTTTCAATCTCTGACATGAAACTACATTGGCTTGAGTTGATCACCTATATAAGAACATCTTTGAACTCACTGTTTCTTCAAGAAGAAAGTGATTTTCCTAGCTGGAGCTTGAGTGTGGCTGAAAATCAGAAGGGAGAATCATTTGTAGCTTCTAATTTCCCAGGGTTTCTGATAGTTTGTCTGGTTTGAGATTTCTGTTAAGCAAAGGAATCTAATCTTCCCAAGTCTTTCTCCCACCCCTGCATGAAGTGCTGTCATGTTCCCAACCCTGGTAACATCCCCAAACACTTAAGAAAAGTCCCAAACCCAGGACCTAATTCCATGTTGTAGCTAGATGATCATCACAAGCTCAACAGCTGTTTCACGTCTACCTCTACAAGTCATGAGTGATTTTAGGCTTTGGTTTTCTTGGCATACAGCTAAAATTCTTGAGTTTACTCTCAAGTTGATTCAAACACTAATAATTTACTGCTTATATGTTTGAATCCTGCCTGTGATCATGTAACATCTTTTGTTGCTTTCTGCAGTGGCTCTTAGACACATCCTACTCTGTTTCCCCTGTCTATTTTATCCTTTGTTTCTGTTGCTCTCTAACACTATCATCTGTTGTAGTGAGCTTGTAATAATTTTCACCAAAAGTGGGCTGGCGGCTCAGATCTCTCACAAGGGCTCCACAACAGAGTGAAAGCCACATGCTCTGTGGAGCCTTCTCACAAACCAGCTCTTTCCCACCTTAAGGAATAAAGGGCAGGGCTGTTTCCAAGTTGTGTGATATTGTTGGACTTCAGCATTTCCAAGGAACTTTCCCCTTGTTTCACAGTGACACTTTTAAAACCAGTTTTATACATTCACATTACACCAAAGAATGAGCCAGGGCCAAAAGTGTGGCCCAAAGTGTGCATACCTCCACGTTTTACCTTATTGACAATATGAGGTACTGTCCTGGTTTCGGCTGGGATAGTTAAATTTCTTCCTAGTGCTGTGTGTTGGATTTAGTATAAGAAGAATGTTGATAACACACTGATGTTTTTAGGTTTTGCTAGGTAGTCTACTTCTCAAGGACTTTTCAGCTTCCCATGCTCTGCCAGGTGCACAAGAGGCTGGGACGGAGCATAGCCGGGACAGCCAGCCCAGCTGGCCAACGGGGTATTCCATACCATGTGACGTYATGCCCAGTATATGAATGGGGGGTGTGTGTGTGTGTCCAGGAAACGTCGATCGTTTTGGCCATTTTCTTGGCGGTGGTGAGCAATTGCATTGTGCATCACTCATTTCGTATATTGTATCATTATTATGTTATTACCATTGTTATTACTATTATTCCTTTCTTTTCTGTTCTATTAAACTGTCTTTATCTCAATCCGTGAATCTTTTTTCCAATTCTCTCCCCATCCCGCTGAGGAGGGGAGAGTGAGCGAGCGGCTGTGTGGCGTTTGGCTGCCTGCTGGGTTAAACCACTACAGGTACTTAGATCACCAATTGCCGATTATATTACCACTTGCCTGACAGTAGTCTTGAACACTGATAGAAGGGGACAGGAGAGGAAGTGTCATAGTGTTATTTCAGTGTCAGGATGTTTTCTCTAGATGCTCTGCTATGTTTTACTTTTGGGCTTTTTTTCAGGCTCCCACACTAGTTTCATGCTATTCACCCTATTCATCAACCCTATTTTTAAAGCTTATATAGAAATCATGGCAACTTATCAGAGTGTGAACCTGCCACTTCAGCTACACTACAGCTCTGTCTGATTTACAGAGAAAGCATCATTATACCATACACACACCGCGACCAGAGTAGAAATGCCTTGAAGTTGAATGTTTGATTTGGAAATGACAAAAGAAGGGTTTTCTGTTGTTCAGACACCAAGAAAAAAGAAAGAATTCCTATCCTAGAAGGGTGGGGGACAAAGAGCACTGTATTTGTGTTTACCTACCACCGCAGGAGCTACCCAGGAGAATCAGAGGCCAGAACAGCAGACCTGAATGAGGTCTTTTTCTGAGGCCTCTTCTGCCTCCAGTCACAGTCAGACTCCAATCCTGGGCTTCAGTTATCACCCACTAGTCCTTCCTTGTATGGTGGAAGGACCAGTATCCCTACAGAAAAAAATGTCCCTTTCAGATTCCCCTATGTTAATATTTGTATGTGAAGCTAACTCATGCGGTAAGTTAGGCAACTGTTGATTAAATTAGAGTGATCTGAAAGAAAAAAAWAATTAGATGCTAAGGAAACATTCTTAAAGGAAGTGTTTTAAATGGCTCAAAATCTTCAAACTGCTGCTGAGCATAGCTGGAAAACTAATTTGGAGTTTCATTTGTTTCCATTCTCAGAAATGACACAGATTTGGCAGTCATGCTCTAACGTTAATGATTTAAGGGACTTACACCTTGCTTTATGAATGGAATTCCATCCAGCCTTTAGGCTGATAGGCAATTACTGGAATAGACATTTGCATGACCGCATACTTTTAAACTCTATATACATCGTAAAAATGCTAGGGGGGGGTTACAGGCAGACAGCAAACTCAGGAGGAAATCCTAATGGAGGAACTGCATGATAATCTGTATCTAAGCACATAGGTCATAAAGTGCAGGAGGAGATGTTAGTAATATTTGCCTCACATTAAGAAGGCATYGGGTCAGGGAATGCAGGAGAGCTGAATTTTATTGAATCAATCAGACTGAGAGTGTTGGAGTCCAGTAAAGAGGTGCCTAAAATTAAGAGAATGTTCTGAGAGCAGCGATGGCAAATGACCACAAYTATTATCCAGGTAAGTTTTTGAATGTGGTAGCAAAAAAGAAAACTCTTGAAAACCTGAAACAAAACAAAGGAGTTTAAACATGAAATTTTGAAGGATCCATTATTGATCTCAGCAGTTGATGTTCTCCCAAAATTTTAGAAAAGTGATGTTCTTGGTTAATATAAAATGGTATGAAAGGTTCATATCCTAGTTTTGTTAATCTTGTTTGTATGTGCAGAGAACAGAAGAAACCTCAGGAAGACTACTGTTGATAATGACTTTTTTTTTTAACTTACTATGCCAACTTTTTGTTCTCACTGCCATCTAACAGGTTCCACAGAAGTTTTTCCTGTCTCTCAGTGCAAGATCTGCTTTGGATCCTTCTCTATTCCTTCCTATTTATTCCTATAGGAAGTATTAGACATCCTCTTCATAACAAAAGTGTTGGATTGAGATGACGCTTTCTCTCTAACATGCCTTTAAATTGTTTTCCTTTAGTTATTTGATGTCTGAATTGTAGCTTGATGTCTTCACATTTGATAAGTGAATGCTTGTCACTTAAAAAAGCAGAGTAAGATGGAGAGGAGAGAAAAGCTTCAACAGGAATGGTAAAATGGAAGCATCTGTAGTCTGTTTTCTGTTCTTTAACTCATGAAGCCGTTTCTCAAGCCATTTCATGCAATGTTTAATCAGTGTTTAAGTTATTTTCAGACATTCATACTGCTTTTTTAAAGTAAGGGCTTCTATGTGCATATAGTTACTTTGGAAGAACACTGCTGGATTACTTGCAAGCGTGGACACTCCTTAATGCGGAGTAGGAGTCCCTGATCTCTTTTAGTTTAAAGTATCTGGAAAGAAATAGCTTTAACAATATCCATGTACATAAAAGCAATTAAATATATCCTGTAGCACGTTTGCTAGTGCAACTGGTGCAAGACATATTTTCCCTTCTTTCTTTCTCTAGGTCAGTAGGATCATTAGAATAACAGAAAATAAGTCTGGAAAGGATTTCAGGATTGATTCTTTTGCCTCAAAGTAGGATCAGTTAGACCTGTTTAACTTCTCACAGCTGATTGTGCATAACCAATTATTTATTTTTTGCAAGTTTCAAAGGTGAGCCTTTTATCAGTCTCTGAATGAGCAAAATCTCAGTTGTTCTGGGATGGAGAAATGATAACTGGATAGACCCGCTACCTGTAGTAATTTGTATTCACTCTCTTGCTCTAGTTGAACTGATGTTGGTAATTCACTGGCTAGTGGAGAAGCTCGACAGCCAGCAGTTATGCTCTGTTCTCGCTCAGAAGTTAGGAAGACTCAGGCTGCTGCCATCTGGGGTTACTGAGCTGCTGCTGAATGTTGCTGTATAATATTTGCAATTATTCTGGACTCTGTCAAAACCCCTGAGGAGGTCATGTGACTGAGAAACAATCATATTTTARGACTTGAAAATCTCTCCAGGTGCCCTAGCCCACTATTTCACAATTGTTAATGTTAGGAAGTTTTTCTTGTTGCCTAAGCTGAGCTTTCTCACTTTAAAGTCCAGTTTAAATTCCTTATTTATTATCCTTTTCTCGATGAATATTGTTATTATTCTCTTTGCAAAAACTTTTTATGTTCTTGAAATCTGTCTCTGTGTTGTTCTCGGTCATCTTTAGGCTGAGAAGTTTGACTCAGTTTTTTATTAGAACCCACTGTCTAACAATATTTGTGCATTTAAGGTCTTACTTTCAATGGGAGTTTTGCCATTGGTTTCTCTGGAAAAAAGTACTGAACCTCACTGCCAAATTGTTATATTTTGGATATTAATGAGCCCTTGAAATGAATTTTAACATTAAACAGTTGTTTAAAAAGAAGCCCTCTCTTACATGTCCATATGGAGATTGTCAGCTTTGAGGTAGACACCTAAGTGTMTGATATGTAATTAAAAATCAAGAGAAAGTTAGTGGCCATAATCTTCAACTTCTGAAATAATCTTAGCCTGTCTGTTTCACTTACATTACAGGCTAAATCTTGCTTTCAGATTTGTCATCTGCTGCAACGACATGATGAGTTAACCGTACATACTATGTTGTACCTAATTGGTGCACTTGTCTCTTGTCCTTTGCAGATTGTCTCTTTCTAGATAGTCTGACACATAGTTTCACAAGCATAATTTCAACACATTTGCAGATAAGTATGGGTCCATGACTTTAGATAATGCTGCTGTGTTCTAATTACAGCAGCTACAACAATGTGTTAGTTGGCCTTGCACTTCTTGTTCTGGCATTGTTGGATTGCTCACAGACTATAAGAATGATTCTAGAAACTTATAAACAAAGTTCAATCTTTCATTACAGTAAAAATTATTTAACAATTTTGTACATGAATTCTAACACAGGATAGTGTTTAATATAAAAACTGTGTTTAATGCTGTTTTCTTTTTGTTTTGTAGTAAATTGGCACATAGTTCTCAGGCAGCTCATGCAGCTATAGAACTTATTTAACTGATGGACTGTTGGGTACAAATCATCTTTCAGTTGATTAGGTCTTGGTCATTTCAAAGAAAAAGAGCTTTAACATGATCAGTGCTCTCTGCAACCCAGGAATCTGAATGAAGATCAAAGCTCAGGAAACTAAAGGCATAGGAAAAGCAAGATTAAAAGCAATGTGCCATGTTAAATATTTGAGAACTCTTATGCCAATTGATTATTGATGAAATAAGATGATCAGAGCTAGAATTCATCAGACAAAATCAGTTTTGACTAGTCATGGGAAAATATCTTGCTGTCACAAGGTTAAACTAGAGCTATGGTTAATGTGGGGAGTGCTCTACAGGTTTAAATGCTGATGAGGCAAGAAGTTGAACAAAGGTATACCAAAAATATATGAAGAACTTTGCATTTAGTTGAGAAAACATACTGAAAACTAGCTGAGCAGCAAGAATGGGAAAATCATTAGATATTACAGGGAATGGCATAGGCCAGAGAACACGTTGTCAGCACAGTAGCTTGAGATAAATAATAGGTGAGAAATGGAAAAATCAATCAGAGGAAGGAGAAGAACAAGCTAAGGCAGGGTAAATGGGAATGTAGCAAAAAGTGATGACATGAAACATGGCATGGGATTGTGAACTGTGGAAGCTGATCATATGTGATCAATATATGTTCCTTGGCACTACATAATCAATTTAAGTACATATAGATTATCAGTTGTTTTTACTATTTACTGTACTTCATCAATCAAGTCTTTAAGAAGGTTGGGGGTTTGGTGATTTTTTTTGTTTGGTTTGGTTTTGGTGATCTAGACCACACTGACTAAGCAATTAAATTTTAAAATTTTATTTTGGGTCAGAAAATTGGTCACTTATGTTAGAATATGCTATGTATACTCTAGAATATGAAGTAGTGTGGGTCCTGCCTCTGTAGAACCTCAAAGGTGTCACAACCCAAGCCTCGGAGGACTAGATTACATGTGGTTTGAAGGGAGTTCTGTATCTATTATAGTTTTTTCTGATTCCCTGGAAAGAAGTTAGATTTATTGGTCTTACTCCTGGAAATATTTCAAGAAATTGTTATCAGATTTCCTATCCTCCATTCTTCAGATAATATCTCTGATTTAAGTGAGGGTTTACATCTCCCAGTTAATAGCTCAGCAACTCTCTATTTGAATTCCTTTAGAACTCTTCAGGGATATCTGGTTTTTTGAGCATTTTTTACTACTACTTTTACTGATTTGTTCTAAAACCTTTACTACTTGCTCTTCAGTTTGACACAACTCCTCCTAACTGTTCCTGCAAAGCACTGTGTGGGTGAAGAAGCCTAACTAAGCTCTTCCATAGTGAACACCAGTGCAAAGAGTTCATTCATCTGTACCCCTACAAGTGTGCTCTGTTACACTCCCATCATCCATCAGCCCCCCAGAGCCCATGATCCAGAAGCCTCCTGCTTCTCATGCATTTGAGAAAGATGTTGTTATTAGCCATTAGCAGGTTGCTGCTGTTCTGTCGTGTTCTATACTTCTAACATGCCAAGACTAAATGATGGGTTTTGGCACGGCTGTGACTTGCTCTTTTTGAGATTGTCTTTTTTTTACTTCTAAACTTTGTAATTTACTGTTTAATGGTGTCAGTTTTAATTTGTCGTTCTGAATTTTTTTTGACAGTACTAAAGTATAGAACATGATAAATATTTAGTCTGAACTTGTACTTCTGCTCTGTTTGTACTCTCTGAAAATGTCTTCATCTTTTAATCTTCTAATAAGTTTCCTTATTATTATATAGTTGTCCCTTTTTTGGGTTATATATTCTTTCAGTGACTGTTTTTGACTTGCCTCTTAAAAATAAGTTGAATTTAAATAATCATGTCACTATGTTAGTATCATTTTGATCCAAATCCAATAGTATACTCAGGAAATAATCAGGCATTACTTCTCCTCTTCTGGATGTTAGTTGTTCCAAGAAAATGTAGTTTAAATGGTGTAAAATTTACTCCATTGTGACATTTACCCAGTATGGAGATAAAACTCCTCCATAACTAGTCTTCTGCACTTGCAGACTTTTTCTCAGCCACTCCTCTTGATGGTTAAGAAAGTAATAACAAAATTCCTTTTCAATTTGGGAATGGAAAATTCAGTCTGTATGGATTCAGTGCTTCTTATTGATGTTGTTAATATTTGTGTCTTATTTGACTCTCAGCTTTCTTTAACATGTAAATACTCCTTCACAGATGTTGCTGCTATGTCATTCCTATATAATTAGTTCACCTTCAGTATTATCATGCACCACAGATTATACTTTTCACTGAATTTTTGAGATATCATTATTAGCACATACAGCCAAGCATTTCAGTCCACCACCTTATTTTTAAATTCTTGCAAAGTATTTAAAAGAGTGATCTTGATATGGTCACCTGTATTTATAGACCTACCGTAATGGAAGTTTTATTTTCTGACACTGTAATTCACTATTTTATGTTAGAATTTTACCAAATTTTCTGTTGAACTTTATTTGAAAATATAATCTCTAGTTTAATGACTCAATCCCTCAAATATCTGTTACATCATGTTCTCCTTCATGCCTGTTCGGTTTTTTTTAAGTCTTAACTTTAAAAACTCTTCTGTATTGTTTTTAATTTCAAATGTGAACAGATGATTTCTCTTGTTTTGTACAGACATTTCTTTCCTTATAGGCTCCATCTATCCCAAACTTTCCTAAGTCATAATAAATTAAACCCACTGTGTCCATTACTGTTTTCTGAGTTAAGCCTTGAGTTCACTCAACAGGACCTCTCCTGTTTGTCTGCTCCTAGTCATGGTACAAGAAGCACTTCAGAAAAATGCTATCACAGAGATCTAAGCCTTGAGCTGCCTCTTAGTAGCTGTGTTTTTGTCTTGAGCAACTGTGGTGAAGGGAGTTAAATCCAGTTGGCGGCTGGTCACGAGAGGTGTTCCCCAGGGCTCAGTTTTGGGGCCCGTTTGTTTAACATCTTTTATCAATGATCTGGACAAGGGGGTCGAGTGCACCCTCAGTAAGTTTGCAGATGACACCAAGGTGGGGAGTGTTGATCTGCCTGAGGGTAGGAAGGCTCTGCAGAGGGATCTGGACAGGCTGGATCGATGGGCCGAGGCCAATTGCATGAGGTTCAACAAGGCCAAGTGCCGGGTCCTGCACTTGGGTCACAACAACCCCAGGCAACGCTACAGGCTTGGGGAAGAGTGGCTGGAAAGCTGCCTGGCAGAAAAGGACCTGGGGGTGCTGGTCGACAGCCGGCTGAACATGAGCCGGCAGTGTGCCCAGGTGGCCAAGAAGGCCAACAGCATCCTGACCTGTGTCAGGAATAGTGTGGCCAGCAGGAGTAGGGAGGTGATCGTGCCCCTGTACTYGGCACTGGTGAGGCCGCACCTCGAATACTGTGTTCAGTTTTGGGCCCCTCGCTACAAGAAGGATATTGAGGTGCTGGAGCATGTCCAGAGAAGGGCAACGAAGCTGGTGAAGGGTCTGGAGAACAAGTCTTATGAGGAGTGGCTGAGGGAACTGGGGTTGTGTAGTCTGGAGAAGAGGAGGCTGAGGGGAGACCTTATCGCTCTCTACAACTACCTGAAAGGAGGCTGTAGTGAGGTGGGTGTTGGTCTCTTCTCCCAAGTAACAAGCGATAGGACGGACGAGAGGAAATGGCCTCAAGTTGCGCCAGGAGGGGTTTAGATTGAAGATTAGGAAAAATTTCTTCACCAAAAGGGTTGTCAAGCACTGGAACAGGCTGCCCAGGGAAGTGGTGGAGTCACTATCCCTGGAGGCGTTCAAACAACGTGTAGATGTGGCACTTCAGGACATGGTTTAGTGGGCATGGTGGTGTTGGGTTGACGGTTGGACTTGATGATCTTAGAGGTCTTTTCCAACCTTAATGATTCTGTGATTCTAAGATTCTTTCCCATCCCCTTCCTTCTCACTGCACTATGGTTCCTTCCCACGGCCCAAGGAGTTAGAATTGTATTGTCCTCTCCCCTGACAGGAGTTCCTGTTGTATCCAAGTTTCCCATACTGGCTTGCTTGCTTTTAGCCTGTGCCTCTATACTCTTAGCATAATATACATGAGCAGAAAAGCTTGCAGTGGGATATTTTCCACCTATGAATTTCATGTAGCAGGGATATTTTGCTGGCTGCCCAACTTGGGATGGGAGCCAACAATGGAGATATCATCCCTCAGCTTGATTGTATTCATTGGTCCCATAATAATTCCTTGATTACATGTTTGTTCTCTTCTAAGTCAGTTGCCAACTAGGTGAATGTAGTTCACCAGGAAGATGGAAACACATAGAAAGTGACTAGATAAAAAGATCAGAGAATCCTTGTGTTTGTAACAACTGAGATCTGACACCCAAGAGTCAGCTGGCAATACAGAGAGTCAAGCCGGGCAGGCATGCTCAGATTCAGGGTGCATCTTAGCACAAATGAAATTATTTTCTTATGGCTGCTTTACTGAAGCTTCCATTATAGTCTTGGCAACAGCCCAAAGTAAGTCTGTGTCGAAGAGATTTAACTGCAATTGGTACAAATAATCCTTATGCAACAACTGAGTCAGCGCATGAGGGAGGAGTGCGTGTTTTTCACTTGTGTGTACAAGAAAGAAGGGAAAAGTCTCTCATCTTTTGCACACCCAGGAAAAACTTTCAGGATGTCAGTGCCTTGTTGCTAGTATTGAATTTTATTTGCAGTGCTGCCTCAGAAGGTCTCTGTACAGTAAAAGCTCTCATAATCAGTTTAGGATTGCTTCCCTGAAAACATAACCTCTGAACCTGCAATCAATGCATGGTCACTTGAAATCTCTTTGACACGTGGTTTGTGGTTTTTCCAGTGTGCTTCCGACAAGCATTTTCATGCATTGTGAGGCCTGTGCAATAGAGATAAGCCCAAACCCACACTCCTGAACAAGCCTGAAAAGGCATTTTTTCAGCAGGAAAAAAGGGATGATTCTAAGTTGTAATCCAGATCTGCATCTCAGTCTGGAAGCTTGAATCTATCTCTTTTACATGCACTGACCCCCACAATAGCTGAAAAGATTTATGTTTCTTCAGGACAAATAAGGGTCAATGGTTCATTTGCCTGGCTTTTTTTTTTGACAGCCCCTGACCATAGCAGGCTTTTGCAGTTTGCTCACAACAAAGCTTCACTTGCACGTGTGACCTTGTCAACCGCTGTCAGAACGTTGCTGCCATTTGTCAATGCCTCTGACGCTTTGCTTTTGAATGTTTTGTTGTGAACTGGTTATTGAACTTCTCCTGCCGCTGCCAAGAGATCTGTGCTTGTGAAACTGGTGACATAGACAGATGTCTGTCACCTGTGCACTGGGGAAACATCGAGCCTAGTAGGCCATGAGTGATCAGAGTGCTTAAATGAGCTGTGACAACCATGTAGTGTGTTGGCTGTGGCTCTCTGCTCTGGCTAGCAGGGTTGAGGAGCTCTGCAGTATGTAAGCAATTTTTTCCTCCTGCACAAGCAAAACCCTGGAAGTGAGAAGCACTCTTTGTACTGCCTTGGGACTCAAGACACTTAAGTTTTGTTTCTTTCCCTGCTCTTTCATTATTACTATTAACATAAAGCATTATCATTAATATGGTTAACATTTCGTGTGTGCACATGTCATCAACTTGCCAAGACCCAGAAGTAAGCTTTTATAGCAGCTGCTAATTGTTTTTCATTTTAGAAATCTGAAGAACTACTAGTGAAATTAATCATGGCATAGCCTTTTAAATTTGATATAATTCAATATTAATTAGATTTAATAAGCAAGAAGATGGATTGAGGCATTGTTAACAGGGTACAGAATCTTTAAGACCCCTTCTGAAAGTCAGTGTTGCTTACAGATTAGTGAGGTGGTTTCTGTAATATCATTGCAGTGTCTCTGGCAATATCTGGAGTGGATACATTTTGCAGTTCAATCCACAAAGTCTTTATGACTGGCGTGAAAACCTTGCGTGGAAATTGGGACATACGTTGGGATGGTGCACCCTGCTGTGTAGTGGAACGACTGGAATGCTGAACCTCAGAACTTGGAAGCACTTGCAGGATCCATAGGTTAGCCTGTGACTGTAGACATCCCACCTCCAAATTAGCTGCCCGCAGGATAGGTCGAGAGGACTAGAATGGTTGCAAAGACATGTCATCTTCACTGCTGATCGGAGTTTGTAAAGCCTTGGGGAGATGGGAACTTCTCAGAAATTTTTGCAGTTCTTCCTTGGGTGAAGGGAGGTTCCCTTGGGTATCAGCTTAACAACTTCTGTAGATAYTCCATCAGTTTGAGAAATAACCAAGAATAGCATGTACAAAGATAGCAAAGGAGTGAAAAATAAGGTTCTTGTCAGCGAATATATTCTTTTTACTATTTTGAATTCTACAGGTATTGTTACTTCAGCTGTCACCACAGTATCTAAATAACTTCCAGCAATATGTTAACATGTGTGAATAGTCTCAGTCAGGAGTAGCTTCTTCCTTCTTTCATACGCTTTTCATCCTGAGAACTGAGTATATATTTCTGAGGAAAAAATGGAAATGCAGTTTGTGTAAAAAGTGTACCTAATTTTTTTTGTTTTGCTTTTTATCATTATATATACATATATGCATAGATATAAAATACTATATATGTCTCTATATTATATAGTTTATATGTTAATATATCTTTTATATTTATGTATTTATATCTTGCCTTTTTGGCGGCAATGATGAAGAGATTCTTCAGGCTTTGAGAAGCAGATGCCATTTAAGGTAGTGATCAAATGCAATGGAAAATTTAATATATGGAACAAAGACAGCTTAGGAGCAAATATCTAGTTATCTGCATGACCAGTATCCYGACTGAGGCTGCAGGCTGGATATGTGTTGAAGGAAAGCAGAAAAATTATGCTTTGCTTCTGAGATGTGAACGATTCAAGACTTTTGAAGAGTATGGAAAGATTACAGCTTTGCATTAGTCTTGTACCTAAGCCAGTAAAAAAGAGGTGCTCTCTAAGTATGACAGTGTAGCATGCTAATCCTTTAGCACAGCTTCCAAGAGAGGAAAACACTAACCAGTACCCAGGCTTTGACATTTCTTAAAGCTAATTGTTCTTATCAAATGAATATTTTGTTAAGGATAATTTAATATTTTCTTCCCAAAGAAGTGGAAGTGTGTTACATACATGGATACATAACTTCCTTCATGGATGTCTGTTTAGGATATGAATGGAAAACCAAAGAATGACTCGTTCTGTGGGTTTTCAGTATGTGTATGTTTGTGTGTCTGTGCACAACAGAGGCAAAACTAGGAAAAAAAATCTGTAAGGGTTGGAAAATGGACAAGATGGACAGGGGAATGTGTCAACTGCTTGTCTTGTGGTAGGGAGAATCTCTGAAATCCTGTAGTTCCCTAGAAGACCTACCAGTCTTCTGTATCTGTGTGTAGTTTTCTGTACGCTGTATTTCATACAGCAAAACAAAGAGTGCCCAGTGTCACAGGAATCCAAACCCAGCTATGTCCAATTCTCCTGCTACAAACTCCRGTTGTAGAAGACTGCCATATATGGATCAGAAGGGCACAAACCGAACTCTGCTTTCATTTCTTCTTTCCTAAAATCTTCTTTTGAAGAAATCAGAATTTTATTTAAGACACGAAACATTTCTTTTCTCCTCCTCTGCCAGCAAAAACATACTGTAAGGACAAGCGTGTGGGTGAATTTGCACAGCTAGCACCTTTGAAAAGATGTTGGGTAGTTTCCCAATGTTTGTTCTCTTCTACACTTAAACTCTAAAGCTAAGAAATGAGTATTTATCTCACCTCTCTTTTGGGCTCTTTAGAAAGTATAAGAGGATGGATTTTTGTATGATCTGATCCCCAGCAGTCTGATAGGCTCAGCTACCAAGGTCAGAGTTTAGTCACTGTCTCAAATAAGTCACCCATTGATGTAGAATGTATAGAATTGCCCAATTTCACAGTTTACTGTAGGTCTTACCTTGCTTGTTTTCTTAGTCCGTCTAGACCTTGTGGAACAAAGCCTGAAAATGAGAAGCAAACATGCCAGGAAACAGAAGGATAAATTAGAAAATCTGATATTTATTTTTAATTAAAAATACTTTTAAGCAAAAAAATGCAACTGAAGGGCCTGATTAATTAATTATTATGCACACTTTGCATACTTCAACAGTGTCAAACTGAATGTAGGTTCAATGCATGACTTGAAAATTGTATTTGAAAAAAGATTCAACTGTAATATAGAGATGGCCAAGCTGGTTGTTTAGCTGCATGTGGCCTCGATGCCAGGTTTATATCATGCAAACAGAAAAGGACTGGGCTGGCATGGAGTTCTTGGAATAAAGTTGGATTTGTGGCTGTGGAAGCAGGTAAGACAACAGAGGCTGTAAAGATAGTATTTCCAGGCTGGATGAGAAAGCCACGCTTTGGGTCTGAGGCACTTGCATGTGTATTGTGGGTTTTTTTTAAACATATGAAGGGTTTGACACATACTTGAAAGAGGAGAAAGACTGGTCATCATCTCTTTAAGAGAATACAGGGAAACATCTTGTCAGAAACTTTGTTTTTCTCATGCTGCTTAATTTCTCATTTTGGTAATGCACATTCTTACTGCTTCAATTTGCATTTCACTAATGTTTCTGTGCCTGTATATGTCTGTTCTTCAGGGTAAGCCAGAAGCTGCTTCTGTCAATAGTCTGCAAGCTTTGTGTTTTATTTGGGAAGAGGCCAAAGGTAATGATGATTCTGCTGTGATAAGAGCCAGTTTCCAGGGAGCTGAGAAACTTCAGTCTCCAATGAATTATCAGCCCAATCTTTGAGTTTTTGTTCAGCTGTCTGCTCCACTTGTCCACCTCCTGGAGAAGAGCAGACAGGCAAAGTGGGCAAAATCCTTACTCCCTTCTCTAGAAGAAGGTGCAGAAAAATCCCAGCAGCTCTACTCTCTTGTGCCTCTCCTGCCTCATGTCACCCTGCAATAGGATGACTGTTCTGTCCCTTTTTACAATGCTAAGTCTTGAAAGGGAGAAGACCACAGCTCCATCAGGGACAGAGTAAAGAACACAAGGCAGGGACTGAAGATGTGAGACTGGGGAATAAAAGTGGCGTGCAGGGTCTTTTTGCTTTCAAATTGCTTGGAAAAGGAATAAGGTTCTCTAAAAAGGGATAGAAGTAGGCAAATATCACTCCTATCTTCAAGAAAGAGAATCTAGAGAACTACAGGCTGGTCAGCATCACCTTGATCCCTGGGAATGTAATGGAACGAATAATCCTGGAAACTATTTCCAGACACTTGAAGGACAAGRAGATGATTGGGAGACATAAGAGTAGATTTATGAAGAGGAAATTGTGCCTGACCAACCTGATGGTCTTCTACGATGTCATGACTGGCTTGGTAGATGAGGGGAAAACAGTGATGTTTATCGTGACTTTAGCAAGGCTTTTGACATTGTCTCCTATAACATCCTTAAAACAAATTGATGAAGTATGGCCTAGATAATTGGGCAGTGAGGTGGACTGAAAACTGACTGAACAAATGGGCTCAGAGGGTTGTGATCTGTGGCGCAAAGTCCAGCTGGAGGCTGGTCACTTGTGGAGTAACCTAGGGGTCAATACTGGGTCCAGTACTGTTTAAAACTTCATTAATGACCTGAAGGATGTGACAAAGTACACCCTCAGCAAATTTGCAAATGATAGACCAGATGGATGTGTTGCCATTCAGAAGAATTTCAACAGGCTGGAGAAATGGACTGGCAGGAATCTCATGAAGTTCAACGAAGGAAAAAGCAAAGTCCTTTGGATGGATAACCCCATGCACCAGTAATGTTGGGGGCTGACCAGCTGAGAAGCAGCTTTGCAGAAAAGGACGTGGGGCTCCTGGCAGACACCAAGTTGAACATGAGCCAGCAATGTGCCCTTGCAGCAAAGGAGGCCCACAGTAGCCTGAGCTGCGTTAGGAGGTTGAGGGAGGTAATTCTGCCCCTATACTCAGCACTGGTGAGACACACCTGCAGTGATGGGCCCAGTGATGACCCAGTTCTGGACTCCCCAGTACAAGAGAGATGTGGACATACTGGGACAAGTACAGCAAAGGGCCACAAAGGTGATTAAGGGACTGGAGCATCTCGCATATGAGGAAAGGCTGAGAGAGCTGGGACTGTTCAGCCTAGAGAAGAGAAGGCTCAGGGGAATCTTCTCCATGTGCAGAAATACTGGGAGTGGGGGTGGGGAAGAAGCGGAGGTGGGGGAGAAGCGGGGGTGGAGGGAGGAGAGCAGGGGAGTAAGGAAGGTGGAGTCAGACTTTTCTCAGTTGTGACAGGAAAAAGACACGAGAGACAATGGACACAAATTAAAATACAGGAAATTCCGCTTCAGCCTAAGGAAAAAAAATCTTTACAGTTAATTGAAGACTGGAACAGGTTGCCCAGAGAGGCTATGTTGTCTCCGTCCTTGGAGATATTCAAAACCCAGCCAGATAACATCCTGTGCAACCTGTTCTTGTTGACTGTGCTTTGAGCATGGGGTTGGAGTAGATGATTGTCTGTAGGTGGTCCCTTCTAACCTCAACCGTTCTGTGCACAAATTACTATGTGGAGTCAGCTATGCCAGTTGTCAAAAAGAAGTTTGAAAATCCCGTAGAAAAGCATCTTGCTATTTCAATGTCAGTGGTATTTTTTGTGTGAGGGTAACTCATATTTTTTAACCTTTGGGGTTGTCACTAAAAACTAAGTATAGATGTGCTTTCATGATGAAGCCTGGCAACTTAGAAATAGTTTCTTCTTTTCTTCAAGGATAAATAAAGATACAACCTTATTAACTGTTTAGCTGGATACTGAGACTCCTTAGCTGCTGAGGATGTCTGTATACATGATAACTTTTCAACTGGGAGACATGCTGAATGCCTGAACTCCTAGGATCTTTAGACCCTGGTGAATGTACCTAACGAAAAAAATAGCCCTCATTGTACCCATGTAAGATGGGGCTATAAATGGGCTATTACCCTGTTGGAAATGGATCTTGATATCAGTTGTTGGCAGTTCTCAGAAAATGTCAATTCCATGTACCTGGGTTCCTATGAAGAGTATAAGAATGGCATAGAAGCTGCCCCTAGATGGCCGTATCGGCTGTACTAAATAAATGTCTCATCAGTCTATTTCAGAAGGGTTGTAGCACATAGAATTGGAGTCTGGATGACTTAGAAAAAAGGGGACACTAACACCTCCCTCTCTATATTTCTTTTCAGCTCCTGTATTTCTGGCTGTGGGTCATTGTAAAGAAGCCAACCAAAAGCCTCCTAAGCATAGTGGTGCTGAACACAGCAACAGCTTCCCCCTTCTTTTCCTCCAATAATCGAGCAGAGAGACACATATCAGCATCTGTACTGGTCCCATATGTTCCAGCCATGTTGGACACAAAAGGTAAAAAAAACAGTTGAGAGCAATTGTCTGACTGCTGAATCGCTTTCCTGCAAAGTGGGACTGAATGTGCTAGGACTTGCTAGCCTGGAAAAATGATGGTGGAAAGGGGAATGTAAAGATTAATGAAATAATTTCTGTTGTGGAGATGGTGGATTCGAAGCAATTACTTATGGGTGCCCAAAAAGGGAAGGACTGGGGACACAAACTGAATTCCTTCCTCCCCACCTTCCCCTCTGCCCCCAAAGAAAGGAAAAAAGGGGGAGGTATTTATTCCTTTAGTGAAGTTGTGGCTGTTATTGCCCCAGGAATGTAACAGTGGTAAGAAGTAAAGCAGGCTGTAAAAGAACTGAGACACAGGGCAGGAGGAACAGCTGCCTTTAAGTCTAGATTGTCTGGACGATACCTGTGGTAGGGAAAACTCTCCAGCACAGATGTTAGGAGGTGCCCCATGGAAAGTTCACCTCTAAGCATCCAATCCAGTCTGTTGTTTGAGAAAGGATACTGGGCTGGACGGTCCTCCGGCTTACCCTTGTTAGGCTGTCTTTGTGTCCTTAGGCAGGAGGGTATAGCAGACCTCAGAACCTGTCCTCTTATGAGCTGTATTTCCCAGAAGACAGATAAATCTTGTTCTCAATTATGCATTTTGGCAGTATGAGCACAATTTCCATTGAATTCAACATGGATCAGCACTTGTCCATGAGGGGATATTTTAAAACCTCTTAATGCAATTAGAATTGTATTAAGGTTGTAAAATCCATCGCCAGGACATAGGAGCTAAAGAAAGCGCCAGCAGAAGGAACAGGTTGTGATAGTGGTGACATGTCATCTTTTCTTCCTGCTGTCATTCTTTGTGTCCCTAAGTACTGGCATCTCAATTATTTACTGTCACATGCCAAATACTATAATTATATCATAATGCATCAGTAAGAAACTGTGAAGGTAAAGTTTGGAGTCTTCATTATAACAAAAATTATTAGGTATGCTTTCTGTATTTTTGCCTGCAGCATTATTTGTCTTGAAGAGTGTCTCATCTTTCCCTGTGGTGATGATGTCATTGTATGGTTAGGCACTGAAACCCACTGAGTATGGGAAATAATGTGGAAAAACTCCTAGATAAATGTCAGTCTCCATTTCACTATTAATAATGAGTAGCCAGGAAGTCAAAATATGTTTATTTTGTTGTTTTTTTCTGCCTCTTTTAGAGTCCGTTTGATGGGTTTCTGATTAATGTTTCTAAGTTGGGAGCCATGAATAAATCAAGAAGAAAGATCATAACTGGAGGGATGCCAATGTGTCTGAAGGTAATTTGTCTAGCCTGTGAACAAAGGTGTTTATGGGTCATGACTAGTAATGGCATTCTTAGTGATCTTTTCCACTTGAACAGACAACTTAATGAATTCACATACAATATTCTGAATCCAAATAAGTGGTGGGTATCTGATCAGAAAAACATGCTTTTAGTGTTTTCTGAGGCACTGTCTCATGTCAGAGTATGATATAGCCCTGATCTGAGACAGCGTCCCAGTTAGAGAAGCATGAACCTGCTCATGGTTATTCTGCTCTTTAAGGATCTTACCTAAACTTTAGGATATACAGATCAATAGGGTTAAGAGACTGTATCTGCTCTGATTCACCAGAGAAATGATTTTGCCTCCCTACAGACCTCCGAAGGTCTCTTGAGCCTACTCTCACCCTTTAAAACCTCCACTATTCCTCAAGTTCTTTCTCTCCTAATACATAGTCTTTCACATATAAACTCTGACTTCATTTACATACTCCACCCAAAGGCCTTTGTGCTCTCCTTTCTAACCCATCACTCTTTAACCAGCTGTCATTAAGTTAAAATTACATACACTCCATCATTCATAGCTCCTTAACTTGCAGCACGTGTATTCAGCAGCAGATGGAAGCAGGAAGAAAAATTACCTGTGCTGCTAGGTTTCATTTCCCAAGGCAGACAGAGGCTATAGATCAGGAAGGAAGAAGGAGACTCAACAGGAAGATGCACAAACYTTGTTGTGCTGTAGAGGATGTTTGAACAGCTGTAAATAAGCAAAGAGCAGGGAGGTTATTGCATGATCAGAGAGGACAGAAGGCTTGCAGTGAGACTGGGAAAGAGCCCTCAGGTTACAGCAGACTGAGGTAAAAAAGAATTTTGGAGTAAGGTGAGTTTTCAAAGATCACACAGGCCCAGGTTTATCTCCAAATAATTCAGCCTTAGTCTTTGCTATTCTTCAGCAAGCTGTTGCAGGTGTTTTCCTCACTGGAAATTAAGCAAAGTGGTTCTATTTCTTTTGTGTGAAGAATAGCTACATTTTAAAATATTAATTTCCCAAAATGTGCTGTACTTTTTGAGTACCAGTCCGTGATCGGTCCCAGGGACAGCTTCCTTTATTGCTCTGTGTCGGCCAGTCTCAATGGTGTGTTTGTGTAGGACTAGGGATACYTATTAGCCAGGGCTAATATTCCACACTTCAGGGACAACACTGAAATGGTCATGAAGACCATCTCCACCTTTCTGCAGTGGACAGCCTTGCCCTCACCTTGCTCTTCACAATTAAAAATAAGCTCTTCTTAAAAACTGAAGGCAAAAGTATTCTATATTCGTCAAAACTTCTGGTTTCTGCTCCAACTCTTTGGACCCATCTTGCTCCACAGTTACTGCCCTTTGTCATTCCTTCAGCACGGCAGGAACCCAAAGCTTCCCTGACCCAGTCCTCTCTGGATTCCTGTTGGTGAATAGGTGACATAGGTGCTTTGTGGTGGAGAGGCCCTCCCTGACATAGCACAGTGCTGGCTGGCTGATGTGATGACAACTCGACTGCCACATGGGTGTCTGGCGGCTGGGCTGCTCGCTGATGTTCATTTACAGTCCTGTGCTGCTCCCCCTGTTGTGTCAGCACAACTGATGGCATAGCTGGCTGAAAACCAGTTTTAGGCTGGATCCTTTTCCTACCCTGGTTCTCTGACAGGCCTTGCCAACAGTGGTGTGTCAGCAGCACAGAGATGTGACAGGGCAACCACAGTGGGGAAGGGCTGTTCAGTCAACAGTGCTGCTGAAGATACAGGTTGGCCTGACCTTTAATAAATAGTAATAGTGGAAAGGAGAGCATTGTCAGTACACAGAACACCATGAGAGGTGAAAAGCCTTTGGGCAGAAGGAAAATGACACTGGGAGTTTGAGATCTGCATGCAGAATATCCATACACATGGTAAGAAACAGAGCATTTGGAAGTGTGGAACATGAAGACCTATACTGGCAATTGATTTTGTGCTTCCCTTCAAAGCCAGGTATGGTGTTCAGTCGGCCCACATTTACTATTTCCCCAAAATGGTTGACTACTTCAGTGCCTGGCCTGAGTAAGAGCTGCATGCATGTGGATGTTTGTAGCAACTGTGTTTATTAATCTCTGAACTGTGACAGGGTTCAATAAATGAAGGTGTGTCACACTAAAATGTATGCATAAAGTTACATGAGATTGTGGGACAGAGAGGAGTGTTACCTCTCATTCAGTCAAGAAGTTGCTAATAGGCCAGCCAAGTACAGCAAATAGTGACTGGTCCCTTAAAATAACATTTCCTCTTCCTTCCTYAGTTTTAATCCTCCTCTTGTTATCTGTTGAGTAAGAATAAATTTGATGGGCACCCAGAAGGAGAGTGGAATATTGATGGAGCTGGAGAACCTCAAAAGGGAGATTGGCTGAAAAAACTGTTAAGGTTAGCATGCTTCAACAGGAAGATGATTGGAAATGGGTCAGGAGTGCAAATAGTCAACCTTTCAGATGTGATCTGAATGGTAGAGTCTTGTACAGGCTTTTGTTTCATTTCTTCACCTTTGTCGTTTATAAGCATTTGAAACTGGGTTGTTTTTTGTAGATTGGAAATAAATACTTCTCCATGCATTTAACTTTAACCTGCTTTGACCTGAAGGTGATTTCTAAGGTAACTGATTACACAGACATTTCTTACCCACAGATGTGGTGAATCTTAAAGGCAAAGTTCTGAGATGCCTGAAGAAACAGTCAGCTCCAGGATCAGGAACCTGCTAGCGACTATGGTAGGTTGGCACAGAACCGTGTGAGCCTGTTGAAGGGCTGGCATTGGAAATGTTGGGGCTGGGAGAAGTGTTGTCCAGGGAGGGCTTATAGCTAAGAAGGCTCCCCAGCATGCAGCAAGTCAGCAGAGAATGCATCCGAGTCCCTGAGACCCGGATCTCTGCTCTGAGAAATGTGAAGCTCTGTGTTGTATCACCACATCATAGGTACCCATCCCACTGCTCTAGCAGTGGTGTGCCAGTGCAGAGCAATGCAAGGAGACTTCTTCTCTCTTGTTAATATGGGTGAAAGTGGAGGTAATGCTACATAACAGAGCAGAGCTAGCAGCTGAGATGAATCAGAGCAGTCAATTTTAGCCTCCTAGCACAGGCAAGAGTGCTTAGTTCTGCCTTCCCTAAGGCCTTCCCTTGCTGACTTGATGTCTTCAGTGTCTGATAAAGTATGAAGAGAATTAGATTATTTCTCACTCTTGGGATATTTTAAGAGGAGGCCATTATTGCTGGCACATAATTGCAGTTTGCAGTTTTGCTGTCCCCAATGTCTTGGGGGACAGGTGTGTTCATCATGACAGGTGGGGGCAGATGTGTTCATCATCTACCCATAACATCCTCACTGAGCAAGCAAGAAGATCGAGGATTTGCTGAGAGGACACTGAGAAGAAACCAAGAGTATCTCCAAGTGCTAGAAAAGAACTTTACAAAGTGGTAGAAACAGCATCCCAGGAAGTGAGTTTTGGAGGAGTCAGCAGTCTTTGCCACTGTAGTGGCTGGAAGAGTCCTTCTGTAGCTGAAGTTCCAGAAAGTTGCCTCGGGATTTGGTCTAATAATAGAAAATACTCCCAGATGATGGTCATGGCAGAAAACTGATTTCCAGCTGCCCTGCCATATCTATAAATTAAGCCGTTAGCCTGCTACTCACAATTTCCTCCTGCCATTTGTAAGTAGCACAGAACGACATGGTCTAATGTAATATGATATGGAAAATTTTGAAGTAGATTTAAATTTAAAATGGAAAATGAAATGATGGTCCTGTGTGTAAGGGCCAATGTAATAGAAAAAATGTATTCCTCTTGCCTAATGAATTTACTGGGAAATATATTGTCAATTGTGCTCAGCGCTCTCTGCTAAAAGTCACCAAATAACAGCCGTGGTTATTTAAAGAGCTGCCAGTGCAGGGCAAATGGGAAGAAAAGAGTGGAAATGCAAAGGCACCTGTGAGGCTAGCAGATGCATTAAAAGGTGGAAATAAAGAGGAATGGCTGTGTTACTGACAAAGATTGACTGCTAGAGAAACCATGTTTCAAATATCTTTATATAGGTAACTCTCCAGAGGTTATTTGAGACTCTAGTATTCTGTTGTCAGGATCCTTCACATCAAAACCTTGGAAAAATGGGGTTGGATTTTGCTTTGTTTCTTTTCAAACAGTGTTTCTGAGTCATGTGCATGTCTGTTGATACAGTCTCTGCAAGATGAGACAAACCAGACTTTTTTCCCAGAAATAATTTCTGCAGTCCCTCAACAGACGAGACGAACCAGACATTTTTCCCAGAAATAATTTCTGCAGTCCCTCAACAACACTGAGGTTTTCCTGGAATGCAATCTGCATATTATCTTGGAAAGGAGAATCATCTTCAGTAACTGGCATTCTGCAACAAAATGAACTGAGCTTATATAAAACATATAATCAGATGAAAAAAAGGTGTGCACGTTCTGCTCTGCGTTGTTCCTCTGTTGCACTAGCTCTCCATTAGAACTGTGTCGTTAATCTCACAAGAGTTCTGCTGATAAAGGATGGGTTTCTGAACCACGCCAATGCATATTTGGTCCTGAACACATAGCCCATATTCATTCCCTATGTGTTACATTACTAGGCTTTTTGGTGTAAGCACTGTTTGATGGGTTAGGCAGGTTTGATTATTCTTGGCCAAGGCATTAAGCACAATACAAAAGCACAGCCATGAAGACCAATCACAAGGACAGAAGTGGACATGGTTGATCTAGTTTTACTTGCTGAGTGGCATTTCCAGGAAAAAAAACCATTATGGTTAAAAGACCCCATTATGAAGTTGCTGTAGCTTGAAAATGAAGCAACCTTTAATGTAATAAGTAGGAACTGTGGCATTCAGTAAAATAAAGAAGTCTTTTGCCTTTAACCTTACAGCTAAAATCAGCATCATTGGATTACTATATAGGTGCAGCTTTTGCATACAAGCAGCAAAAGGCTTTGACTCAACTTTCTGAGAGTCTCAAGGTCCTTATTTCTATAGAGAAAGCTGTGACCCTTTAATGACTGTATTACTTCTCTAGAAATGGTCTAAGCTTTTTCTAGAATTCTTCTCCTGCATGATTTTTTTTTTTAAAAGCTTATTCAACTCAATCCATTTCAGTCCTTGGGACCCAAATGTATTTGACAACTGTCTGCCTACCAAAGGAGGTAGGCCTTTACCTTAATGGATGTGGAATTCTTTTGTGTAATACTTGGTAAATAAAAAGTTTGTTCTATTACAGTGTGCTGACATGCAGAAGAAATAGTTTGCCTGCTTCGATTTTGTAGCAGGTCTCAGGTTGAATAATTAATCTCAAAAACAGCACTCAGATTGGTTTTCAAAGACTCAATTTTCAAACATTTCATGACTGTGTGAGATATTTATTTATTTATGCTTTATTAATTCCAGCTCTGAGCAGCAGCCTCGTCTGGATGAAAAACACTAGCATTTGACCATGGCTGGGAGTCTGGTTTCTAACTCATGAATAGCTTGGCAGCATTACTGATTTAGCTATTATCTCCTGTTTCTACATCTGTCTATGAAGAACTGCTTTCCAGGGGAAGTGTCTGACAAAGCAAACACACACAAACATATGTGCAAGTGCATGCAAGACCCTAGAAATACCACATTCACACAGAAGAGCACTGTGCAGAAAATCCAGGTCAGGTGTTTGAAACTTAAGGTAATCATGTCAGCACTTGGGCTAATAAACCACATCTCTGAGCAGGTCTCTAGTATAGGAGCAGCACAGCTGTGATCTTCTGCTTCCTTTTCTAATCCTGGAGGTGGATCTCTCTCAAGGACCTCCAGGCAGCATTTTGTTCGGATGGGTGAAACTGCCCCATGTGTCACAACACCGGAGGTAAGGCTGCTTCTCTGGAGGCGTGGGCTAAGTGGGAACCTATGTGCAGTTGTGTATGTCATGGTGTTCACTGGGTTAATATCTCCTAGCTGCTTCTGCTGCTAAGGCTTCATGTTAAGAAGGAAGGATATGAGCAGATTGACTTTCAGAAATGCTGACAACAAATTGTTCCCATTAACTTCAGTGGGAATAGCCCTGAAAAGAAGCTGGTGTTGATTAGTGCCTTCTAGCTGCTAGCAGTCCCTATATGTTCCTTACTGCAGAGACATGCCAAGTTTGATTAATTATGCTAGGATAGTACAGACCAGGATGCAGTAAAGTAGCATGTGTATATATGTCAAATTGCTAATGACAACCCTGCCTACACTTCATATTGAAACAGTTCCAAGAGTTGTCAGAAAGAGGAGGTATATAGTAACTGACAGTGAAGAAAGCAATGTGAAATTTAAGCAGTCGTTATTAGAGCTTGCATCTAAAAAGCAAAATGAGATTACTATGAGACTAGCTAATGAGTTGAGACTCATGAATTTGAACTAATATCTGGCTTGATTKGATCCTCACAGTGCCCTCTCAATTTGCAGAAGGGAAATAGTTTACATTTCAGTATGGCAGTGCAAACAGGTGAGACATTGATTAGAGACCCATCAGTTTAAAAAAAGAAGGAAAGAAGATGAACCCAAATGCATATAACATCTCCTCAGAGTTATCCCAATAAGGTAGAGTTATTGCCTGAAGCATCATGTTTTCATGTTCTAGTTCTCTGGATCGTGGAGATTTGAATTTTCTTATCTGAACTCAACTCAGAAATTATTTTGGTAATTATTTGGTCAATTGTTTTAGCTAAGGAGACATTAATCCAGAAGTTTCTGGATAGTCTGTTTCTATGAACTGATCTTTCTTTAAAGCTTTACAACAACAATAAAAAATATTCTTCAGCGTTCCATTGTAACTGTCCATTTCAGCATGGGGAATATACCACCTCCATCAGCCCAGTGATTCAATGTCCCTGCTCTGCCTTGAAGGACTGAAAAATCCCCAAGTCATAGGAAACACAACCTAAGGAGAAATGCCAGGCCATAGAAGATAAGTGATTGAAGTGTCTTATATATGCATATTACAGTCTCTGTGGGGAAGCATTTGCTGTCCTTTGAAGGCAGTTTGATCACCTCCATATGGACTGTTGAAAACGTCACAGCCTGCAATTTAGCTCACTAAGAAATACAAGATGTTTTCTTCCTTCTCTCCTGTAGATCTTTCTATCACCTGCCATCTTCCTCAGCCACTTCTAGAAACTGCAAAATTAGGAATGACAAAACACGCAAAAATGAATCATAGGTAGAAGTGACAGCTCAGAAATATCAAAATGTGCTGTAGGTGGGACTTGATTTAAAATGGAACATGAAAAAGAGCAGGAATTCTTTCAGAAAAATAAGTGATATGCAGAAAGTGGAAAACTGAAGGCTCTGAAAATCCTAGTGAGAAAAGAAATGGCAAAAAATCAACACAGCCAAATGAACACAGCAGAGACCTGTGTAATTAAGCTGCCAGATGTATTAGAATTTGCTGATCCAATTTGCTCCTGAGCATTGGCTTCTGTTTAAGTCAGACCTGTCCAGGTCTCTGGTTATTTCTACCTCTTTAAACCTAGGATAAATTACTTTGGTTCACGTTTGCTTCCACTTTACAAGCTTATGTGCCTTTGATGACTTAGCAAAAGACAGAATGATATTTTGTTTGTATTGTTGCAATAGCTAAAGCCGTCAGCTGCTTTAAATACAATTTTACAGGGTTAACTTCTCATTCTTTATTTTTGAAATGTTTTTTTTTTCCTTAACCATGCCTGCAGTGAAGTTAGTGTGCACTTAGATCCTTTTGCACCAAAGCAATCTGATAAACTATGAAAATTGAATCTACTATGAGTATTGAGTCTACCAAGGCCCTACTGCATGTCTACCTCCCTCTTTAAATGTAAACATGGAATTACAGGAACTACCTATGTATGTCCACAGTGCAGCTGGCATTCAAAGTATCCTTCTGGGGCATGCAGTACAACAATTGCATTTATTTCTCCATTTTTAGGACACACTCTCAGACCTCATTTTGCTGAAATGACAACTTTGCATTCTTTCCTATAATAAAGCAAGGCTTCATTTTTATCTTACAGGTGTTCAGACTTTAGCCTTTTGCATAGATGTGACCTGTGTCTAGACCAAAACCAACCTTTTTTTTTWGTTTGCTTCATAAAAGAGATGCTTCATAAGAGAGACAGATCCTGCCCCAAAGAGCTTGTGGTTTGCATGTAGGCCCAGAGATTGCTGAAGGATGCTAACAGGTAAGGAGGACGCACAAAGTAGTAGTGAGATAGCTGTGGGTTCTGGAGTACATAGCGTCCTTGAACATCTACATCTCTGGGAAGAAACTACAATGGAAAACACAAAATTACTTGGGGAAAAATATGCTTCTACACACACCCTTTCATGATCCTGGGACAATAGTAAGCTGTGGCACACTGTGCCTCTCACCTTTAACTCTGCTATGCCAGACAATGCATCCAAAATATCTGTGACATTTAAGATCTCTGGGGCCTCTGGGACTTAAACAAATGTTCTGCTTGTCACCCTGGTGCCATTCAGCCAAAGTATTGCAGGAAAGTGGGGAAGGGGAAAGAGGTTTTTAATTCTGGAGAAATTGGTAGAAATCTTTGTCTTGATTTCAAAGAGCTTCATCTCAGGACATCAGAACTGAAGTCAGTTCTTCAATTCTGGAGAGGTCAGAGCCAGGAAAGCAGAATTAGGTGAATATTCTGAAGGATTATCCCATGTGTATGACTTTATAAGTCAATTTTCTCTCCTCTTTTTTGATCTTAGAGAGTGATCACTTATCTAGAGAAGAGAAAGCCTTGGGCTGGTCTGAGGCAAGAGTTCGCTGGATGCATCTGTACTCTTATACATGCTCCTGGTTCTGAGAAACATCAGGGCAGCCTCARAGAAATACTGTAAGGGGATGCCAAAGCTTCCAGGGAAAATGTAGATCTTTTCCAGCTCTGTTGGAGCTACCTTGTGGAGCTTGAGCCAAAACCCAATGTAATTTTACATGCCTGGACTGGTCTGAACATGCAATTCCCTTTGACTGCAGACCAGCACATTAGTGCTGGCACCAGCATTCTCCTTCTATAAGTAAGGAAGGAGGAGTTGTTTGCAGAGGGGTTTGAAAGCCTGATGGGTTTCTTGCAAGCACACAACAAGATGTAATTACTATAAAAATGGACATGTACCATTTTGTTTTAAAATGTGTTTTTCCTCTTGCAAGGGAGGAGGAATAGACTCAGACAAAAGGTGAAAACACTATATGCTTTTTATTGCATTTCTTCTTCATATGCATTGTATTGGCTTTTGTCCCGGGAGGTATTAAAAAGGAAGGTTGTGAAAACCATTTCAAAGAAATCAAAGAGCACCCACAATACTCATAAACACAGTTATGCTGCATATATACAACCTTATGTATGGCCTAACTCCTGACCTTGCAGTCTAATGCTCTCCTGTGCTGGGCAACACAGAATCTCTAAAAGCAAATTGCTCAGCACCAGCACAAGAAACGGACACTTTGCTCATGCTTTCTACTGAAAGCCCATGCCTCACACAATAGCACCCATATGGCTCAGGCAGGATGAGATCCCTTCAGGAGATTAAACACCGTCCCAACAATGCTTCCCCTCCACTTTACCCAAAAACAGTTGATGGGATGGCAGGCTGCCAAACTTGTCTTAAATTTCAGCTATTCATTTATAAGTGGCAAAGAGAGATGGGATTAGACTGAAACTCTGTCCCAGTTTGCTCAGTTGTAGTGATGAGGATCAGTATCTCTAGCAAAAAAAAAAAAAGCTACACTAGCACAACTGCCTCTTTGGCAGCCTCAGAGGTAATAACAGGCAAGAAGGGGGAGAAAAGGCTCTCACGGGAGGTGACAGATCTCAAACGAAGCCATGGAGATAAGCTAGGGGATGGCCAGAGACAGAGGTATTTGGACAGGATGTTAGAATATCTATGCGAGTCATTAAGAAATGCACATGGGGAGAAATGTTTTGTGAACCATTTCTTCAATGTGAACTGCTCTTGTTGTACAGGCAGAAGTGTTCCCCTTGTACATGCCACCACAGGCAACTGCCCAGAAACCTTGGAAGCACTACATCTGCATGTGCAATAAGACCGTATGAAAGAAAGGAAAAGAGAACTGAACATAGATCATGAAAAATAGAGACTATCAATAATATATGGTTAAGAATCTAAATGACCACCCAGAAGCTATTCTTGGCCATAGTCTTCAGCTCAGTTTGTTCAGGTTTATGAAGCCTATAAGGCTCTTACTTCTCTTTGTCACAGTCCTGGCAGACAGAGGTGAGAGGGGTCACCTGGGTGGGTTCTCCTGCAGCTTCTGTGAGGCTGATAACCTGCTGGTGGTCCTGCGCTGCCAGTGTGTAACTCCTGGTCTGCCCTTGCCTCTGTGCTGTTTCTCATTCATGATTTGGCTTGGCCTGGCGACAGCTTCTCATCCTAGCCCAGTCTTAGTGGCTTAGCTCTAGGCATGCGAGTGGGGTGCAGCGCTGCCTGACTTACACTGAAAGGGCTGTGCTGACAAGGCTTCACCTCCTCCTTCCTGTTGGCAATGTCAGCCTTTGCAGGTCCTGGGGAAAGAAACTCTCTGTAGGGTCTACATACCGTCTATGTAGTTCTCTCTTTAAACCCTGCACAGGCCCCAGTAACAGTCTGTCTTGGAGATATTTGAAATTTAATTACAACTATAAAGAAAACCCAGCAGGCAGATAGGAGCTACCAGGTTATCTTTCTTTTTCTTGCCTTTGTCCTTCTTTCTCTCTGTCATTATTCACAAGACTATTCAACCCAAAACTTGAGAGAAAAGACATCCTGTGTGTGTTTGGCCTGAGATAGGCTTTGTTATGTTTGACTGTGTAATTCTGCTTTGATCAGCTCACTTTCACCTGCGACAACACGTGTGAAACGGTAAGTTCAAGCAATGATATGGTGATAGGGATACCACAGGCTTTTTGTGTAGGAGGGTGTAAAGAGATTAGCATTAGTGACTGGCTGTATAATGCACACACAGATGTGTACATGTAAGTATGCATATTCCTCTGAAGGAAATCCTTGAGATCTTTCCTCCCTCTCTCTAAAATATCGTAACTCACATTTTCTGCAAATTGTTTGCGAAGAGAAAGGTGTCAGCATTAATTCTGTTTGAACATCAAGGCTTAAATCTCATGGGAAACTTCTCTCTCTTTCCAGATTTCCTGCAGTACTTCACTGTCTGAAGCTAGGGAGGGACTTTCATGCTGAGATGTGACAGGATCAGGCCCTCTGTTGTAGTTGCATGCTGGTGATTGGCATCTCCCCCCCTACCCTAAGGGGGGCTTGTGCATGCCTTCTTCAGAAGCTCTTACTGAGTGTATGAAGGGAGGGCAGAGTCCTTGCTCTCTCATCCCAGCACAACCTGAGCACAAAGCGCCTGTTTAAAAAATGGGATTGTAACAGAGGGAGCCAGTGATCTCTGGGCAGGTTTTAAAGGCTACCTATCTGGTGGATTAACTGACTGAGCTTTCTGGCTGTTCTTCCATTCACGCTGGCTGCCTTTTTTGTCTGTACGTTAGCTAAGAAGAAAATTGTGATAGATTATCTAAGAGGCCTAGCCCTTTTTCCTTTTCAGAAGCTGGTGCAGCATATTTCCTTTAGTAGAAGCGCTGCCTTCTGCAGGTAGCACAAGTATATGTGCTTTCAGAGATTTATCTAACCAAGTCAGCTGTGTTGCTGTAGCATTATTTTTGCAAGCAACGCCTCAGATATCCACATCTCCAAAAGCAGGGACATGGAAGAATCACTGTGTGGATGGGTAACCAGTGTTGACTTTTTCAGTCTTGCCCGTCTTCCCTAAAATGGTCTCTGAAATGTTTTTTTCTGAAAAGTATATAGTTGTAATTAAGAGAGAAAAATGAGCTGTTAATCAGAAACACACTATTTGCTCTAACAGCTCAGATACACCTGGGGCAGAGATTGCCACGTGTGATACATCCATATTAAACAGCATATGGGCAGGCTTTTCTTTTCATGGTTGCCTTTATCATTAAAAATGAGAATTGTTCTTGCACAGATGGCTTAAGCCCAAGCAGAGTCTGGATGCCTCAGTTGTCCACTGCATCCTCAGTTATATTCAGTGCTAAAGAGGAAAGGTACTTAGGTTGACTCTGCAAACAGGATATGCTGAGCACTTTTTGTGCCCTTTCACTGGACCTGCTAATATAAAATAGAAATGCCAGTGATTAATATACTGAAGTGACTGTTGTGTAAAGGATAATAGACACTGTAGTTTAGAGGTTAATAGCAAGAACTGCATCAGATTCACTTTAATGTAGTTTATGAAGTTGCTATTAAGCTCCTTTTTTCCTTTCCTGGATACTTGAGTGTCCCAGATTCACAGAATCCAAGAACATGTGTCTACATAAAGTTGCTTCAAGGCACGGTTGTGGTATGCAATTAGAGTTGTAACTCTAGACAGTTGTATGACCTGATGCAGTTGATGTGGTAGACCAGGCCTTTCAGGCACGTAAGTCAGTGCAACTCTATTGACTTCAGGGCCTTATCAGGTCTCACAATAACCTGTTTCAGCAGCAACCTGCTTTTTGTCTCAAATTCTGTTTAGGTGTCATCATGAATTAACACCATCTGAGGACTTAGCAAAGCAAACGTTAAAGGCAAACAGCAGTAGCGTTACAGAAGCCTCTCACAATGAGGTAAGGATAAACTCATAGATCAGTGAGGAGTATTGTTTCCTTGGGATTTTATGCACTCATATCCCTAACCTCACCTTCAAAAGCTACGGCCCACTCTCAATCATAATACGACATTTCCATGTATAAGGATTCCTTTGGCAGACTTCAAGATAGTGTAATCTTGCAGGTAGAAAGTATTGTATTTAGAAGTCAGATTTCTTGCAGCACATAACAGATGTAAACTCTCCAGAAGTGCTCAACAGAGAATTCTTTCAGTGCAAAGCAAGCTAATAGTTGAAGAAAATATAAATGTCTGGAAAAGGAAGGGAAGATAGTAGGTAAAATTCCTCCAGCTTTATGTTAGCTGGGCTGAAAACTGTGGTGGTTCAGGAGTTGTTTCATGAACAAGGCTGCTACTACGAAGTTGGCAACTTCCATGAGAGGGGCAGGGCAGAAAACTGAAAATAGGAACAATTTTAGATACTGAAATTTAATGTGCTGCTGCGCGTCTATCAGAGATCTTGGAAATGCATTGCATTTTCCAAGAATCCCAGTCCCATCACCACTGAATTTGCCATAATGTTATTAGAACATTTTCCTAAGAAAAACATTCCAGATGTCCGTAGGAGAAAATGATCAAAGTTCAGTAGCTAAGAGATCTGTGCTCAGAAGCTTCAGCACACCACTGCTGGTATGCTAGAGACACTAACATACAAGGTGGAGCTGACTGCAGAATGGGAGCAGGATTCCTTCAGCAAAATTGGACTTGTCATTCAAGTCATGGAAGTCCTGTAGGTTTCATCAGATTCATTTCCTCTGAGCTATCATCCTAATGCACACATGCACACACACCCCATTGCCCTTAATTTAAATTACGCTTAAAAAATTAAGGATCTTCCTTATTCTGAATTTGGAAGTATGTAAGCTATTTGAAGAAATGAGACACAATATTTAAATAAGGAGTTTACCTGAAAACCGCATTCAGAAGAATGAGTGCCTATAAATAGTTTTCAGTTCTCTTAGAGACTGACTTCAATACAGAGATTGTTTCTGGCCTATATTAATTTGGTGAGAGTCATATCTCCAACTCATGCTAAAGTCATCTCAGCTCAGGTGGCTTCAGTGATTTCTGGTAGATAGTTTCCAAATAGCATCTGACAGAACAGATGCTATTAAAAATAAGTAAGAGTATTGGAATCTGGGTCTGTATCAAGGTGAGAATCTTGATTGAAAGCCCTTGAAGATAGATTAGGCTTTCACAGTCATCTTCTGTATTATCACTGATCATTTTCTGCTAGCTACTGTACTACATATCTCTGTTGTTCTCCATGTTTCTCCTGCTGTCCTAGCCTGCAGATTTAGCATTCTCTGTCTTTGCCTCCTTGTTCCCACTCTATTCCTTTCCAAGGTAATGATGAGATGTTGAAGATACTCTGTTTATCTAGTCTCAAAACATTCAGGGAGAGCTGAATCACTCTGGAATTTCTCAAAAAAAATTCCTCTCTACCTGAGCCGTTTACTATAATTCTGTATTTGAGGTGCCCAGATCTCTACTGTGGCTACCAGAAATGAATTTTATTGAGGCAGAAGCAAATAAGACACCTATAACCTGACACATTCAGAGAAATATAACTGATTTCCACAAGAAAGCCTGATCCTTCAGCACTGAAGGCTCATGTTCAAAGAAGTTTAAAATCTTTCTCAACTCTACTTAGATTAAAGGATAGCAATTGATGTGATGGATGGCTTATTCCCTGGAGAGCCAAAATGAACAACAAGTGCCCATTTGGGACAGTGCATTTCAAAGGGGCTTCATTCACTGAGAGCTTAGAATCCATTTGCTTATTCCACGGGTCAGAAAGGGATATAAATATATTAAGACCAGTTGAATGACTGTGCTGGGTCAGAACAACTATCCATCTAAACCAAGTACCCTGGTACCAAAAGCATCTATGAACAAACATCTAAGGCAGAATAAGAAACGTCAAGCACATGTGACACTTCCTCCAAAATCTCTCTCAGGCCTCAACTKTTTCCAGTTCAAGGACTTCCTGGCTTGGATGTGGTTTTTCAGTGTATGTAGCAATTCTCATTGTATTTCTCTTCCATGCACTTGTGTAGTATCACTTTGAACCCATGTCGATTTTTAGCACCCTGAAGTAGTTTAGCAATAAGTTCCACAGTCTACTGTCTACTGTGTGAATAATCAAAGTATTTTGTTTGTATTGGACCTGGCTCATGTTATCTTAGATGCTCTCTAGTTCTTGTACTAAAAGACACTGAACAATCAATCCCTATCCATCCGTGGCACACTTATTTTGTAAATATATACCACATTACCCCCAGTTATCCCTTTTCCTGACTGCAGTGCTTAGCCTGTTCATTTATCCTTGACATGACAAGACTTTCATGCCCTTGATGATCCTTGCTGGCTTTCTCTCAACCTTCTCAAAGTCTGAAGTATCTTCTGAGATGAGGGGACCAGAAACGCACATTGAATTCAAACAGTGGTCAAACCATGGATTTATACAGTCACAGAATAATGTTCCATTTTGTTCTGTATTCATTTTCTAATARTGCCAAACATTTGAGTTGCTTTGTTGACTGCTACTGAGTATTGAACTGTTGTTTCAATGGAGCCACCTACAAGAGACCCAGGACCTCCTGAGTGGTGAAGACCAGTTTAAAGCCCATCATTTTGTGTGTGGAGTTAGGATTATTTTTTTCCCATGCCCATCACTTTGCATTTAGCTGTACCAAACATCATCCTCATTTTATTACACATTTTATTCTTTTTCTCAGTTTTGCTCTAAGACTTCATACAGTCAGCCTGCACTCTTGCTAGACTAATAAATCTGGTGTCACTAACAAGCTTTCTCATTCCACCACTCCACCGTTTCCAGATTTTCTTATGAATATGTTGAACAGTAGAGGTCCCAGCACAGACCCCTGAAAAATGCCTCTTGATTCCTCCCTCCACTGAAAGGACTGATCATTTGTTCTGTTTCCTATCATCATGCAAGACCTTCCCTCTAAGAGCTGCTTTTGGTGAGGGCCTTTGTCAAAGCCTTCTGGAATTACAAATAGACTGTATTGTCCAGATAACCCTGCCTCCCAAGCTTGTTGACACCTTCACAAAAAAAGCAGGATTATGGCCTTTTATATAAAGCTTCACCGACTCTATCAGTGTGGATTATTTATGGTACAATGCTTATGCAGTTGCCKGCTAACTCGTTATACTTTCTATTAGTTTGTCCAATATGGACATCAGTCTGATGTTCCTGTGATTCTCCACTGGGACCTCCACATTACATATGTTATCCTCCAGTCCTAAGTACCCAGCCTGTTTTAAATGAAAGGTTACGTAAGTCTCTCAGCAATTGAGCTATTTCATCCTTGAATTGCTTCAAAACTCTTGAGTGATTACCATCTGCTCTTGGCAATATGTTACTGTTCTTTATATCATTTGTTCCCAAACTCCTTCTGCAGTCACTTCAGTATCATTTACGACCTGGGCTAACCCAAGAGTCTCTATTTACTCCTGAGTAGGCCAGGGCATAAAACTGTTGAGTGACTAATGCTTTTCTGAAAGCAAAAATCTTGCTGATGACATTTGGGTTGGGCTGGGCTATGGTTTGGTTATATTGCCTCTGCTAGCCAGTAATTGAATGTGTAAAAGTACTGTAGAAAGGAAAGTAATGCTGTAGTACAGAGTTGGTCATTTGCCATCATTAGTTGTCAGAAGTGTCTGTGCTTTGAACACTGGCTGCATTGTTTGGGAAAGAAATGCCATGAAGTCAGGAGTACCAGCACTGAGGTAGCCCACCCAGTTACACCCACCAGCATCTGGTGTCTTGCCACAAAACTGCAGTTATTGTCTTGAAGTAGAGACATCAGTGAGCATTGCAGGAGCAGTGTTATGAAGCAGGAGCTCTGTGCTGTGTGATGGTGGGTCCCAAGGAGTGCAGCCTGGGCAAAATCTTTCCTTGTCACAGCATAACGACAGCCTCCAGAGAGCTCAAAGCTAAAAGCAGAGCACACAGGAACAGGGCTGCCCAGAACGGCAGGGCGTTATATATGGCTCTTCATAAAAGCAATTATAAATGGCTTCTCTTACACTTAGAAGTACTTGGAAACCAACAATTTTTTAAGGCAGGGATGACATTATCTTGCCTTGTGCTGGTCTCAGTTTAGGCTGAGTCCCCATGTTGAAGCAGGGGGTGTTGCGTTTGGCCTGAGCAGAGGGTTGAATTTGTGTACTGGCATGGGTTTGGCTTCATGTCTGTGGGTGCCTCACGGCTCCTGTTGCCTCAGACCTGGGGGGACGGGGAGAGGCTGCGGGGTGGGGGGTGTCAGGGTGCAGTGAGGGCTGGCTGCACTTCCCTGGAGGGTGGTGTTGGCCTGAGGGAAAGTCTGCAAAGTGGCTCTGCTTGCAAGCTGATTTCTCCCTGGGTCAGCAGAGCCAATCCTCATGACTTCCAGGCCTCACAAAGAATTTTCTTCCTCTTTGCTTTCTAATAAATGAGAACACTTGGATCAGTTTGTACTGTTCCTTCAAGTTTCTTTATTTCACCGTCTCTACGGTGAAAAGATTATAGATCTTTTCCTGTCATCTTCCAGCTCTGTGCTGCTTCTGGCTCTGTAAGTTGCATAGGCGGAAGGCACTAAAAGCATCAAAACAAATCCCTGGAATATACATGCAGACAGTTCTTAGGCATTTGCATGCGACTAATTCTATAATTTATCAATTTGAGCCTTGAGAGAGCATCTTCTCTCTCCAACCAAGAACAGAGTAGTGTGTGACCTAAGACTTCTTTGGTCAAGTGATAACAGTGGCTAATGGTAGATGACTTGCTTAAGTGAGTTTTCATCATTAAGCTAAAACATAATATTTAAGATAAGGCTTAATAAGAGGTGTTTTTTTTCCTTAATAGCACAATACACTGAACTGATCTCATTTTATCAGTCCATGAGTCCCATCAACCCATGGCTAGTTTCATGTCTTAATGAGAGTTGCTTAACAGTGGGCTGTGCTCTGGACTGTACCGAAGTGTGTTTGCACCATGGCAACTGTATAGAATTTAAAATAAAAATCTGTTTCAGATGTAGCATTATCTCCTAAAAAAAAAACCCTCTCCTGCTGTAAATAATTAATAGTGGAAGGAGTTGTGAAAAATAGCAAGGAATTGCAGGAAGATTTATGCTAGACTTAAAGACTAAAGGGCAAAGAGAGAGAGAGATGAAGAGATTTTAGAGAATTGGGAAAATCATGATGTGAAATGACAGTAAGTTTGTCTAAGGGTCAGGACCCCCTCCCTGCCTTCAGCCACCTGAGAGGTAGATGGGCAGTCTAAAATGCTCTGGCACTCTGGTCCATGGGAAAAATGTGTCTTCAACTCCCATCTCAAGATGGAATTAACTGCTCTTTTGGAGGTGTTTGTGTTCCAGGTGGACTGTGGAGGAAGGCTAGGCCACTAGCTTGGGTGGCTAAAGTTACCAGAGATGAACTCCAGACCTAGTCTAGTCTTGGCTTTTAGGGTTCAGTTTTCAAAAAAAAAAAGCCCTAAGGCTTTTAGGGTTCAGTTTTCAAAGAAGCAGCCATGCAATTCCATATGTGGCAATATGTGTGGGACATGCCACTGATTTGAAGGTACATTTTTCCTCTTGCAATTAGGGCAAGTCCTTAAGTTATCCTCTGCAAAGATTTTGCAAAGCTCTGTTGTTGACTTTGGATCTTACCCTGATTCCAGCTTTGATGTCTTGGGATGGCTGGGGCAACACTTGCCAAAAAGTCAGCAATTGTGCATGTGAATGCCTGAATTCCACCTGGTGAGTTGATACTTTTGTGACTCTGAAAACTGTCTCTTTTGCTTTCATTTCAATCTCCAGCTTTTTTCTGTTATATAAACACAGTGACACCTGAATTGTAGCTGTGTTGCAAGGATTAATGAATTAAAGCTTGGAAAATGCCATAGAAAATATAGAAATGCTTTAGAAAAGTGTTCAATAATTTTCTATATTGTTTTAATTTTTAAAGATCTGATTACCACATTAATTTAACCAACTAATTAAAGTAATCCTGTAGTGTAATTTGCAATCCCCTGGTAGATCTCCTTTGATTTGGATCTCAAAGGTATCTTTATTTTGCACTTTTCTTTGTCTTGATCTCTTGCCAAACTATAACACAGCACCAGTTTAGCACACACTCTGGATTTTCTTAGGAGGCTCTGTGCTGGGAGTGGACATAAAGGTCTATAGTAAGTACTTCCAAGCTCTTCCTATTCTCAACTGCTACTCACAGATGGACCAGCAGTTTTTAAGTCCTTCCTTGCTCCCTCACTAGACTACACTTCATACTCAGCATGCTCCAAGTTCAGCCCTCTTTTTTTAAACAGCAAAACCTCCCTGATGCTTAAGGGCCAGGTGTGGAGTCTGTACTGGGCCTACAGTCAAAAGTGGTGGAAATACGGGTCTCTTACCCTCTCTCTTTCTTATCCTTTCCCCACCTCCTGCACCTAAAAGTTCTGAGGTCCCTTCCCATTGCCTCTTGGCTAAAACATCTCCTAAGCTTGTACAGAAGGAAGAAGCTAGATGAGGCCAAAAGGAGAGCTGTTTGCAGAACATGGTGCAGGGAAACTGCAGAATAGAAAAAAAAATTGTTTTGTAACTGCAATAAAAAGGATGAGGGAGAATTTTTTTGCTTACAGACATATTTTTGCCCCATTTACACATATCTCCTTTTATTCCTCACAACAACAGTTTCTGGACAATGTTTCATTAMCATCGTGATCTCCCAGCGGTTATTTTGGTACAGAAGACTGAGATTGTCAGCTGGAGGTATGCAAAACTTTGTGGTTGAATTCACACACAGWTATTCTTTTTTGGCTCAGAATTCAATGGTTTCAGACTTACTGGTTCCTGAGCTACCTTTCCAAATAGTTAATTTTGAGGTGACTTGATAAATACCCAGATCACATACAGACAGGGCTTAGGTCCCACCATAGGTTGGCACCAGTTCTCTTCAAGGTTTACTCTGCTCGTCAAGGTTTACTCTGAATGCTGCGTTGTAAATCCCGAATGCCACATTGTAAACCCATTGAAAACATATGAGACCATGGACTGAAGAATAGGTTTTGCCATAAACTGTATGTTGGCCAGTCTCTGTTGAAAGGTAGCTGACTAGTCTGTGCTTGTGAGTGATACTTAAAAGTTGCTAAAATCTGTCTTTCAAGCTACAGTTTAGCTAAGGAAAGGTCACTTTAGAAGTTGATCTGTAAACATTTAATCCAAATCTGGTTTTACCTTACGTGTCTTTGTCATATTTCAACATTGTCCATTAAATGCAGTTTTAGTATTGGATCATGTTTTGGATTACTATCAAGTGCACTTCTAAGTCTTAAGAATTGCCTTATTTCAACACAGAGCCCACTCTTTACTACAGAACATTGATCTGAATTTCTAAAGTGACTGAGATGGAAAATGGTTTTGAAAAAAAGGGCCATTTAGTAACTGAAAAGGCTCACTCAGCAGATCAGAGAATCGTTTTAACTATTCAGGCTAGAGAGATATATGCCTACAGTCACATACGATTGCATAGCTAATATTACTCATACTATTGTTTAAAGATTCCTATTTGTCTTCCAGATTTGCTCATCTCTTTTATTAAGTCAGTCCATAAAGACATACAGTTGTTTGTATATTTTAGCAAAAGAAGCCTGCACTTCTGCTGTAAAAACAGAAAAGTAACTTTGAGGTTTCAGTGTTATAATCTACTAGATCCCCTGATGTTTATCCTGATCATCTTTGCCATGAAAAGCAGTATTTTACAGTTTTATCTCTACTTTCAAACTCTGTATCGCAACACAAGTCCTTCTCAATGGTGTTAAAATTTGGTAATTTCTTCCAGGCTTAGAGCTTGAGGTGTATAAGGGAGTAGCAATTAGCAACCATACAGGCAGTCTTTTGTAAGCACGGTCTTTGACCGTGAGATCTGCCAGAACCACAAGTTCTCTTGTGGTTTCTGGGCACTTTCCATTCCCAGAAGGCCAGTGGGAGCCCAGAGCTCAATGTAAGTGTGAATGCAATGGGGGTCTTCTCCTTGCCCAGGCCATTGCCCTGGCAGTATGTGTGACATGGGACAATGTTAATGAGGAGGTAAGGGCTACCTTATTCCCTCTCCCACATCACTTCTAAAGGAGAGTGTTTCTCCTCACGAGATCAGATCTAAAAACCAGTATTTGATTGTGTCCTTTGTGTCCACAAAAATGGACTAAACAGCACAGACTAGCCTGTAGGAAATAAAAAGCAGAGGAACATAAGCTTCTCTGTGGTAATGAAGAAAATCAAAATGGTTTTCTGGAAAGTAATGCTCTTTCTACGTGATAAATAAAATACTTTGTTTTTCCTCACTTTCTGCCTTCCATTATGTAGTTATGAATTATAAAAAGACCTTTGTGGCTCTCTGCACATTCCTAAGAACACAACAGTAATTTTTCTCCTTTTGTCTCTTAGGAAGAAGACTSTAAGTACACCATTGTCAGATACTTTCATATAAGGATTAGTGATTAATGCTCCTTACTATAACAGATAGAAACAGCTAGATGTCTCCTAATGCACTTCCAAATATTCCCAAACAGTGGCTGTGGAGACACTCTCCAGATTTTCATTCAGAATGTAGTGACCTAATAGTAAAAGAAAGCTAAATTGGACTGATGGAAGCATATTATCACAGTGCCTTAAATCCAAATCACGTACTGGGTTTCTATTTCGCTTCTGTTGTTTGCTAGGTAATGAAGGATTGACTTCTAACATTCATTATAACATGGCATTATAATTATGACTGAGAAAACACTCTCATGCTAAAACCTTCCATTCAGCTGCATAAAACTTTCCAGCAAAATTACCCTTTGGGCTGAAATTACTTATGCTTGTTCTCCTCCCAGAAGTAATTTGTTTTTCAAAAGTATTACAATGCTCTTTGGTGGTGGTGAGAGAAATACATTTTAAAAAAAGGAAAATAAATTACTTCGTTAAAAAATGAGATTCTCTGATCACTAAGAAATGACTAACAATTACAACTTCAGACTTGCTGGGTTTCATACCTAAGGAACACAGGTGATTGTTCTGTGTTTGGAAGAGTTTAATTGGTTAGAAATACCAGCACAATCTTGCCAATTCCATTTACCTTTTCAAGGCAATCATGAGTCATTCTGCAAAAATATGTTCAGGGTATTTGCGAGTGTTTGTCTTTGTGCACAATGGGACACTCCATGTTTGCAGAGGACTGCGTGGTTAACAACGTATTTGTGAATTTTGGAGTTTTATTGGAAAAATTGGCCCTTAGTATTTATTCTCTTGCTTCCTTTCCAATAGGTTATAATGAGCAGGGACCCAAATTCAGCACTGAGCAGCAACAATTTAAAGCTGATTGTGATGGATGTTGCTTTCCCTGTCCAATATGAATTGTCTTGCGTGTATAAATCTTAGAAAAAGAAAGCAACGTGACAATGAATTTTCATGCACATAGTTAAAATTGTAAGTAAACCAGTGGAATTGGGTAAGCAAATCATTTATGAAATGAAGATTTTTTTTCATTATTATTTTCAAACTGCAGTGGAATTGAAAGAACATTCAAATGTAGCATATGAGGAGAAGTAGCTTATGTTCAGCTATTCATCTTGTTGGAGACATGAAGAAGTTCATTGATTGTTCCATCCCTTAGTTTTGCAAAGTCACAGATGTCACTGTAGGAGCTGTGCCCAGGAATAACAGTGTCAGTGAAATGTTTCCTAGTACCACAAGAAGAGACTACTAATCTAGTAAAGTGAACAGGTGAGAGGAGTACTTGGGATGTCATTAGATTGCCTTTTTGACTGAGACATTTTATTTCAAATCATACAGTATGTCTCTTGTTTGTAAGGAGAGACTTAAAGACATTTTCAAGATAAAATCTAGCAGTAAAGCCTGCCAGACTTTTGAGTCTCTGCATGTCCCTCCATTCTACTGCAGTTGGCAATAGTGCACCGTAAGGGCAATCCCTCAGAAACCTGATATTCTGCTCTGGTAACTTTAACCAAGTCTCAGTGGTCAAATAATCATATTTTTCCCTCTATTCAATGCACATAGGGAAGTCTGGTCTGCAGGCTGGGCCATACGCGGAATAAAGGGAAACTATGTCACCTGCAACCCCATTCTATTACTTTGAGGTTAAACTAAACCCAGAAACCATAAGGAAAGCTGATCTCCATATTTTTGGCTCATCACTTCCAGATCTGATGTAATACATGGGAATTTTAGAGTAACTGTCAGAGCTCTGTTTGGCTATATAAATGAGAAGGGGGGAGGTCAGTTGTGGTTCCCCAAAATTTCCCTTCAGGTCAAGGCTGACATGTTTTCAGCTATGATGGTGGTACAGTCTATGATCAGAAGGAATTGTTCTAGGAATCATATTGCAGACCAGATAGATTAGTAAGTCAATAGTAACTGGGAAAATTGATTTTAAAGAAGTCCCTGTGATTTTATGGGGGAAGAGAAATTAAAGGATTCCAGCATCACAAACCAGTCCTCACTAGTGAGAGTTGTCACCTAGGGACAGGTAATAAAGCTATAGGAAAGAAAACAGAATGTAGCTAGAAGAGAGAGAAGGGAGTCAGAATTAGCAGCAGGATGTAAAGCACACACTGCAAAACCCACGTAAGACACAGCAAAATCTAAAGAAAGGAATCTGTGAATTTCCTTTTGGCCAGTGTCCCCCTGTGGAGATGGAGGCTCATGCCTAATCTTTTTGGTCTTCATTTCATTATGCACCAGATGTTTTGGCATCGCCTGCACCTCAACTTGACAGAGCCCTGAAAGGCACAATGGCAAATAAGGGGGCGGTCACATGAATATATTAAGGTATTTTATTGCATCACTGATCCTTAGTGCTCTAAGAGATCTGTTTTTATATCTCCTTTGAGGTTTGTGATTTTACAACTGAACTGTAAATCAGAGCCAAACTTGGGTACCTAGTATCTAGGATTGTAGGACTGTTTTTCCTCCAAAGGCTAATCCTTTCAGTCTCTGCCCCAGTACTTGGAGGACATAGCTGTAATGCATCAAAGCTTGATTTATCTCAAAACTGGCAGTGTCCTAGGTTCTTCCAGTCACCAGAAATAACCTGTGGTATCTCAAAAAAGAGAGCAGAAATATTAGGGTGGGGGATAAAAATCTCCTATACTTCTTTTGTGATTGAAATTCTACAGGAAAATAAGCTTTTTTCATTTTAATGACCAATGTTTGAAATGTAGAGAAGTCTACAAAAAAAGTACATCTTAGCTTCCTCCATCCTCTGCCCCCAGCGCAAAGCAGGCCCTGGTTATCAGCAGTATAGACAGCTTAAAAATGCAGTGAAATTTAACAAAAGCTGCAAAACCCGCTTTTAAAGCTATCACTCTGGCCAGAGTTTGCACTTTTGTGCCTTGCTTTAATGAGAGCTTTGCTCAACAATGGGTGATCTTAAAGGGGACTTATGAAAATTTATATTTTAATATTGGCACTTACTGTGTTCTGAACTCCTTATGAAACCAGTGTTGACCCCTTCTCTCTTGCTCCAACAGTATAAATCATACTGTCAGACTTTTCTTTTTCTAGCTCTGAAATACCCAGGCTCACTGAGAATTGCTGGTTTCCACTGAACCCTGAAACATTGACAAGAGCTAACCTGTTTCAGCCAATGCACCAGTGAAGTCAGCGGGAGCAGCCCACTCTGAAAATGCAGTAATGGGCTAGCAAATTAGCTGTGACAGACTTCGCAGGAATACGTTTAACCTATCTTCTCCCCACATGCCCAAATTTGCACATTTCTCTGTGTTACTGGATAAGGTAAAACACCCTGAAGTGTATTCAGCATCCTCTCAAATGGTCTTTGAACTCAGAGCATCATAAATAACAACACCAACAAGGTACGTCTAGATGATTTTTCTTTCCAGGCCTGACCTCTACTTTGGGGCACTTGGAGAACTGAAACAAGGTTTATGCTAATAAGAGTGGAAAAGGGTGCTGCTCACAACTTGGAGTCTGTTAAGGAGGACTGAATGGTTCAGCCAGCTCTGGGAATACTTATCTGGTGCAAGGACAAGGAGGACAGGGCTGCACTGAGCAATGATACAAGTGTGACCTGTTGCCAGATTTGCCAGAGAGACTCGGAATAACAGATAGGTCACTTCCAGGCAGGAGGTTTTTTATTTTGTTCAGACTTCTTTATCTGAAGTGTATAGATTTTTCTATTGGAATAATTATCCAGCTGATGCAGGCACAYAGTGTCCTATAAAAACTGTGCTTATGTGCATATGCACTTTTTTGTCTCTCCCCAGAGTAATTTTTGAACCAGGTGTGTGATATCACCCAAACTTGACAGAGAGACAGGGGTCTGGAAGACAATGAGGAAGACTAGGAACGTCGTTGCTACCACCCTGATGGTGAGTGCAGTGGGAACCTCCGAGAGCAGAGCCTCCTGGCCTTGCACCTGTCCCAGCTCCAGGCAGAATTTCAGCTAAAACTTGCATCTTTGCATAAAGGAAAATCAACCAGCCTCAAGATACCAACCTGTAGAAAACCAGGCTTCTTCAGACCCAGGATTCAGTAAGCTACATCTTTTCTGCAGATATTCAAGCACAGAGTAACTCAAGGGAGGTAAAGAATTTCCTCTTCTTGTTTCACCTTCTTTGCAGTAGCACGGTCCAGCAAGGTGTATCGTGCCTGTCCTGTCATGGGGGTGGGAGGGAGGCTCTGCATGCTGCAGGCCCCCAAGACCATCATGATGACTGCTTATGATATACCCTTTGCAGCTCTGATTCTGGTGTGGGAGGTGTATGCGGGTATAGCTTTCCCTAAGGGCAGAGCCTCACTGTGGGTACTTTCTCTAGACCCCCAGCTCTGTGTTAGGAATGATGCCCATAGGTAGTTCATCACAAGATCCATCCCAAGATAGCACCAGTGAGCTAGAAACTCAGGAATACAAGGGGTTAGTTTTTTCCTCATTTTCTCCCCCAGGTGAAATTCTGCTTGACACAATCCAGGCTACACTGAAGGCAGTGCTCTGAAATGTGCAATAGGTTATTTTTGCTTTGGCAGTGCACTCCAGACATAGCAACAGTATTTGGAGACAAAGGGCACGAAGCAGTAAAATATGCCAGATTTGAGTATTTGACCAAGATACTAATAAAGCTGGCAGTGTTGGCAGGGATACATGCCAGTGAGCTCACATAACAAATGTATGCAGATGCCTTTTTTCATATTGAAATTCTYTCTCTTTTCTCCGCCATGAAACAGGGGGAGAAGCTGTCGGCCTTTTCAAGCCCCTAACATTTGGATTTATGAGCATGCCACCCATATTTTTATGTGGGGAGGACTGCCATCCCTAGCCTTGCCACTGCTAAAATTAACTGACATCTTAGGCCACGTACGCTGCTTATACCCAAATGTCAAGTCACTAGGGGCACTTATAGCAAAAAGAATGTTAATGGGATATTTCTGAGAATTAAGTAAGGAAAACACTGGAGCAAAGAAATGCATGTTTGAAAGTCATCTAATTACCTTAGCCACCAGCCAGAGCATTCTGTAATGGYATCTTATCTGGTAAGATACACAATTCTGCAGAGGGAGTTGTGAAACTCAGTCATTTCCTCATCCTAACACTTAGTATTAGCTTCCATTCCCAGCACAAGGAACACTTATTCCTTAGCTTATTCAACAAAGATGTTCTTGACCCAGCTGTTCCATCAACCCATCTGTACACTAATGCAACCTTACAGCTGTGGCCATCTCGTTCAGATCCCAGAAAGAAAATGTTTTTTTTCCTACCCCAGTACCTCAAAGGATAATATAGTAAGGGAAATATTGCATGATAAGAACTGGTTTGTGTTCCAGAAGTGAAGCCCAGGACTAACCAGCCACTAACTTGATTTGCTGAGATCAGAATCAGGTCAGAAAGAAGGGAAATGCAAGCTGTGTTTAAGATTGATATTTTATATGTTTTTACATTACAGAATTACTATGAAAGCAAATCAGCCAGGACACACATCTGCCTGTGAAAAGAGRTCATTTGCCTATGAAGCCTCGTTGCTGTCTGCAAGCCGTTTTAAAAGGTAGACTGAAAGGGATTGTGGAAATCTGGGATCTGTCCTGCGCATGCCCACAAACAGACCACTGAAGGAGATTTGCATGACAGCTCCTCTACTGTGCAGAAGGCGTATTAGATTTCAGATCTGGCACCTCCTTGTCTCCTCTGAACTCCAAAACACACCTTGGCAGTTCACCTCTCTCCCTTCTCACAATGCTCACCCTTGCTTAAAAAGGAAAAAGAAGAGAGATGTAACACAAAAAGCCCCAAAACCTCACCCTCTTTGATGTTTGTAGAAAAGATCACAAGCAAATTATCAGTTTCTTGTCATTTCCCCTGGCCTACCCACCACCACCCACAGTTATCCTAATCAAAGTTAATACATTCTAATATCTATGTTGACATAGGAATCATGTGGTGTTTCTGAGGAGCACATGTGCTAGGTAACCTTGAATACGAAAAGTCTGATGGGGTCTGCAGAAATGAACATGGACTTCCTAATGAGGCAATTGCCTTGGGGAACACAGGCAGGTCTCTGTAATTGGGGGAGCTACACTTAAATGGCAGCTGGCCAAGTGCAACTCCAATTGTTGGAACCACTTAGCTGCAAACCTCAGGAGGCACGATCAGGATTTCTACAGCAGATGATTTGGGGTAAGTAGGTACTGGATACTCAGCATTGCACACTGGSCCTTTTTTGAGTTTGACCGTCATGGCTTAAACTTAAATATACTGTTAGTGCAACCAAGTTTTTTCTCACAGGAATACAGAAAGGTGAATTCTTCTTAACTTCACTGCTTCAGCTTTTGTCTTCTTTAGTCTAAAAGCCCCTTATTGGGAGTGGTGGATAAGGAAGGGTACTGCCTTMATGAACTGACTGCCAAGTCCTTAGCAAAGCTGGCCTTTTTGAAACCACATTTTGTAGCTGAGATGAACTGTTGATTCCACCCATTCATCCATAAACCCAGTAATGAMCTGTATTACAGCACTGATTTAATGATGTTTCTGTCTAAACAATGAACACTGCTGTGTTGCTAGAAGGTACCAATGGAGGCAGGAGCTGTAGGTGTTGCTCCAGAAATAAACAAACCATTAAACACCTCCAACTTTCTCTCTCATAAAATCCCTCTCTTGCTGCATTCACCAGGTTTGTTGGCAGAATTTGGCACCTTTTCCTCCTGCAGGTAAGGAGAGGCCTCTGAAATGTTTGGTCTGTTGTCTCAGTTAAATAGCATGGGCTGAGAAGCAGAAGTGCAAAAATAAATTAAGAAATTATCAATGGTGAGCCAACAAGTTCATGAGCTTGTGTGACCCATGGTCCCAGGAACCTGGTTTGTGAAGAAGTTTTGTGGTTGTATTCATAGAAGCAGYGTGTTTTTTTTCAGGAGACAGTGATTACAGCAAGGAAAGCAGTGTCTCCCTGGAGAGTCCCCACCTCTCCTGCAGAAGAATAGTGTAAAGCACCAGTTAGGTGCCACAAATGTCATTTATTGCCAGTTGTTCCCAAAGTTATTTGCCATGTTATCTATTGCCACCCAAAGGGAACTGCTTTTTTCTGTCTGATTCTAACATAACTTTCCTTATTATATTCATTTAGCTTTCCACTATTTTATTTAATTTTTCTATTCTGCCTCTTCTTCCTGGTATATATTTGCTGTCTAGGTATCTTAACTAAGGCCCAACCTCCTCATTACTGATCTCAGCATTGTGTATGACATTATGACAATTTTATGCATACACATTTTCACATGGTTTGCTTCCCTTTCTTGTCAGCAATTATGAGCTGTCATTAAAAGCGTGAGAAATGGTTACCACGCTGTTACAATTTTACACTGACAGGTAATCCAAAGGGAATAAGGGGGAGTGAAAAACATAAAGACTCAGAAAACCAGTGCGGAAGAGAACAGGGAAAAGGATTAATTAGTGGAAGAATATAAAGAACAGGAAAATGTAGTTCCTAGGCTCATAATTTCAGTGTATTCTCCAGTACAGGGAGCCTTTGACAGTTTTCTAGTTACAGTTTAAGCAGCCATATTTGGAAAAGGGGAAGGAAGGCCAGCAGAGTTGTCTCTAGATAATCAGCTAGATCGTAACATAAGCAAAATCAGCTATGGCCATGTCACGTGGATGGACATGGATGCATATTTGTGGTACCTCAGCCATACATATTGGCTTTCCATATAGTAGCTATAACACTCTGTCACCATGTCACATAATGATACAGCTCTGTCACTATATTGTAATTTATACTGAACATCACTGTTACACATATAGTATTTCTAATTCATGTTTGCTTGCATAGAAAAATAAAAAGCCATAAATATAGTGGTATAATATTGCCTATCACAGCCTACATCAGTATTTTAACATTCTTGCCTAGTCAGTTCATGACACTTCTCCATTCAACTGAAGAAAGAGTGAAGCCCATGAAGAAAGCAGTCTTTCCATCCTGAGACAGGTGGAGAGYACCAGTGTTTGGTAGAGACCTATTTCTCTCCATGGCCTACAGAGTCAACATGGTTGATTAGTTTAGTCTAAACCTAATTTTTAGGCAGCTACAGTTACTTTAGGTAAGATGAGTGCTACCCACCAAAGATGTGAAATAGAGCATGAAGCACTGAGAAAGCACCAGGAAGGAGGACGTRCCAGACCCAGTGGCAGGCTCAGGATGCAGCTAGTGTGTCCAAGCTCTTGCATTGCCAATCAATCCTGCTTCCTGGCATAGCAGAAAGAGAGTTTGTTCATRTGTGACAGAGGGTCTGCTGAGGACCTTGTCCAGCAAAGAATGAATGGGACTGAAATGACTGATGGATATCATTACAGCAGTAGTATCTGCCAGCAACAGATTTATGGCAACAGCTCTAATTGTTTTTACTGAGAGGGAGAAATCTTCCTGGTAAGTAAGCCTCTAAATTGGTTGCTTGATTTTAGTTGTTATCAGAATTGATTTGTTTGCCACAGTAAACAAATTCTGCATCAACACAGGCAAAGACAGGTAAAAAGGGACTCCACTTAAGAACACTAAGGATAATACAGTCAAAAGCAATAAGGCATGTCATCTCTGTCATGTAGCTATGCCTTCTGAAGCCTCTTTTTCTGCAAATGAGTTGGCTATTCTTTGCTATGGAAGCTTGTTCATTGAGACCATTCTCCRTCCCGCACTGGGTTCTCAAAGGATTTTATGGAGAAGAGAAACATATAGGTCTATGTTTATGGTATAGTATAAAATGTAATGAAAATGTCTGGTGTGATGTAAATCTAGATTCTAACAGAGTGGTGGGCTTCATTTTCTTCTTGTAGTGCCCAACCCATTTCCATGCCATCAGCWGGGGGAGACATCACAACCATCATTAAAAACAGACACGAGATTCCTATCATTCAAATGTATCCATGTATTGGTCTAAAAATGCTACATTCTAGGGCTGAGTCTCTGCATGATTTTGTTTCTGCTGCRGAATATGCATTGAGCATCCTAACATCTGGGGATACCAGGGGGACATTCAGCACCAGCTCTTTAGAGAGTTGTGTAAAGGGGGAGGTTATTGCTGTGGAGGATTAAAAGGAAATTAGGAAAGATAACACACTGATGTGTCTTGAGAATACTCCAGACAATTATAAACATGTGCATGTCAAAGCAAATTCATACGCTTTTTTTTTCGCAGGGAATGCATTGTAAAGGCAGACATGATATTTGTCTCCTATCTCTAGAAGTGAAGGTGGAAAAAGTTACAGAAGAAGAGTAGTGGAAAAAATTGGTAATGCAGTTAGCTAAAACTGTACAAGGATATCCTGTAAAAGGAGGAAAAGGAGCTTTTTCCTGAGCCCAAGATGTATTGCATACCTTCATATAGGCAGATTGCTACCAGAGGTAAGTCATAAATACCATTGCTAAGTAAGTGTGAAACGGAGTCATGGGATGTTACTAGTCTATGACATTTTTGGGTAAAGAATATGAGGAAATCAAAATAGAAAAATGAGAAAGGAGCCAAAGAAAGTCTTAATTTTGCTTTCACRTGCAGGTTGAATCAACCTACCATGTAATTCTGTATTGGAAGGGAACTCTATAAGCTAACAGCCCACTCCATCTTTCATAACTGATCAAATAAGGCACTGCCTAATAGCAAGAAGGTTGGAAGAAATTTTAATAACATCAGGTTATTGAACCAGTGAAATACAAAAACATGACAGACCTCTCCTTGCAGGGTGTTCAATTACTTTTACATTATTGCTGACTCAGTGGAGAGGAGTCCTGGGCTTATCCCTCATAAGCAAAAGCACAGAGCCAGATCCCAACAGGTACTGAGCATCCATGGCATGTCACTAGGCCAGCCCTTTCTTTTAATCTTTAATTTGTGTAGCATTTCTAGATCTGTTCCTCAGGTTTTTACCTTTTCTCTAGAGGGCTCTGAATAATGGCCTTTTAGCTTCTGCTATGGTTTACCAGTTTTCCATCACAAGTTGCAGAAGTAATAACTGGCCCAGGAGACCAGAACAGAGATAATACCTCAAGAAATGAAGATGGATCTCGAGGCTGAGAGTGTCAATGCTTAGCACAGACCTGGGCTAAGGAGTGTTTTCTTTAATAGCAATGAARAGCGGTGGAATCAGGTCCTGTCTCTGCCCCTGCCCTTCAGAGCAAGTAGATGAAGGTATTAAAGTAGTACATCCAGGCTGATGCTACATGGGTTACAGTAACTGTCTAAAAAGCTAATGATTATAAACTGAAGTTCGAAATAACTATTTACCATGAAATAATGGAAATCTGTCTAGACTTTGATTGTGGTGTGTGAAGAGGTAATCCATCTTGCAAGTTGGCCAGYTGGTTGGCTGTTCCTTGAATCAAACTAGTCTGGATTGTGTAAATGAACATTTTCCTCACTCATATGCTGCTCATATGCTTTGAACAGAACATGGTTATTTTTAATTTTCCAACTAAGGATTTAATGTGGCAGTATGACCGGGTTTGAAACTTTCAGCCTCCTATGCCAGTTGTATTGATTTTTATTTATTAGTTCAACATGTTTTAGTGTCTAGGGGATAATCAAATGGCAAATCTACTCTGCACCTCTAAGCGAATGAACAGATATCACTATATCAATGAGAAAAACAATTCCAATTTTGGCTGAATAGTAGGCTTTTAAAGAAGTGAAATGATTGGAGTGGAAGAGTTCATTAGCACTGAAATCCCAGTGATTTGTAATCCACTGAAGTCTAACAGGGCCAAGATTTTGGCTAGAAGATATGAAAAAATGTACTACTAGTTCCATTTTCCAAAGCTGGCCAAGTCTRCTGGTGACCTGAAGCTGTGTATTGGTTTATAGAAAGATTTTGGATTGAGGAGGTCATGGTTTCTAGTTGGCCAGTGTCCTGTTTTATGACTGTCTGTCATGTTTTGTGCATATTTTTACCAACGTGTCATGAGCCTGGTATATTAATCCCCATCCTGCAGCTGTGCTTCTTTCCATCCATCTTTCTCTGTGGCCCTTCTTATCTCTATTTACGTCATAGTCAAGCCAGTCCTGCAAACACAGAAAGAAAAATATCAATGTCCATTAACAGTGAGGTAAGCACCAAAAAATGTCAGAACAGGTGCTGCTCRGCTCCATCTCCAATTCTTCCCCTCTAGCTTCACCTTGCTTTTCACACCAAAAAGAAAAACTGAAGTTTTCTGTCTCTGAAGGCTATACACCCCAAGTACTTTCAACYGGGGAGAAACAAATTGTAATCAAGAGCGAGCTGAGTGCATATAACATATTCTATAGGAAAATGCATGTCTTTCAGTGTAAAGGAAGATATAGATCTGTGCAAAATATGACAAACACCAGCCACAGGAAAAGCTGCAGCCTTTAAGACATGTTTTTAAACAATAATAACTTAGGAATTCAAAATAGGATTGATATCAAGAGCCAAGTCACACAAGGCTCATATTTTAAACAGTTTCTTGTATGCCCTCTCACAAAGTCAGTAGCTTAATTAAGTTTGGCTTTAAATTATTCCAGCCAAAAAACCAAATAAGTGATGGAATTGAACTGGCATGCCAGTGATTTAGAAGTTGCTTGTACCCAGTGAAGGGCAAGGCCCTCATTGTTCAATTCAGTACCAGATCAGATGTTTCACATTGTTTCAAAGACCAAGGAAGAGAGAAAAGCATCCCATTTTTTTTGGAAATTCTATTCTATGAATCTATTTAACTACCTTCTCATATGGCCTCAGAGTCCATCAAAATTTGTTCAGTGAGTTCTTATCACTTGCATGAGCTGCCTCAGAATTGCTATATAAAGTATGCCRTCTGCCCACAATAAAGACAGTGACTCCTCAAGGGAAAGTGAAATCGATTCCTCGTAAGACACCAGGTTAAATAGTGCCTCCAATGAACTCAGTAGGAAAATGCCTGATCGGTTTAGTGCAGCCAAGTTTTCATCCATGTGTATTTGTTGGTATCAAGGGAACCTTACAGGGAATAATGGAAACTAATTAAATTTATTTCTGTGTTAGAGAATTCTCTTCTTATACAAATTAATGCTAGGGGTACTTCCRATTTTTGTGCTTGATCAAAAACGTAGATTAAGGGTGTGGTCAGATGTGTAGGATGAACAGGCCTTGATCTGACATCTCTGCAAAATATTGAAAAACGGTGTGACATTTACCATTCTTACAGTATGATAAATTCCAAACTGAATGTATTTGGACACTTCGTAGCTGTAGCTGCAATGGCTTATCTGAAACAGAAGCATTGCTGGGACATTGCTCTTTTTATCTTACTAATTTCCACTCATTAAAAACAAAATATAGGATAGAAAAGAACTGATTATGGCAAACCATCATTTCCAGATGCTGGTAAATAATATTGACTTCTGAAGATAAATTTGTCCCCATCTCATCACAGGTGCTTATCATATCAAGTGCCATGTCTCCAGTGCTTAGAACTAATGAGATTAAACTATTTTCCTCACCTAAGCATGCCTTAAAATTGTACTTGATCACTGAAGGCAAGATTCAAACTTTAACAGTGCTGAAATGGGAAATACAGGGATATCTGAATAACATGCTGGAAGATGGACGGCTTAAAGGGTTTATAATTTTGTTTTAAAATATAGTGATCAGCGGGTCTTTATGCATACAGAATGCGGCATAGCAAMATGTGCATTGCAGAGGTGATAGTGAATAGATTTCTATTCCCCAGAGACTGTCAGACCGGTCTGTGGGTGCTCTCTGTTTTGGCAAAACTGTAAAATGAGAAATGCATTCAGTTCTCTATCAGTTGAGATGCATTGTAGAGCTATCTTTCACCAAGTGCTTCTTCCTCCAACATTTAAACTTCTAGAGGTTGCCTGGCCATGAATTGATTTATGCTTCTGTTCTCTTTTATTTTAAATGCAAGCTTTCTTTTGCAGCTTCTCTATTTTACCTGTATATGTGTAAGCTTCTATTTTTAACATGACCATGCCAGATTCTTTTTGTCGATCATTAGTAAACCTGTCTCATTAGCTGCCTATTCTAGACATTAAATTTTCAATGCCACTACTAGCAGAACATGTGTTCAGTCATTGTAGTTTTATTGTGTTTCCTTAGATAATTTTACAGGATAAGATTCTCTTAGATTTGGTCTTTTAGTTTAATTTGGTAAAAGCTTGACTAGATATTTTCACTTTGATTTTACTTCTTTTCCTAAGTTAATTAACATGATTCTGTTTGCTACATCCATGAAACTGATAAGCATGCCTACACCCCAATGCAACTGAGATTATAAAGGAGCCTCTTGGTGTCTAATTATAGCAAGAAAGAGGGCTGAGGCCAGAACTGATTTATGGACTAGTGCATCATGTACTTCACCTACTGTAAGTCACTGAATTTATAAATGGTAGCCTATGGAGGTTAAAAAACTACAGTACTTTTCCATATTTTCTTTTCATTCCAACAAAACACTTAGCCAGAAGGTTGAAGGTTATTTTGCATTAATATGCCTTTTCTCATTTTAGGAAAAAAGAGAACCTTCTGAGAGCAGTATAAGGATAATCCTCATTAAGACATTATTAACAATGCATATTATTAGAACTGTTAAAGCCATTACCCTTGATTATAAATGAGTAAATTTGTTAATGAGAACAGTAGTTAATTAGGGGTATTATTGCCAAACAGGGAAATTATATGAAAGTTAAATACATCACAGTGGCTTTTCTACACAATTAAAGATCTAGGAGGAAAGAGATTAAGGAGGAGAGTATGAGAAAGTAACAGTCATAAAGTTGAAGCACATTTTTAAAAGTCTATTGCAAGAGTCTATTAAATAAAACTGAATAAAAGTCAATGGTGCATATTTACTCTGTTGAAACTCATCTGAAGCTACTTCTTGCAAGACTATAGACAGAAAATCTTGAACTCCAGCACTGTGCTGAAATGTTGTGTAATCATAGGGCCATCTGGTAGAGATAAAATTTGCCCCCCTGCATTTGCCTTAAGATCCAGGCCTCACATCTGTCCTTCCTCAAGCTTCTCCTTGCACATGTTGGTGACTTTTATCCACTGTAATAACTATGATTGTTTTAAGAAGCTCTTTGCTGTAAGGGTTAGATTTTGCCTGGCTTTTGCAGGCTTAATTGTACTTCCTTTCCCAGTTAGCTCTGCTGGAAATTATATGCTTTCCTGCCAAGAACTTCTTGTGAGGGAAAACAATGCACATACGCAGATGCTTGGGTCTAAATCTGGTCCCAGATTGGATAACCCCCAGGAAGACATTGCTGAATTGGGCTCAGGTTTGAAATGGCATTTCTCCTATAAGACCTTRTTTTGAAAAACACCTAATTTTGTTTAGGGAGCTTTTATCCAAGTTGAAGACCAATGTGTGTGAAGTATACACTTATTTATGCTACTGCAATGCATTTCAAGGAAAAACTGCAAAGCCCATGCTGTACCCCTGAACAGGTCTCGACGTAGTCTATGSTGCCTCTTGTTTCCAACTTTGGTATCCCAAGTATCGGGCATCCTAAGTATTGGATCCCCAGTATATCCCAGGTACTGGAGTTGAATATGCTGAAGGATGTCAAAGGCAAAAAGAAGGGCATCTATAAATACATAAGTGGCAAAAGAAAGACTAAGGAAAATGAGGTTCTGCTGCTGAATGACTCAGGGGCCCTTGCGACAAAGGATTGGGAAACAGGATGAGGTACTGAATGCTTTCTTCACCTCAGTCTTTACTAGTAAGAGCAACCTTCAGAAATCTATGGACTTGGAGACCAGGGGGAAAGTCTGGAGCAAGGAATACTTACCCTTGGTGGAAGAGGATCAGGTTAGAGAATACTTAAGCAAACTGGACATACTTAAGTCCAAGGACCTTGATGAGATGCACTGAGTGCTGAGGAAGATTGTTGATGTCATTGCGAGGCCAATCTCAATAATCTGAGTGAGCCTGGAGACGGGGAGAGGTGCCTGAGGACTAGATGAAAGCAAACGCCACTCCTGTCTTCAAAAAGGGCAAGAAGGAGGACCCAGGGAACTACAGAGTGGTCGGCCTCACCTTGGTCCCTGGGAAGGTGATGGAGCAGCTAATCCTGGAAACCATTTGCAGGCACATGAAGGAGAGGAAACTCATCAGGAGTAGTCAGCACAAAGGGGRAGTCATACTTGACCAACCTGATAACTTTCTATAATGAAATGAGTAGCTTGGTAGATGAAGGGAGAGCAGTGGATACTGTCTACCTTGATATCAGTAAGGCTTTCAACATTGTCTCCCGTAACGTCCTCATGGAGAAGCTGATGGAGTATGGGCTAGATGAACAGAGAGTGAGGATTGAAAGCTGGCTGAATGGCCTGGCCCAGAGAGTGGAGATCAGTGGCATGAAGTCTAGTTGGAAGCCAGTAACTAGCGGTGTACCCCAGGRGTCAATACTGGGTCCAATCCTGTTTGACATCTTCATTCATGATCTGGTCAATGAGACAGAGTGTTTGTCTGATGACACAAGACTGGAAGGAGTGGCTGATAAACCAGAGGGTTGTGCTCCAACCCAGAGGGACCTTGACAGATTGGAGAAATGGGCTGACAGGAACCTCATGAAGTTCAACAGGGGGAAGTGCAAAGTCCTGCACCTCCCAGAGAGGATCAACCTCATGCACTGATATATGCACTGGTATATGCTGAGGACTGACCGTCTGGAATAAAGAACCTCGGGGTGCTGGTGGACACCAAGTTGAACGTGAGCCAGCAACGTGCCCTTGTGGCATCGAAGGTGAACAGTATCCTGGGCTGCATTAGGGGGAGTGTTGCCAGCAGGTCAACGTGAGTGATCCTTCCCCTCTGCTCAGAACTGGTGAGGCCTCACCTGGAGCAGTGTGTCCAGTTCTGGGTTCCTCAGTACAAGAGAGACATGGACATACTGGAGTGAGTCCAACAAAGGGCCACAAAGATGGTTAAGGAACTGGAGCATCTCTACTATGTGGAAAGGCTGAGAGAGCTGGGACTGTTTCGCCTAGAGAAGAGAAGGCTCAGGGGAGGATAAGGGGGACCTCATCGGTGTGTATAAATACCTGAAGGGAGGGTGTAAAGAAGAGTGAGASAGGTTCTTTTCAGTGGCAGCCAATGACAGGACAAGAGGCAATGGGTACAGACGAAAACACAGGAGGTTCTGTCTGAACATCAGGAATTACTTTTTTACTGTGAGAGTGATGGAGCACTGCAACAAGTTGTCCTGAAAGGCTGTGGACTCCCCATCCTTGGAGCTACTCAGAAGCCGCCTGGACATGGTCCTGGGTGGTGGTCCTGCTTCAGCACGGTTGTTGGACCAGTTGACCTCCAGAGGTCCCTTCCAACCCCAACCATTCTGTCATTCTGTGATTTCTTTTAGGCAGCTGAAATTCAGCCTGTGTTAGTTGTGATCGGTAACCTAATAATCATACCTGCCTTTGCAGCAGAAAAAGGTCCTGTGGGGAAGGAAATTGCCTTATCAATTCTCCTTGAAACCACAGACATGGAGGTAGGTACCTACACTACCACAGAGCTCAGTGCCAGGCCCAACCCAACAGCTGGGAGAATCATCTTGGAAGGTCCCTAAGAGCAGAAGAAAAGACTAAGTTCTCTCTTGAGAAATATCAACACCCCTTTGGGGGTGGTTTGCTTTGTCAGGTAAATAAAGTGGACAAGATGCTTGTTCAGCTTGGAGTGTGCCTAGGGCCACTYTCTGTGGCTGTGTGGAGATAGTCCAGCAAGAGAACAAAGGTACAGAATCGCTRCTTACATCTGTAGTCATGCTGTGTATTTGTAAGCTTGATCCACAAGGAAATCRGTCCAGCCTAGGGTCATTAAGAGCAGTATGACAGACTTTTGACTCTGGAGTTCCATGCAGCTCCTTAGGTGCAATGAGACATGTGCCCAATGCCTTTGACTTTGTCGGGAYGCAGGCCACACCCTGGGACAGTTTGTCAGCCAGCTGCCTTCAGCTTGCGTGCAGGCAGGGTTAACCCTGGAGATGAAGGGATAGGGGAATACAGCACTGGCAACACACTTCCCAACTTGTATTAGTTTCCATTTAAAGCAAGAGAGATGCACAATTCAAGGCCTTCCTGAACTACATTTGCAAAGGCCTTGTTAATAGCCTGCGGAATATTTAAGAGTATAACATGTATGGCTGGAGTTACACTAGAAGTATTAGATGTGGCTCAGAGTTGGCCACTTGAGAGCACTGGCACTGTTATCTGTTATTATTAGTTTTCTGTGGGGTGAACAGCCTGGGGCACAGACTGTCATTTATAGTGGCATGTGCAATGGACTGCTTAGTTTCCACATGAAATTGTAACAAAAACACAGATGGAGTSATCACATCCCACCCACCCTAATTCTTCTCGAAATTCCTAATGAAGTATTTTCTCTTCCAGCTTTCCCCTTTGTAAAAGAAAAATAATATTCTGTGGAGTGTTGCTGGGGAGAGGAGGAGGGGCTGTATGGCTCCCAAGAGACACCTCAGGAGTGGCTAGTTTTTGTTGTAAATCGGCAAACCTTATACTGAACCTATAAAGGACTGAGGCTTTCTTCAGTTTGAGAGCTGCTTTGGAAACCTGAAGGCATGGCAGGGGTTGGTGGAGAGGGAAGGGCAGGAGGTCTGTACCAAACAGTGTTTTCCATTCAGTTGCGGAAAGCAAATCCACAGCATGCTGCCAATTTCCTGTCATTTGTTTGATGGTGATGGCATACTGTGGAACGCCAAGCTGAGCATCCCGTAGATCTCCTGCATAAAAAAGTTGTGGGATGATGATACATGTCTTGTAACAGAACCACACATAAGGGCTGTGCATCACTGAAGTCTCTTTCTGTCTCTTCATTTTTTAGTATTATCCTGAAGAAGAGTTCGAGTTTGTCATCCTAAAACTACAAAACAATTTGGTTCTTATGTGAGATATAATAAAAAAATCCTGCCAAACCCAAAATGTGGTGGAAAAATTAAATATCAGATCATAGCTCTGTGAAAAGAGTAATGTGGATTATCCACAGTTAGTTAACTCCCATGAATACTGTATAGCTGGGGCACCTCTTCCTTTCTCCGATCTCATCTATCAGAGATTGTTCTGGTGATATGTGTTTCATTTCATACCTCACTTTAAAAAAGCAGTCAATCAATATTTGCTTTTCTGTTTTCCCACATTGCCATGATGTAATGTCATGTTCTTTATTTTGCTGGATGTAAGAACAAAAATCCTAGAGCTGTTGCTCTCCTCCTGACCCTTTCAGGGTCACCACAAGAGCTGGTCATGGTTTGCTCTGCTAAGCTGAAGGCCCAGGAGGGCTACTGCGTTTCCTTCTAATCCTTCATAACCATTTCCCTTTTAACTTAAGCAGCTCTCAGCTTTCCAGCAGTCTTTAGCCTTTTGTTCCTCAGTTGCTTCAGCTATGTCTAGGCTATTTTGAGGGGAGAGAAGGAATTTGTCTGAGAATAAAGAATGCCCTTTAGGCCTCTATCCTGCTGAGGGAAGGTTAATATATTAACATAAAGCAAAGAACTGACAGTTTTGGCCAGGCACTTCCATAGCCTCTTTCATTGCAGTGCCTAAGTGCCTCACAACTGTCTGTGAATTTATTCTTGCTGTGCTACAGTCAGCCTCATTAGTCATTGTTGTTAACCCTGCCCCCCTGTAAAAACATAGAGAAATATTAATTAAATTTTCCCAGATCACGCCCAAAAAGTTTGTAATGAAACAGAGATGTTGGCTCAAGTCTGAGTCACCAGCCACTATTTTAACATGAGACCTTTCTCCCAGCTCTCCCAAGGTTTGCCTRGTGGGGCTCTGCTTTTTCCTAAGGAGGGTATGCACACTGAAAGGCTGGGGGTTGACCCTTTTATGCTGGGTCCCTTATAAAACTCACCTTGGAGTGAGATATAAACTTAAGGCTTTTTCAGGATATTTTGGACATCTTCGAGCAACCAGCAACCAAGCTGTGCACGCAGGCGAACCCATCACAGATTTGCTGAGATGTGAAAGAGGATCTTGACTCCAGAACTGCTAGAAATAGGCAATGTGTCACCCAGGGAGGGAATATTCTGCATAAAAGTCACTCTGAATCAAGCTACATCAAGAACAAGACAGCTAAGATCAAACTTCTTCCCAAGATAAATTACAGAGAAACTAGCTAAAGGCTAGCTGCAGGCTCACATAATTGAAGCTAATATGCTAATTGTAGCAAAGCYTGGACTCCAGCCAGGATATAAAGCTGTGTTGCAGCACTGGTAGATGACCTTCCGGCATTAATGGGTACAGAGAAATCTCTTTCCCTACAGCCCCTGTTTATATCTTATCTGTGTCACCATGAGGTGCTGCTGTCTCACTCAGGGGTGCTAGAACGTGCTATAGTCATGACAGCTGGGTGGGAGCTACCCAATGAGCTGCAACAGGAAAGTACCCCTCCATCCTTAGACTTCTTTTAGAAGACCCAACTATTTCTCTGATTTTCTTCAAAGATAGCAATGGGACACACTTTGAATTGGTGAGACAATATACACCATGAGCCAGCAATACGCAGAAGGTGGTACAGGGTCATGATGGTGTCCCAAAGCCTGCATAAGATCAGCCTGTGAAGAAGGACCAAGGAGCCAAAAAGACCCTAGAACAGACAGGGATAATACTGGTAAGCATCAACACTAAACTGGCCAGCATGGCAATCCCTTGTTGGAGGTAAGATCTCATGTGGCATCATTCATGAATAATGTTTTATAACATTTCCATTTGCCTTCCTGATGAATGATAACCTATCTGTAGTTGATCACTTCTCCAATGGCAATGTGACATCCTGGAGCACTGACCCTTTGCCAAGTTAATCCTAGTAATAGAGATCACTGCTTGGCATATCCTCAGTGCCGAGGCTCCCATGGCACATCCAACTAGTGCTTTACTCTCAGCAAGGAACTCCAGACAAAGTTCAGGATGTGGGTCCATGGCTACCTGAAGACTCAGATATACTTGACTGGGCTTTTCTGATAACTTTGACTAACTGAATACATTTCATTTCAATACATTCAATACAATTTCAATACAATTACTAGACCTGTAGTTGCTGATTTCGCTTCTCTTGACTGAAGTATAAGTGCTAAGACGTGTAGTGTGTCCAAGCTCCACAGGTAATAACAGGTACTTTTGTGTATATATATAAAGCATAAATACAGGCTGGGCGGAGAATGGATTAAGAGCAGCCCTGAGAAGAAGGACTTGGGGGTGTTGGTTGATGAGAAACACAACATGACCCAGCAATGTGCACTTGCAGCCCAGAAAGCCAACTGTATCCTGGGCTGCATCAAAAGAAGCGTGACCAGTAGGTCGCAGGAGATRATTCTCACCCTGTGCTCTGCTCTCGTAAGATCCCACCTGGAGTACTGCATTCAGCTCTGGGGCCCCCAACGTAAGAAGGACATGGACCTGTTGGAGCGAGTCCAGAGGAGGGCCACAAAGATGATCACAGGGCTGGAGCACCTCTCCTATGAAGACAGGCTGAGAGAGTTGAGGTGGTTCAGCCTGGAGAAGCGAAGACTCTGGGGAGACCTTATAGCAGCCTTCCAATACCTAAAGGGGGCCTACAAGAAAGCTGGATAGGGACCTTTTGCAAGGGCATGTAGTGATAGGACAAGGGGTAATGGCTTTAAACTGAAAAAGACTAGATTTAGATTAGGTATGAGGAAGAAATTCTTCACTATGAGRGTGGTGAGRSAYTGGAACAGGTTGCCCAGAGAAGCTGTGGATGCCCATCCCTGGAAGTGTTCAAGGCGAGATTGGATGGGGCTTTGAGCAACCTGGTCTAGTGGAAGGTATCCCTGCCCATGGCAGGGGGGCTTGGAACTAGATGATCTTTAAGGTCCCTTCCAACCCAAGYCATTCTATGATTCTATGATTCTATATCAAATATGCTTTCAGGCACCTCCACAGGTGGATTAAGCTTGGCAGTGCTACAAATGACTTGTTCACTTCTGGACAATATATACATATTGCTGTGGGCACAGAGAAGGAGACTGGATGACAAGATCTGTAAGGAGCTGAGAGCAGATCTGAGGCAGATATGTGCATATGGAACATACTTCATTTTTTTCTGTACTCTGATCCCCCAAGAAAATGGCATRCTTGTCTAAGCTATTAGTGGTGCTTTTTCACTTGAATTACTGCCATGCTCAGCTCTCTTCTTACTAGGYTGTCCTGCCTGGGCAGCTGTGGAAATCCTTCTTTCAGTCAAGGGAAATACTGGAATTTCTATTGCAGATGAACCTGTAACTTCACAGGTTTGGTCTGAATGTTGTTGGTACCTTTGGCTATAAAGGGATCRTTTTATTATTATTGCAATTCTGGTCTATGCATGGGACAGGGCAGGTCTGATTCTCTAAGCCAAGGTCATGTCTAATTGCATCTCTTGCCTTAAGATGGCAAGCCTTTCCCATTCAAAAGAGTAAGTGTTGAAAACACTGTTCTGTTCCAAATCAAGGTCAATTATAAGATTGCAGCAGGCAGCATTTTTCAATAAAATATCACTGGCAGGAATGAAACTATATTCTTTTGAAAAGTCATCATGTTACAGAAAGCAATAAAGAAAAAAAACTCTGTGAAATCCATAAAATGGTCCCTCCTCTGAAGCACGTAGGAGGAATGCCTAAGCACAGTTTCTTATCACTGTATTCTGCTCAGTAACACAAAGCTGGTGGAAAAGATGGTGGGATTTTTGGAGTACCAACAATTACTGTGTTAGTATTTGAGGCTTACATGTAAATGGAAATATGGGACACACATCCATTCTAGATTAGTTTATGTGATTTAGGAGTCTCACATTTCATTTTCTTTGTTAATGAAGTAGTTGCCAGTATGTCTTGGGGTAAACCAAATGATGACACTGGTGCTCTGTCAGAACTATTATGTCAGTTAGTTAACTAGTTAGTTTAATCCAGGGTTAAAAATGTGACGTAGATGTATGTCCGAGATGGACATAAATTCCTAATGATTTCTCTAAAATGGATCACTGAAGCACATGTAGCCAGATAATTCCATGGTGGCACCACCTGGAGCTAAAAACAGCCACTTCTGTAAGGGTGATTTTTTAGAGATGCAAAATTGTTCTAAATTTACTCCTACAGTAAGCAGCAATATTGCTTATCATGAGGTTTGGCCATTTCAATTCGTAAGAGCTTTGTAACATTTCCCATTAGCAACTATCTGCTCACACCAGCAGAGCAGCTATTTGATGCTGAGGCTGCTATGACAGGTACTTGAACATATAAATAGAATCATGCTTCATAAATGTGACAGTATCACATGGCTGAATGCATGGAAGTGCTGAAGTGGGAAAAATTTCTCTTACCCCATAATTACGTCTGTGCTAGTATTACATTCAGTGAAGTGGTAGGCCTGCTTAAACCCAAGAATGAAGCACTTGTGGCAAGCTTTAATATAAACTATAACTGTGATAAAATGATTAAATCAAGGTTTGTGATGTAGATGGGTACTGGCACTGTATCTGTGCACATACCCAATGCATTTCGTCTTCAGCTCCCTGGGTGATCCAGGAAGTCCCCAGATGGTCTCTGTGTAGATGAGGCAATGGACCGACTTGAGACAAGGTGATAGACTGATCCCCTACCTGCTTCACAGCAAAGCAACTGACTGATTGTTACAGCTATCCAGGTGGAAATTTCAGACAATTGCCTTTTGTGCTTAGACCAGTTGACAGGCACTATTTGTATGCTTCACTGTGTTGGTGAACRTCCTGGGTGGAAGAATCCTGGGCAGTCCCAGCGATACCTCCTGTTCCTGCAGTAGGTGAGGAAACTGGCCAAACTGTACATGGATACTTTAAAATAACAGCATGCAGATGCATAAATGTCTTTGGAGGTGTTCAAGATTTAACTAGGCAACTACCTAAGCAGCCTGAACTAATTAAGAGGGAGGACAGCAGGAGGTTGGATTAGATGACCTTCACAGGTCCCTTCAAACCTAAATTATTCTCTAATTCTATGGTTATAGGTACGAAGCTCTTACATAGTATGAAAGTTAGAAGATGTTTTGTGCATAGTTTAAGATAATAAACAGAAATGGATCATATGTGTACTGTAGTCATCATGTAGGACCACAGACCAGCTGGACTGTAAGAAATCATCAGAACAGATTGTATCCCATCTTGATCCAGTTGAAGATGCTATTGCAAGAGTGTTGCAATGGAGACTCCCATCCAGACAGCAACTGACCATCCTGTTTGAGAGATTTGATTCCCCACGAGTGAAAATATTTGTGCAAAAGATACTACTATATTAGGTTTAAGAAACAGTCTGTCCATAGTTGTCTGTGCAGTGCAGCCCTGCAAGCTTCCACTGGCTGGAAACGGCTGGGCTATTGGAAACTTTGTGGATCAACAGAGTTTAGGTGTTTTTTTTCTCTGCACCCCCCCCGTGCTTCTGGTCCYGCTTTGCATAGTAACATGGGAGTGGACGGGATCTTGTGGGTCCTGAGTGCTTCTCAGAACCCATTGAAGTTTCTAATTGTGCAATTGGGCGTGAAGGAGTTGGCAAGAACCAGTAAGTTCCAAGTGGTTTTCTTGTGGGTTGTCTTCTTTCCCACCAATATGTCTTGTTTACTGTAATCTTTGCAAAGACGAATACTGGTAGATTTTCTTTGAGATACAAAGGGAAAAAAATGTTGTCAGCCRAAAAAAAAACCAAACCAAAACTCAGTTTGCTTTCTAACATATAAAGAAAGTCTTTGACATAAAAAACCCCTTTTCATATTTTTTTGATTACAGTTTATGAGAACCAAAACTCATAGAGGTGCTGTGTCATGACGGTGGTGGTGCTGGGTCCATATGTGTGTGGGCAGAGGGGTATGGCACCGCTAGTGAAAGTYTGTGAGTGGATGTGGCTGCYCTGCAGGGCCTGTTCTGCTGTGGTGTTGGTTTCCCTCTGACAGTGCAGCTGTCGGTGCTGCTGGCCACGGGCCCTGTGACAAGCCCTGGTGCCGCTCCAYTCCCCTCCATCCAACCCCACCATCCCTCAGTCTCTGGGCCTCCATCAGTCCTCCCTTACTCAGGCTCCAAAAAGTCCAGTGAGCTCCTGCCCCACTCTCCATACCCTCACCCTAACCTGCCTTTGCTCCTTCTCTCACCTGGCTCCACATCCCAGTTCTTCTCCTATTCTTACAGCTCAGCTGTTGACTTCTCCCTTTATCTCACTGACCTCAGCTCTGTGCCCCCTCTAAGGGAGGAGCAATTGGACCTAGCCAAGAGGAATATTTAGCCAGAATGGGACTGCGTTGGCATAATGCATTAGTAAATTGTGTGARTTTGTGGCACTTGTTCTATAGCAATGGAAAAGATTTGAATAGAAGCTTGTCAGCAGGTCCTGGTTTCTTCACTTCACAGCAATTATTCAGATGACATAAATACTTACAAGAATTTTTTTTTTGCTTTCTGTTTTACTTTTCCTTGTCTTCTCCATAGTCCAGATACCACAGTAGGCTATGCCATGATGAAGACTGCAATTAGTATTTCTATGTGCAAGAAATATCTCAAGAGACCAACAGCAGAATGTATTTTCTATCATGCACACAGACACATATACGACAATGACATATTTCAAGATGTTCCAAATATTTCCTGCTAAAAAAGACTGATTCCACATTCCTGCAACACAGTATCATATTCTGTAGGTGTTGCAGACAGATTATGCCAATGAAACTCTGGAGGCAAGAATATTTTTATGTCATTMTTGCACAGTCTATCTCATCCCAGAGATAATAGCAAGAACACTTTTTCTTGAAATCCTAATAAATGCACCATTTTTTAGGTATGGCTTGATTTCATGCTGTCTTGAAAGAGTGATTTACTTCAATTTTTGAAACCCTGCACATGGCATAAACAGTGCAAAGCAGTCTTTCCCATTTGTAAAATATTATTATTAGCCCTTGGAAACTTTTATTTCTATTTAATCATCTGCTTCATGCCTCCACTGATACTGAAAATCATTATCAAGTGCCATTTTGATGTATTACCTCATGCAGTGAATTACTGAAGTCAACTGAACAGCCACAAACAGAATGAAGGTCCGCTTGCAGACCTGTATAACTTCACTGATGTCAGTGCTGTTAAACTTATCTATGTCTAACTTKAATTGAACCCAGATCTTTATTTAGTTTTCTAGCAGGCTGTAGATTTACATTCTCAGAGTCTGTTCCAATGCCAGCTGAAGTCAGTGACAGTCTGCACTGACTTCAAGGGGTTTTAGATTAGGTTCCAATTCTTGGATGTGATGACATACAGGTAAAAGATTTTTTTTTTCGGTGAAAATTATGGATGCAAGACAGTAGAGCAGATTACTATCTATGACAGTTTCACTGGATGGGGGTTTTCTGGCTGTGAAGCTGGAGCAGTCATACATGGTAGTCAGGAGAGGTAGAAGGGGAATTGTCCCTTTTGGCCAGGTTTTGTGATTGTTTTTCCCTTTGTATATAGGATTCATTTTTTACCTGATTCTGAAACTTTAAAACTCTAATTTAAATTGATTAGGATTTCCATCCACTAAAAATCTGACCCAGAGGTTTTGGGCCTTTCTGATAAGCAGTAGAATAGAGTATATTGACAAGCTCTGCAACAGTCCTGGTTACTTGCAAACTGTTTTCCCTGATTTACAGTGCACAGCAGGGCCATCGGTTGTACCAGTTCTCCAGGGCCCTGAACTTCTTCCTCTACCACTTAAAAACACCTGGAACRTGACATCAGTGATTCACTGGCTTCCCGCCAGCACATTCCTGCCCTGATACGTGGCCCTCTGTTGCTGATTGTCTTAGCGCCTGTGAGAGCCAGGTGTGACAACAGGACTTCTGCCTCTTCAGAAAACACTCATGGCRTTAAAGAAAAAGAAACATCATGTAGTGTACGTGATTTATCTGTAGCATTATTTCTTTCTCACTAGTCATTTTGTGTTGCTTTGGGTTTTCTTTTTCCAGGTCCTAACCAACCCACCAAATCCATAATAATCAAAAAGCAGGTCTGGACATRTGGATTCATATGATTGTCCTGACCCAAGATCACATTCTCACTTACTAGGTACTTGCTGAACGAAAGGAGATCATGTAAATGCTCCATAATCCCATGGCATCCTTTGGCAAAGATTTCAACTTGTCAGGTACCGGATGCACAAAGAACCATTTCCTTCGTGTTTTTTTGTTCTGAATCTGACTCCCACCAGCTTCATTTGAAGCTCCGCAGTTCTTGTAGTGGAAAAGATAGCTTGCATTTGCTTTCTATTTACCATTCCCATGCCAATCATGATTTTTAAAGATCATTATCACAACAAAATGACCATTTTTCCAAACTCAGAAATCATAGCCTGCTCAATTGCTTCTTTTATAGATGTTTCCAATTTCAGATTATCCTTCTTGCTTTTCTTGGGATTTTTTCTAATTCTAATATAACTTTTCTGACACAGGGGAATTAAAACTGCCTATTTTTCAAGGTGTAAGCAAACCATGGATTCATACAGTGGTACAATAATGTTGTCTATTCCGCTCTCTATTTTTCTTACTAATGCCTAACTTGTTTTTTTACTTTGTTTTTATTCCTGACTGCTGCTGAGCAATACATTGATGTATTCATGGAACAACCTCACTTCTGAGTATTAGTGCTGGGGTCAGAGCCCATCATTTAAGATGTGACATTAGAACTACTTTTGTCCAGTGCTCATCACCTTACATTCATCTGTACTGAAAGCTATCAGCTGCTGTGATCTACCCAGGCACTCAGTCTTCTAAGTCGTGCAGTTCTTCATAGACAGTTCATTTATGAATATGCTAACCAGAATAGGCTCCTGCACACATCATTGTAGACCTTCACTGGTTTCTGCCCGCCATCATATCAACCGGTTGCTCAGTCCTACTCTCTATTTTTTTATGTTTTTTAGAAGTGCTAAGGAAATTAAATGTGAGGAAATTTGCTGAAGGCTGTTTAGAAGTACAGATACATTACATCAGCCAGGTAACCCTTATTCAACTCCTTGTTGACTTCTTCAGATAACTCCACTGAGCCTGCAAGGTAAGGCATCCTCTTAAAAAAACAAACAAACAAACAAATGTGGACTCTTCCCTAATGCATTACACTTATCCAGGTGTCTGTTCTTTGTGATATTAATATGCCATCGATGCCAAGGGCAGGCATCAGGATTCCATATCTGGACTTCCATGGTTCTCCCTGAAACTGTTTTTTTAGTTAGTATCATATCTGACACCTTCAAGTCCTCAGGTGTGTGGGGCAGTTTTAAGCACATTATGCACCACTTCTAGTAATAAAACTATTTCATTGTGGAGCTCTTCCAGAGCTATTGGGTGAACACCATCTTAATCCTCACAATTTACTACTGTTGTCCATTTTCTCAAGGACAAAAATAACCTCATCTATTTTACAGTCACTTCAGTTTCAAACAGATTCTGCCACAAATTCTCCCACAAAGAAGAGTCTGAGCAGAATTGTGCCCATTTTTTCTGTTTTGTGTATTGATAAACAATTTAGCTTCTTGGCCATCACCCCATTGTCTCTGAGCACTCTTCTTATATCCTGACCATTCAYGGACCCAAAAGACTCTCAAGTGAACTTGTTTTTCCTGACATGCTTCAGGAYGTTTTATTGCCCTTTTGCCAAGAACTAGGAGAGCAAAGTGATGAGACTTAGATGTCCATGAGAAGTGGTGGATAATAGAAAACATTAAAAAAATCATTCTGTGGCGTTTTGGCAATTCTTTGCTTCTTAAAAGTGGAGCTACTCATGACCAAAGACTACCTGTACTTTCTGTCTCATTTTGCAAGCTTTTGTGAGCTGATTTCGTGAGCTTTAGTTCCTCTCTTTGTCCAGCTGGATATTAATGAAATGTTTCCCGCCTAGTTTTCCTTTAGATGACTGTGTCTATATGCCTTTTCAAACAGGAACTGCTCAGGGAGTAAGGAGAGTTGCATTAGCTAATCTTACACTGGAGGAAGTCTTGGGTCTAGATCCAGGGCCAGCTGCACAATTCAAGTATTTATCATCATATATTGCCAAGACCAAGCTATGCCAGAGTGCATTCATGGGACAACATTAGACAGCCAATGTGATACATACGCTCTTTCAAAGATTATGGAAATGTTGACTGTTTTCTTCTGTGATTTTTGCATGAGTAGCTTGCTTGTAGGATTCAGATGTTTATTTACCAATTCAGAAAAACCTAATGTTCCTTTAAAAGCACAAGCAACATTAAAAAAGTTCTGGAAGAAACTCAGCCTGTTCCTGTTTCACTAGGATTCTTTCAGTTTAAGTAGATTATCATAAAGTGATATTGGCAATTGCCGAGGCAATTGCACAGGGTACAACTACCTCCATCAGCTGAGCAGAGGTAATTAGATTGATAACCTGGCTGCATCAGTCTAATCCAATATTGTACCAAATTGTACAATCAGTTATACATCATATAATCTCAGTACTGTGTCAAATCAGTATCTGTTTTCAGCAGAAAAAATGTGCAGGTTGTGCTGGAGATATGACTAATGGGAATGCTTTTTGGAGTGTGTGTGCAGTTTGCACTGTAAGGAATGATGACAATTGGTTTCATCTGGAGTAATTACAGCTGAGTGACCACTAGTTAGGCARTTACTCAGAGAAAATCCTCTTGAGGGAAGCAGATCTCAGCTTTGAGAAGAAAACATATCCAAAAGAAAGAAAAAGCAATGAAAACAGAATAACAGACTTATTTAGCCAAGACCCACAGAATTTCATGTTTCCTATGTGGAAAAAAAATTCTGAATCTTACAGCGTCAGTTTTGGTCGCCATGATGCCATGAACTTCTTAATGATGAAAGAGAAAGGGAAGGTAGTTTTGACAAAGTGCTCTGTCATCTGCATTACTAATGCACTGTGTCTCCAGAGAGTGCTCAGGGAAAACAAAGTATTACGCATTTGGTAAGACATGCATACAGTGAATGCAATTTATGATACATACTTTATGAAACATTGTGGAAATGTTGTATCTTGAAATTATCTTGGAATGGTTCTGACCTCCAGGAAGGCCATTTTAAGCAGAAAGAACGTGCTAATTCAAGAACATGCCTAGACTATGAATTCAGGACATTCCCAGGGAGGTGAAGGAGGTATTTTGCATTTGATACTTCAGAGTGCAATTCCAGAAAGCGAGGTAGTAGGGGTAGGATGTTAATTATTAGAACTATATTTGATAAAGGGTTCTCTATTATCAAAGCCCCCTTGTTATTGGAGTAAGGAGCCAAGAAAGATGAGGAAAGGGAAATCTTGAACAAAAGAGAGAAAGGCAGTGCCAGCTGGTGTTGCCAAAGGCTCTTCCCTTAGATTAAAACACCATCTTCTATTTCATTCTTCTGTTACAGGTATAAGCTGACACCTTGAAGTCAGTCTATCAAACCTCTGCAGAACTACACTAAGGAATTAACTCATCAGTAAAGCCTTGTTTGCATTGTAGAATTCAGCCTGCAAAAATCTGATCTTTTAACAAAAACTATCCACAAAGCTTATAAACAGAGATATTGCTTTCTTTTTTTTTTTTTTTTGTTCTCCCAAAACTGCCTTGAAGTAAAATCACAGCTATGCCACAGCATGATAACTTTTGCTATTTCTTCTACTTGTAACCCAGACGAGGATCAGTTTGCAAAAAGGAAAAAAAGCTGTCTTTTGGGAAGTGCCATTAATAGCTATGTAAAAATGAAATACTTGACACAAAGAGACATTAGTGTATTTTATTGCTAAATTTTAGTACCTACTGTGTGCATAACAGGGCTGTGAAACACAGATTCTTCAGACAGACCTTGGAAGTTTCTAGGCAGGTATCATAGCAGGGCTCATTGCAAACCTCACTGCAAACTCTCCTCCAGGCACAGCAGAGGACTCTGACGTGGGGGCACTTCCGAATTACTGARTCAAACCTGCCTTTGATGAAACTTCATTTCTCCCCAGATAGCTCTGATGTGTGATMTCCATCAAAATAACACTTCTACATCTGTGTGGAGCTTTTTAAACTGCAGAATCCTCTATTTCTTTATACATTTTATATAAAGAGAATTTCAACCCTCACAAAAAAAGAAAGTATGAGATGTATTTTCAGTATGGTTGAAGTCTACCTTGAGGAATTACTGCTAGGATTAGCCTATGTATTCAAGCTCTCAGTAAATAAAGAGCATTTAATCACATATATTTATTATAACTAAATAATGTTTGTGTAGAATATAGTATGTAGTGTCTGGCTCAGTACAGAATGGGCAGATTAAGTCTGAGTTTAACTACCATAGCATTTTTCATTGGCTGAGCTACATCCTTATAGGGATTGTAATTTTGGCAGTGATGGCAACAGTAATTTCTTTAGTAAATCACAATACACTCCCTAAATAGAAAGAGCTTTGCAATTTCCCGAATGAATGGAAAAATAATTTTGCAGGGTCGGTAAAGATAGCAATAATTGTTACAGGGCTTATTGCAGTTTATGTGAAGAACCTCAGTTGCTYATGATAGACTATCAGAAGTAAGAGAGCATGAAAGTGGAGTCCATAATAAACATAAGTGTAGCATAGTTTAAAAGAACAACTTTTTTGTTGCTAAAAAATATAAGAGTGCAGAAAGTGATGAAGTGACTGCTTCAGAAGAAATGAAGTGCAGAATGCCAGGTCACTTCATCGAGATAGCAATGTGAATAATATTTTCCAATGCCCACTAAGAACTAGGTTGTTATTGGTAAGTGCAAAATTTTTTTTCTTTTTTTATTAAAAAGGCCACTGATATCCCAATACACAGAGATATTAAAATGTTCCAATAGTTGTTGCTAACTGTATGGGTAGGTGGATAGTCCATTAGTTTGTTGTCTACTTGCTTACTTTGAAGACAACATGAAATTACATCAGGAATATTGGAAGATATGAAAAATGTTTAACCATAAAGTAGTGCAAATTTTGACAAAAATTAATATTTGCAACAGACCATGCAAATACTGATTTAGGGAGGTAAAACTATCTACATCTTAATATAGTATGAAAATGAATATTATTCCAAATAATTTCCTAGTCCACATACTGCATAATACAAAAAGGGAAGCTGTATATGACTCATGATATGGCCTTCAATGTGTACAATGAAAATTTAAATTATTTTTCCATTTTTGCCAAATGCTTTTCTGAATTACAAGGYAGTTTTCATTTTGTCATCCTTGAGTGCATGGAAATGTTGAGGAATTTCTCTGCAAGGTGTTATCTCCAAAACCCTGCAAATGAGGGAGTCTGAAAATGTTGATCTTCTATTCGAAGCTATGTTTGTATCTTAGGCTATAATTACTTATTTGGCTAAAATAGGGATGATGAAAAGACATTTTGAATAACTGATACTTCATTCTCTACTCTTCCTTCACAATGATAACTTTTATGTCTTAAAATTAGAATAATGAAAGCTTGTAATGCTTTAGTTGATGAAATACAGAAACKTTTTTTCTAAAAATAATGTTCAGGAATTCCTAAGCATTTCTGAAGGATTGAAGCTTAACAAAAACCTGGATGCAAATTGCTTGCATACAGAACAATGTGTGATCACTTCAGTGGCCTGTATGCAAACCTCTATTCTGGAATAGACTAACATTCTGCCTTCCCATCATAGTTCTTTCATATCTGTGAAGTTTAGTTTTTGCAATCCAACCTCAAATGCAGCACTAGAAAGAATATTTTCCTTTTGTGAAGAAACTTGGACATTTTACAAAAAAAAGGGCTGAATATCAATTCTCTTAAGGCTTTAAACAAAAGTTAGTTTCCGTTGCACACAAAGATTTTACTGGATTAATTGAAAAAGAATTAAAAATTATAAATACTATTTTAAATAATAACTCAAATTTTATGACAATGGAATTGTTTAGATGGGGGCATCAAATGTACATTTGAAGACATGACGTGCTATGAAAAACAGTATTTTCATGAATGTTCTTTATTGTTCTTTATTTTTCAGGTAATTGTCCTTGGGACTAGGACTAACTTTGTAAGTCTCTAAACTAGCATTTAAATCTAAGAACTAGCAATTCAGGATGTCAGTGTAAAATCCTCCAAAGTGCCCAAGCAGCAGTTAAGAAAGATATCAAATGTTAAGTGCTGTTCAGGATGACTCTGTGTTTGTTTATACACTCTTGCTTTCAACATTATAATCAGAAATGAAACCTTTTGTCTGGCTAGAATAAACTTGTAGTGTTTTTGCATTGAAGCTCTTCTGATGTTAAAAGTGACTCATGGTACAGCTGATAAACMTAAGCACTTAGCGTAGACAACTGCRTGTTGTCTAACATAACTTATTATTATTTTTTTAAAGACACTCCCATCAGCTCCCMCATTCTCACTTTCAGTTCTCTGCCCTCTCCATTTTCTTGATATAACTGTGGGTAGTGACCTGCCYTGTAAGCAGGCTCAATGAAGTGAAGCTGGTTAAAAAATAATCTGCAAACATTCTCTGGGGGAAGGACAACCTTGCCCTCCAGAGCTAGACCTGCCTGCAGGCACCTGGCAAGGCTGAGGGCTGATTTGAGAGAGAAATTTCAGCAGACATAGACCAGTGTCCCTGGAGCTCCAGTGACAGAGAAAATAGCTGGCATTCCCAGCACCCTCAATTTTGCCCTGGCCACGCAGACTGCTACACCTTTGGGCTTTGACAAGTAAATGAGAATCGCTCTGAAGCTGTATCTGTCTGGTGGCTTTTACAGGGAAATCCAAGAGGGTCACGTAGGTGGTTTCAGGGAAAGCATGTTTCCACCCATTTGCTAGCTCTGAAATGCTTATATGCCCAAAGTGAAAAATTGTGCCTTAGACAACATAATTTTTAGACTAAGCCATCACAGTGAGCATGTCACTCAGCCTAAGTACTGAAAACGCCCTGCAGGATGTAACCATCTATTTAAATTTTTCTGAAAGAAGGTCTGTGCGCCAGTGTGGGTAAYAGCGGTCCAGACTTCTGTTTGATAGTGACTGGAATTATGAATACTTTTACATTATTCAACRTAAGTCTTTTTTAGTTAACACTTGTAGGGAGATGCAGTATGGCATATTGTTCCAGGTAGCAGCATACTGTGACAGGTCAGTGAAACTCTAAAAAGCAGTCAAGAAGGGTAGTTAACCAGGGAGCAATCTACTGAATTTTTGGGGTGATAAAGATGTTTAATTGTATAAATAAAAGAGGTTAGAAGTGATCTAACTCATTTCTCTCCAAGCAGCAGTGTCCCATATAGCACTGTATAAAGGCTGAACATGCATTTGGTGCTAGGCACTACAGAATGAATCCAGAAGAAAAACTCCTTGGTTACAGTATAATCACATCCCAGGGAGAAAATACTGGGAGTGAATCATGTATCTAATCTAGYAAGCAAGGGCACAGAAAGAACCATGAACCTAAAGCTGAAGAAAGCAAATTCAAACTAAAAACAAGGCACACGTTGTTCTGGTAGGAATGATTGAAACAACCTATCAGGCGAAGTGATGGATTCTCCATCTTTCAATGTCTTCCAGAGCAGGCATGTTCTCTGAAGATGTGTATTTTTTGCCAACTACACGTTACTCAGAGGACAGTTTAAAGGGCAGTAGCTGACGAGCTGAAGATCCCCTCTGGGCTCAAACTCTCTAAACATGGTGCACTGCCACAGATCTTACAGGCAAGACACAAAATGTAAAAGATGCCACAGCTTGCTTTTACAGGCTGAAGGAGGGAGGAGCAACAATAAGGACCACAGTGCAAATGGAAGCCTGAGAGAAGTTAAAGCTCTTGCGTAAATGCRTCTAAAACAAATAGGCTGTGGGATGTAAATAAATAGACTCTAGTCCCAGGGTGCGAGGAGGACATATGAGCTTCTCTATGATGCTTTACACATGAGATCCCCTATTAGCTTAAGAATACATTAATTCAGATGCATAAACCAGAGCAAATCCACAAAGCTGCAGCATGAAAACAGCTGGAGTACTCTCTAATTACAATCCTGTTTGGGATGCTGGGGATCTGAGATGAAAATTAAAAACAATGCTGTAAAATGTTGTACTGGCATTTGTGCAAGTACAGAAGGCACGTGTGCAGGTGCCTATTTCCAAATACCCTTTTTCCCAGCCCAATTTTTCAAGGCGTAAGGCTTGGACAAGCACGCTATGTCTTCACCTGGTGTGTAGGAGACAGGTGGTGCTTTACCACYGGGAGCAAAACATGCCTCATCTCAAGGGCTCAACTCATGAACTAACCACACCCTGCAGAGTTGGTAACACCACCTTCATCCAGGGGAAAATACTGATTTCCAGCCCTGCCCTTGCACCCACACAGCTCCCCCGTCTGGTTTGGGAAGCTATGTTGGCAGTTTCTGGCGTGCGGTGTTTTTTATGCCCTCACAGACAGGTAGCAAAGGTGGAACAGCAGAAGTGGTAGGGGCTGGTTGTCTCCTTGAAACAAGAAAATGTGAACATCATGTAGCTGCACCTCTAAGCTGTTTTTTGAAAATGTCACTACAGGATATATGGGGGTGGGGGGGAAGGGCGAGACTCRAGTGTCTGATTCACAAATCCCCAAAGTCTTGCAAAGGTTTTAGTCCAGCAGTAATATTTGTTTCCGATTTTACTTCTTTTTTTTTTTTTTTTTTTTGGTATAGAGCTTTTGTAACGTGCCATTTTGCTTGTACTGCTGAAATCATGTGGCCTTAATCTTTTTTTTTTTTTTTTTTTTGCTAAACAGGAGTCAGTGTCATCATTATCTTGCAAAGGTTCAAATCTTTGTCATTTGCTTGGCACTACCATTACACTGATGCTATCAGTGGAAGAGCACGAGCTACTCTGAGCTGTTATGGATTCGTCATTAGCATAGAAACCTATTGATTCTCCATATCTTTTTTTCCAAGGCTGAGCTACATGGACAGCCTAGAATATAATTGTTTAGCACTGAGTTTAAATTGAAAGCACTATAGCTTGTTTTCAGTGCAGTTTGCCTCAAAGTAGAGTGAATAGCAGGAAATATTCACCAGTATGTTTGAGTCTTAAGATTCAGTGTGTTTGAGTGTTAAAAATGATTTTTTGCTCCATGGTGSATAGGCATTTTCTGATAGGTGCTTTTCAAATGGAAGTTAGAGATATACAGTGGTGTGTTGTTTTTTTTTTTTTTTCTGCTAGATATTCAACAAGCAAGACTTCTTTTTAAGGTGTTTTATTCTATTCTGTCCCTAGTTATGCCCTTTGAGTGTGCAAACAGATTGTTGTACAAAGGGAAAATAAGATTAAAATTATGTGAAATATTCATTTTAAAAGCAAAAAGCCCCTCATTCTCTAAGATTGGAGTCGGGAACCTCTGCCTAGGCAGAGGGTTCAAAGCCTTATACTGCCAATTTGGGCTAAGTTCAAAATATGGCCAAGTTTTGAGCAGACCTAGACTAAATTATACATTCAAGTGCAAACCAAGTGAAACACCAAGTTTCTTACCATCCCACCCCCAAACAAAGCCTTGCAGTATCAACAGTCTTGTTGTGCTTTACATTTGTTCAAAATTGCACCCAAAGCCAAAAATCAAGATCCTTAAGACCCAGCCTTGGTTACCTGTGTGCAGCCCAGAAGGAGTTATTTAGGTATTAGTTAGGTATTTTCCTCCAGTTTCTAGCTCTTTTGCTTTACTTTGTTATCAAAGGTCTTCTGTTCAGTGATGAGTATGTTCCTCCTTTTTTTTAGCTTTATTATATATGGGATGTSGCTTACTGGCACTGTATGCTCTATTGCTTCTTGAATTAGGCAAGTTCTGAGTGGATTGTTCTTTGAATGTTGCCTGCAGATTCATATGAGTACATCCTTCCCTGGGGATATACATAATCTTCTCCTTTCCCATCAAGGGGAGTGTAATTGCAACGGAGTGTGGTGTGACAGATGTGAGTATTATAAACAGACTGTCAGCGCTTTCTGAATGACTCAGGCATTAGTTTTCCCTCCTACCAAACACTGACAGAACGTTCTGTGTATCTCTGCATTGTAAATTATCATCTTGGTATCAGTTCCCATTCATTCTGATACTGTATTTTAGCCAAGCACCGGTAACTGTATGTTGCAATGTATATGATCCCTCCTCCTTTCCTTTGTCTGCTCATTTGTTCTTGCCTGCCTTCCCCTGCTCTAGTTGCGACCGGGAGCCTTTATTTGTTTTCAAATGGAAATCAGTCTAGATTTGCATTTATCAAGTACATCATCCAATCTTTCATTTACTGCCTTTTTATGCATTTCTGGGTTCTGTATTTTTTTTCTATTAAGAGAGAACTGTCTTGAACCTTTGCACCTTTTTATTGTGTGTTAATGTAACTGTTCAAATCACACAGCTCACGGCTCACTTCTTCTCAGAGTCCACTTTTTTATTATTACAAATCTGTAGCGAAATTGGAGAAGCACTCTGCCTTGCAGTACATTTTACRCTTACATGAACATACAGACTGAAGACTTTTTATTCCTAGAGGTCCCACTTTTTTGTAATTCATTTCATGCTAAATAAAATGAAGGGCTATCCATTTTACCTCTGACTTGGAAACCAAAAAACAGAAGAAAGCTCAAAAATGAAAGCAAATCTCCACTGAGGTTTAAATGGCTTCTTTTTAATGGAAGAAAAGAACAGTAAAAATTATTGGTTTTTGCATCCAAATGCAAATGGAGCTGGAAGAACCTAATGTCCGTGTATCCTTTAAAGTTTCTCTGTCAAATCTAGTCCCGTTTCTTTCCTTTGTTCCATTGAGCAGATTTGTGTCACTATAGCAGGGAAATGATTCATAAATATTCTTGCATATAAAGGCAACTCTTCTACTGCTTCTGAGTTCCTTTTTTTTTTTGTTTACTCAGAAGTTCAAAGCCTGGTGTCTGGGCAAGTATCCTAGCACTCTTGGTTGTTAAGCAAAGGGAATCCTCTGTCTTCTCTTGCTGCCCTGCAGTATGAGAAAGCCATGTACTTGCCAGTGTTTGAACTCACAGTACATTGTGCCCGAGTCCTCAGTGAGATCTTGGAGGCTGAAACCCACCTTCACAGCTAACTGATGATCAGGCCAAGGGAAGGACAAAACTTGAGTCTCTCTCCCCTACTCTGCTTTCAGCACCTCCTGTCTCCAGGATTGGACTCTCAATTCTCAGCTGCAGGCCCTGCACTTAGAGGGTTTGACAGACAAACTTTGGTGGGCTGCTTCCACTCTGCATACCCCTGGCTGGAGGATTGCCACTCTAACAGAGCTGACAGGTGGGCACACCGCAGCAGCACAAGTGCCCAGTCCTTCAGCTAAACTCAATCCCCCTTTCCCCAGCAGTTTAACCCAGGGCACCAGGTTGGCACTGAAGCTGCTGAGGTGCAGGAGTGTGTGCCATGCTGCTGGTGCGGAGGGGAGCAGCAGAGGCGCAGGTGGACAGTCCTGGGCTGTAACACCTTCAGCTTCTGAAGCCCATGGGCCTGAGCCTGACAGTCCTCCCATTCAGCATATAACTCAGCCTTGGGAACACCAAGCAGAGCCCAGCCTCTAACTTCTTAAACATTGCAGTGTGCAGCTTTCAGTCTCTGTATGAATCTCAGAGAAGTGAACCCCAAAGCATTAGCCAAACACTGGCTTCTCTCTTCTTTAAGCTGCAGAAGGGCTACAGAGTTGCTTTGCAAGTACTGCCCAGCCTAAGTACTGCACAGACTAAATTTTAGTGGGACCTTCTCCAGTGTTTCTTGCAGGCACGTGTGTGTACGTTCGCAGGAAATGCAAAGGATCTGCCAAGTGAAGAATTCCCTAGTCCAATCCTCCCTCTAGGCCCATCCCAATCCTTCCAGGGTAATGGTCCTTGCAGGGAGCAATTTTGGAAAAGCTTCTTCACAAGGAGAAATATGCCACTTCACATAGCTCCTGGCATCCCAACCCCAGTGCAGTAGGATCCCTCAGGCCCTCCTGTATGGGTCCAGCCATGGAAATGTGGGCGAAGCCTCTTTCTAATTACTTGGTTTTATTGCAAGRGTGTTCATGGGAAATGTAAACATTATGGACTCCATCCCAAACTAAGTCATGCTCCAAATTGTCTTTCAGTATTGGTCTAACACCATACAGTTCCCCATGTTCAAGAATAACCGGTAACAGGCAAGAGGACTTCTCTTTCCCTGTGGGACAGGGGACATGTCATTCATTCAGGGAACAGAAACGAGCGAATACAGCTCCTGGCTGCAGTCAGATGCTACAAGAACTGAGCATATGGCTTGTTCCTAGCAGCAGCTTTGTGAGTGAGTCGGTGGGTAAGATTTGTTTGCAGATGTATTGAAAAATTGCGAACAACAGTCTTGACTGGAGAAGAAAGGCCTGCATTCACCAGGTAAATTATTTGGGATAAATCACAAATGACTCCAACCTCCTTCAATGCAGCTGTTTACGTGAGGCGCCACCGGACCAAGAAACAGGCAGGAAGGACAACCTGAAAAGAACGAGGCGCATAATTTTCTTTCTCAGTGGCTGCTGTTGCTGTGTTGGCTGCGTAAGTGACTGTTTAACTCAGCAGTCTGTTAGAATGAAATTAATTTCAGATCCGAGCATTTTTGCACATTTTGGGTTCATATTTACATTTGTTAAGGTTAATAGACCTGACAACTTCTTCATGTTCTCACCAGGGAGCACTCACTGACAAACCGTGGGAGGGACTGAAACAATATTCTCCCCAGAAAGTAAAATCAGTGCATCATACGGATGTTTCAYATTTCTCCCCAGTAACAGTCCTCAGTCCCTGTTGGTGTAAATCAGCTTAGTACCCCTGACTTTACCTCAGCAATGCGAATTTGCACCACCTGCAGATCTGATTGCTTATTCTTGCTATTCACCTTTCCAGTGTTTCTCCAGTAATCGTGGTGGAGCCTCAGCTTTTCCTAAATCCACTTTGTTCTTTTAGAGCTTTTCTTGGTGCTTTTCTTTTTCTTCTAAAGTGTTTCTGTTTCTATTTCTTCTGTGCTTGGGCTATAGAGCCCCAACTTTAAGTGCTCTATCTTGCCTTTTAGACCCCATCTCCAAAAAGCAATTTTTTAAGAGCAGAGGTAGAAAGGAGAGGTCAGGCAAGAGGTGCCTTTGGCCACTTGTAAGGTTGCATGCCTTTAAAAAAGCAAATAATACAGGAAGCCAGGAAATTAATTCAGGAGAGAACTGAATTGAATTTTTAAGGGTAATACATAATCTGGGGAAGCATGAATCTGCATTCATTGCACCGGCGTCAGGGCGCTCAGGTTATCTGAGGCAGGGATATTAGTGAGTCCAAGRCACTATTCTTTCAGCTTTCTTCCTCTTCCCAGACTCCACAGAGGACCACACAGGCAGGCTTTAAAGATTCAAGCAGACAAGTAAGACCTAAGAAGTTAGCTCTTTTGAGCTGAACTGCAGTAACCGGATGTATGCCTGCTCTTAACCTAAAATAAATGTGAACTAAAATGCAGTAGCTAAATGGAGGAATTTAAGGTAAAATATTTTATTTGCATTTAAAACAGTATGGGCAGGTCCTGTGTCAAAGTGTGGTATCTTGCCACTGAGGGAACCAAATCCAATATGTCAGTCCACATAGACAGTACTCTTTCTTCACCTTCTTCCAGGTTCAGTGCAAGGAGGCAGGAACTGAAAGCTGATGACAGTGTTTAAAAGTCTCTGCTTTGCAGACTAGGTTTTCCAAAGATTCATCCACAAAGCTTGCCAAGCGTTTTAATAGTTTCATTGCATTTCTTTGTGCTCTTGCCTTTAATGAAGTCTGGCTCAATCGCTGCAGCGCTCACCCATGGAAAGATCTTTCACCACAAAGCCTTGGTTTTAGAGGTCTCCGTAATAAACGTCTCCCAAAAGTAGATGATAGTTAGAGTAGTGTGAAGGGATCAAGTTCTTGCTTCTAGCGACCTTGTGGTGAAACGGGTAAGTCAGCCTTTGTTAGCACCTTGTATTAGCCTCTGTGACAGATGATACTGCTCTTTCCATGGGAGTCCCAGCAACAAATGCTGCACGTGGCCAAGTACTAATCATAGTTGTTTATTTGCAGACCAGCCTTTCTCTCACCATGCCTATCTTGTTTCGCTGCCTCCAGCTCTACCCCATGTATCCTCTGGTGTTTGGGAAGCCCAGGAGCAGAAATGTCATGGCTTGCCATCAGTGCACCTTTGTAATCTTATGTCATATCTTGTTTGCCGTGTGGGTTTTTTTTATCAGGAAGTTCTAGTGCACATCCTCTCTGTGAAGTTTTAATTTACTTCTTTGTCAGACAAATCTCATATGGTGACTAAAGCAGAAAGAAAGATTGGGTAAAGGTCAAATAAGGTCTCAARGATTTGGCCCTGAGTGAAGATGGTAAATATAAATGCAAATAGGAAAGGTAGACTGGGGCAGGGGGAAATACTGGCTTGCATACAGCTTTTCTTCAGGGATAAATGAATTCAGAACATTTTTAGATACAGGCTGAATAGAGTATAATGCTGTATTTGTCCTCAGTTTTTATCACAACTGAGAAGAGTGAAAAATTGCCTCATCTGTAAGGGCTTGGAATATAATGAGCAAGAATGAGCTTCTCTGTCAGTCCTAATAGCTTTCCCGCTGAACAGATAGCTGCAGTGGGGGAGATGTCACTTGTTCCAGCAGTTACAGAGTAGCACTAGTTAACCGCAAGTTTCTCTCGACAGCTCAGCTGGCTGGTTAGAAATACAGACACCTTCGATGATATGCTGTGGAGCATCAGTTACAGACATAACTATATAGCTATAGATGCACATAAAGAGAGGCAACACATAGATGCGTACAGAGAGGAGAAAAAGACTAAAAACCAGGTAGCCTACAAACTGTTGTGCTCCATTATTTTAAATACATGAAGTAAAACTTTATTTGAACTGAACTTTGCATAGCGTAACACCAAATTTGCTTAAAATATCTCTCTATACTAATATATTAATACATGCATATAAAATACAGAACATATATGTACGATATATATATTCACATATGTACCATTTATATATTCACAAGTTCATTCTGAGCAGCCCTGAAGATGTTATTTGAAGTCCCTAAAACCACAGGTTTATTTAACCTCTAAACTTAAGRAGCAGCAGTACATGTTCTTACGCACCACTAGATGGTGACTTGTGTAATGAGTTGTTGACTTTTATCCTAAAGCACATTTCTCTTTTTATTGGAATGAAGCAGAATCATGATATTACTGTCTGCATTGTTAATAATTTACCTCTAAATGTATTGCCATAAACATCCTGCTGGTTGTAGGAGTCTCAGGAAAAGCTATGGAAAAATAAGGTGAACATGGTCCCTGCCAAATTCTGTATGGGATTTTTAATATCTTTGTACAATTCAAAACCTTTTTTGTTTTGTTTTGTTAATAGGGGCTACAGCATGTCACATACATATGATCAGGCTACAATTCAGATGCCTCTTGAGCCAAAAAAGCATCCAAGGTTTTCTTCAATTGTGTAATGCCATGTGCATCATCTTGTATAAACAGTAAGCCTTCCCACATCAGGCAAAACTGTCTCCCCTGGTGTGTGTGGTGCTTCCACGCAGAGCAACCTCTCATTTTAGCTATCTGCTATTAAAAGGCTACTTCAAAATCAGACTTGGCACCTTTCCTACATGGTTGCAGCAACAAGATCAAACAAATCGCTTTGTTTGGCAGCTGTAGTCTCGCTCTTCAGCTGGACAGACGATCAGACTCTTATCAACAACAGGCTGTACCGAAGACCCGCTCACTGCTTCCCTCCAGTGACACTTGTTTCTATTAATACTCTCCATCTGGCATAAAGGGCGAGAAAGCCTTTAGCCTCAGATAAGTGGTGGAAGTTCATTGATGACTGTGCATCATATGATAGTCATTATATGACTATCATATGATGCATATCATATCATCATATCATATGAATAAGGAAAAGTAACATTTCTCCCTCTCTCCTGTTAGTGCATCATTGAGATTGGAAGTTATTTAGAGCTGAATTTGTCTTTTTTGTACAACATATTTTGCATTTGTACAAAACTTCCTACAACGAGGGGACCTATCTCCAGTTGTTTATCCCAGGCTGCCAATCTTTATCAACAACAACAAAACTAMTAATAATAATTCATTGCAATAAGTGACAACTTCCTGTAATTTGCTCGTAATTTAACAAACTGTGACATATAAGTTATGGCTTTCAAAAGCAACTGAAGAATGAGACAGTCTTGAAGGCCTTGGTTCCTGAAAATCAGACTCCTTTAAGGAGACTTAAAGTCTGTAATCACAAATCACTTTTGGCCTGTACAATGGACTCCCTTTCTGTAAGTGATTAGTGAATAGTTTGTAATGGATATTCCTGTGATTTGTAGCCCAAGAGTGTGACCTCGCATTCTCTTGCTTTACTTGTGCTGTCCTGCTGGATGACTCTCCCATTACAGGGGGCTTGTTCTCTCCACGAGATCAGATTTTCTTTTCTCATCAAGCAAACTTCAGCCTGTGAACTAACATTTGTTTTCTGGGAGTATTGACACAAGCTAAATTTTTCTTGTGCAAATGTTTATGGAAAGCCAAACCAGGGCTTGACTTAATCAAAATGTGTCCGAAGAGCCACCAAGGCATCTGAACACACTTCTCCTGGTCTTCACCTACCTCCACTGTTGATTGATCTATTACAGCAAGGCCCTGTGCATGGCTGGACTCCAGGCATTTTCTGGTACAGTGTTTATTAATGCTTTGCCAAGACAAAACATTTCTGAAACAAGATTAGMATCAGTATTTACAATCAGAGGGTTAGCTCTAGAAATAGCTCAATCAAAAGATGTGARAGCAGGCAGCTATTCATGGGAAATTATTTGTAAGGGACACATTCCCCCCTCCCCAGTTGCGCTTAATGTTTTCCTCCCAGCATCAGRTTCACTTTCCAGTTCAAAGCTTAAATGAGGAAAATACATGTTTGCTTCCTAGAGTACAGCTCTGTTTATTTTATGCTACCTTTCTGCCTGCARAACTGCCTATTGATTTCTTAACCTGTGTATTCTCTTCTAATGAATAATGACTAAGCCTTAAGCTGTGCCAATGCTGGCAAAACAGTGTGTGTCTATGCCACACTGAAGCGGACAGAAGAGGAATTATTTTTTTTTTAAATTGAAATAATCTCTGATCATGTCTTGCTAAGCAGAGACTGCTCTTGTAACCCRCTGGGGGGGAGGGCAAAAGGGATGGGAAGAAGTGACCTGGGAGAGCACAAGCTTTGGAGGTGCACAGAATTTATGCTAAGGCCATACACTATTGGCCAAAGACAATTTATGTGCCTTGGACTATCCTAAATATGAGCATGATTTTTAAATCTAGCCTTCTACCCTGGCAGGGTGTGTTTCTGGGACATGTAAGTGTCCTTTATTTTTCATTCTGAGGAAGYAACAACCAGTATCTTGGCTTTCAGAATGGGTATACAGCCAAGTCTTGTAAATGCAATGTAGATAACTTGCAGTGTCCTGCTGTGAGCCTAGTGACACTGTAACCTGAACCCATAATGTGACCAAAACCGCCTTCAGACAGAGTGCATGTCTCTTAAAGCAAACACACAAAGAAAAAGCAAAAAAACCCCAAAACCCAACCCCAGCCCAAAAGCAAGTAAAAAAAATTGCATAGGGGAAAARTGAGAAGAAAATGGTGATAATTCTGTATTCTGTTTGAAACAGGAGCTTTTGCTAAACCCTGATCTATATTCTACCTCTCTTTTCACTACAACTTGTCAGACGAATTTTGAAACCAAAGACAAAAATTGGTAGTTTAAAAAATTGCTCCCATTAAATTATTTTAGAGGGTTATAATCTAATCAAGAAATATGTTATAAATGTGGCTTGCTTTTACTAGCTAAAAGGATTTTTAAAGAAAGATTTGCTATGGCAAACTATACATGCACATGCCTTGTAGCTGAGTATCAGCTAAAGAGTTAATWCTTATAGAAAATGTGCGTAACATAGACTAGAGCTCATGTGATTTTCTGTTTTGCTGTTGAATAAAGTATCTGGGAACAATGAATGTGATACATTGCCACTACTAATGCTGTAGCCTGTCCCTTTTTTTAATTACTGCAATTAATCTTAATCTGTCTTTGTTTGGCAACAGCTAGGTTAGGAAGAACCAGCTGAATGCTTTTAATAGAGACTGCTGTTTTGGTCACTAAACTCAGAGTCTTTTCTTTGACAGATAAAAATATTCAGTATTTTATTGCAATCTGAGTGGATGCTGTATGGTTCTTCAAAATGCAACTGTGTATTACTAAGGGAGTGGAAAAAATATTTGCTACAAAAGACTATTTTTGTAAACACAGTAGAAAAATGAAATTCAGTGTGTCTAGAACATTTTGCCCTGTCTTGCCTCTAAAAATGACACAGCTGTGTTTCACATTGTATGAAGCACTCACATAAGCATTTAATTCACTCATTGTAAATTGAGCTACATAAAGATGATGTAATAATTAGGTCTGAAACAGATGGAAGGCCTACTTTAGATAATACACTCACTAAAATAGCATGTGCTGGCTTCCTTCAATTCTATACATTTTAGTCCATAAAGCTGTACTTTTGATCAGATGACAGTTACTGAATATAATAGAATAGGCAAGATTTGCACAAAATTTTCTGAGACAGAAGCTCTTCAGTTTTGCAGTACTGCATTTTTGTAGGCATTGCTGTATATTCATAGAGTTCCATGTACAATTTCTTGTTTGTGATTCTAGGAAAACACAGTGAAGGAGTACCAATCTYATTGAAACAAACTTCAATTTTTCCATTGAGTGTCAATGAGTAGAATTTTACCCCATGTAGGCTGAAGRACCATGAGCTGCTCTGGTCTCACATGGGTAAAGATCAGCCAAGTGGGTCATCTGGTCTTTATCTACCCTTGATCATGTGAAGAACAAGACCATGCATGCATAAAGAGGACGGAGCACACCTCTAAAGGTAAGCCCTCTATTGCAAGTGGGCCTCTAGCATCTCTGTGAGAAGAAAAGGTTCTTTTGTTCCCTTTCCAATGCTTGTTCTTGCAAGAGCCCAATTAAGCACAGTTCTCTACTGTTTTCAGCTCCTCTGGCCACRAACAAGAGCTGGTGTTCCATCTGGCATAGCAGGTCAAAACCAAGTCTCCAAGTCTGAACTTTACCTGGGAGAAAACTGGAACCTAAGGCAGCATTTTGCAGAGCAGGCGTTGCCTCATACCATGCAGCCAGATCTCCTGAGTGAGCAGGTAAACACAGCTTCTGCTGATTTCAGAGACAGCCTTGATAAGAAAATACCAGGTGGTATTGACAGAGGCATCAGGTATTGCAAATGCTGCAGAATAAAGTTGGTCATGGTACATTTGCCATTTCTATGTGTTAAAGATTTTCTAGGGTTTATAGGGACAAGCCAGTATTTGTTTGTGCCGGCATTATATGGAAGTAGCTAGTGTACTCAGACCCTGGGATCTGGACGATTTTCTTTTCAGAGTGACTATATGCCTGACCTCTATTCCAAAAGTATTTTAAATAGTAAGAAACCTTCTGGTCTTTTGACCTTCTACATACCTGTCTTACTGATGGCCAGTTGTGTCTCACACAGTTCCGCCTGCTGTGAGGTGACTTTTTAATATTTACACGTTGTGCTACTTACACCCACCACAAGGCAMCTCAGGTCAAGACTAGTGTTGGGGAAAACTGAAATGGTTGCACAGATTTGTTTGGAAAACATGTCAGTGTCTGTAAAATCAATGTGCTGAGGTTTTCTCATGAACGATTTTGCGTTGGCTGGGTCAGGCAGGTAGGGCTGAAGAAATCCCTCTTTGGACCTATAATCCMAGTCCCTTTAGCAGAGGGCTCTCTGCTCCAGCGATTGCAGTCACGTAGTTCAGACCATTGTTCAGACTCAGTATGAATGACAGCAGATTAGGGAAATGGTTAGCATTAATACCCCCCAATTTAATCAGTACAGAGTCACCCAGCTGTGACTGGGCAGCCACCACTTGCTCCCTGAAGGCCCAGTTCAGCACTAGGAGTACATGCACTTGTGTTTTACCRAATAAACTTCAGTCTGTGCTTGCAAGATGTCCTCCACAGGGATGTAAGTCTAAATCACATATATACACATAAAATGACTCCAAGAGTGATTAGTTCAAATTTAAGAATTTTAAAAGCRAGACATGGTGGTTTTGTTCACTTGAGGAAACATTCAGTGTCTATTTATTAATACGAACAAACCCCAGCAGATTATAATTACTATTTTCTTTTCTTATTACTGTGGCAATCAGGAACACTGCAGAGAGAAACTGTCTGTGGCCCAAAGAGCTTACAAGCCAAGCATAAGACAAGGGATAACAGATGAATGTGATGGAGGTGTCAAAGTTGTTTCAGCAGTGAAACTAATAAATAAATGCTTTATTTTTCTTTTGCTAGTAAAAAAAAAAAAAAAAAAGAAAAAAAAAGGAAAAGAAAATCTCAGGATTGAACACAGTATTGCATCTGGCCCCAAATGAGAGCTTGTTATGGGTGCCTGGAAAAGATGCAAAGCAAATGAAGGGCTGGATTTTTCACAAAGCTGCTATAGATCCCAGTACTGGCATCTCTCTTACCCACTGGCTCACAAACAGGCATCTTCCTGGCTTGTTTCTGGTAAGAGTCAGGGGCTCTCAGCTTCCCCTTTCACTCTGCTGTACTTGGTATTGACAGCTAAACAGCCCCTGGGACCCTGATCCTACAGAGGTCTCTCGCCAAGAAGACTAGGGAGATGTTTTGTGGCTTGCTCTTTTCTTTTAAGAATTTTATATATAACTAAAGTATCTGAACAGAGGGATTCTGCAAGCCAAATTCTAGACTGGGCTCTCATCCCATGATGAAACTGCTCGCCAGGGAGGTGGGAAGGGGTTTCACCACCCTCAGCACCTGGGCAGCATGTCCACTTTTGGCATTGCAGCATATCAGGCCAGATCTGCAGTTAAGACACCACAAGATTTTGTGGATGCTTCTGGTAGCAGAAAAAACATGAAGATTCTCATTTAACAACTGAGTGATGGAGCCTCCTAAAGTAGGCTGATCCTGAGATGGAAACAAAAATAATATATATACAGAGAGAATCCTTACTCCTGAGGCAAGGCTCTGAGGGCCTTTGTATTGAAAACAAGCAGCTTGTTTGATGTGATACTGAAGTAGGAACCAATGGAAGGATTCGAAGACCTGACTGAAGGTCTTCTGTTGAAACTGTTGCCTCCCAGGAGCACAAGAGCAGAGACAGGCTGTGAGGTTTTGTACTGTTGTAAGTTTGGGACATGGGTGTTATTCATAAGAGAGGTTGAAATCAGACATCCAGGTCATCCCAAACAAGTTTTCATACATCCTATATACTACTCCACAGCATTTCTACTACATTTGTGATGTATGCTTTGTAGAAAAAAAGTATTTTGTGTAAGGTCCAGAAAGCAGTCTTCTCTACTACTACCCTTTTCCTTCATTTGCCAGTTGTGCTGCTAACTGCAGGCAGTATACTCATTTAGCCTACTGCAGAGATGTGTCCCTTTGTTTGGTTTACAGATTCTTCACCAAGAACGTGTTTRTTATTTGGCATTATTAAACAGCTGATTTTGCAGGAGCGCATTTGAGCTCTGGATTGTTTGCCAGCAGTTTGTAATAAGCCAAGAAAGAGCAACAACATATAATCAAATCCATTATGACTACATTAAGATTACAGTAGAGAAAGGAAATTAAACAAACAAAAGTATTGCAAAAGTGCAGCTAAGAACAATGAAGATATCTGAGCAATGTTGTAAACACTTATTACCACTTACATAAGGACCACTTGTCTGTTTACTCTCAAGCCTGGGACTGAACAGACTTTCCTTTTAAGGCTGCCCTCAGACAAGGTCAACCTCTGTTAATATGGAATCATATAAAACATAAACTTATTTCTCAGCAGCTCTCTTAGCAATACTGAAACCATTCCTTAAGTGGCCAAACTCTTCCTTCAGTCCTGACAATTTTTGTTATTRAACGAACAACAGAAATGCAGGTAAGATGATAAAATCGTAGAGGAATCTATCAACATTAGGAAAAAGAAATATTTAATATAGATAAATTTAAAATTTAAAGGAAAATACTAATTACCATAGATACATAATGGAGAACCAGTATTTAAAATGCACTAATGCAGATACGCTTGTCAATGAACAAAATAGGTAATAGATTAGGTGCAGTGTCAGTTCAGGCCTGAAAAGTCACCTTTCTTCTTGATGTGGGGAGGGAACAGAAAGCAGAAAAAGTAAATAACTACAGACAAGCCACTAGCAGAGAGGAGGCAAAGGTACCAGGCTCCACAGAAGGCAAACGGGAATAGTTTTCTAAGTCAGATCTGTTTCCCAGTTTTCCCTTATTTGACATTTGCTGTGGGAGAGGGGATGGAGATGGCTGACAACACCAGCCGTCTGCCCTGCACACCATGCTGCTGGCTCGCCCACGCGCTGGCAGCAGCTTTATCTTGCCAAAGTGCAAACATGAAGGGCAGTTTCAGCGATGTGCAAGCTCCGACCAGCCAGAGAAGCATCCTGGTTACCAAAAAGCATATTTTTAAGGGAATTGTCTCATGCAATGATTGCTATAAAAACTCTGTCTTTCTCAGCCAGCATCTTTTGATGAAAATTTTAATGGCAGACTTCAGATTATTGGGCCATAAAGTTAATTGGGACTTTGTTCAACCAGCTACTATGCCATTAAGATCAGTGTCTTTCCTGGGATTGAGTTTGTCTAGAAAATAATTATTCACTGTGTTCTCAGAAGGAAGGATTGTATTTCAGTATTTTGCTAGAGAAGCTGCTGAGGCAGAAAGAGAACAGAGAGAGAGAGAGAGAGAATATATGGCATGCTGTGCAAATGATATGGTCCTCCTTTCTTCTCTGCATAATTCAGTCCTCACCAGATTTTAATAGGCAGGCTGCACTCGGTTTGCCTTTCAGAAGCCAATGATTGGAAATGCCATCTCTCACCTATTTCCCTGCCACAGCTCCAAACATGGCAGATGATTCCCTCAAAACAGGGACTCTGAATAGCTGGAAATTGTTAATTTTCCCCCAGGTTTCCCCTCTGATCATTTTGCATTTAGGGTTAAAGAAAACTAGTTAGCATCATAGCATTAAAACAGTAACTGGCTGCTGGAGGTACAGGTAAATTAAGCTTATTGAGACTGAAAAAACCAGCTCTTTTCATCAGTACATTTACACTGAAGTAAAGCTGGTTGGAAGCAGTTGTGGATCTGTCCCAGTAGGGTAGACCCGGTCATACTGGGGGGTATTTCTATCCACCCTCTGCAGTGTTTTCTGCTCTCATGTACCCAGGCAGTAAAAATTAGTTGGAGGGGAATTCTTATTCTTCTTAGGCACAGCCCTCTTGATTACAGCCAGCATTACCACTGCCTTCTGGGAATTAAGTCAGTGCCTTTGAAAGTTAAATCATGGGGAGGGTTGCTGGTTTTGCAGCAGTTTTTAAGATCTGAAATGCGTTTCAGGCCTCATAGAAAGAAAACCACTGAGCCTTTCTTCATACACAGAGAATGGCGCGACGGTGAGCTTTTTTCGGTGCAAAACCTGAGAAGCTCAGCTAAGAACATAGATATGAATTGCCTGGGAGRGGGGCTCTGGTGGTAAGCCATGCAAGGGGGAGCGAAGGCGATCGGAGGTCTCATGGGCCAGCGGTTGGCCCCAAAGGGAGGTGTAGGACTTTTGGGTATCTGCAACCCAAAGCCCTACCAGGCCACACAAAATTTGTAGCCTGCACAAGCCCAACACGGCAGCAGAGTGTGTGTCCAGTGTATGCCTGAGCCATATTTTAAGTGTGGGTCTGAGCTCTATTCACCTGTTATGAAGTATCTGGGTGCAAGTCCTCTGTGCTGTGCAGAGATGCAGGGAGAGGATGAATAAAGCTCAGGACGGCGCCATTCCCTACCTCTGTGTGATCAGGACACGAGCAGCACCCAAAGCTGTCATCACTTATCCCATGCTTGTGGGAAGCACTGGGTAGCTGATGTCTGGTAAGGTGCCTCTCTAGGGAGACCCAGCATTACAGGCTGCGGAAGCACATAGAAGAGCTAAAGAAATTACAACAAATGGACAATGGAGATTATGGGGCTTCTGCTCATGCACTAGCCCATACTGCTGTGCCCTGTGACTCCTTTACTGTGCATTCAGATAATATTTGTGTTCTTGAGGATGTATAAGTTAGATTAAAAGTGGAGAGAKAAAGCCCACCATACAGGATGAGGCTGCTGAGGCATCTGTGCCAGTATCCTGCACTAGGACCAGCTGCTCTGAAAAAAAGGCTTACAAAGCTCAGTAAGTGGCATGTAAGGGAATAAAATCCTTCYTAGCTCCTCTCTCATAGAGATTCTGCTCTGCTTGAAGCTTGGCTGCATTTAGAGACTATTCAGRATTTTTTTTTTGCAGGGGGAAGAATTTTTGTGCAACTAAATTAAAAGTTAAAAGAGCAACTAATTAATGAAGCATTTTTATGATGGAAATTAATTTGTGCTTATGTATGTTTGTATATTTTGTTGTGATTATAAACATAAGCGTCCTCCTACATGTATTTACTTTGACATAGACCTATAGACATACTATATATAGTGCAACATGCTCAGTTTCTCCCATAAATTACTATGGAGATCTCTATCTATTGGTATCTTGGTATTCCCTCTCTTCCCCTCTCTCATATCACTTCAATAAAAAGCCAAAATCCGGAGGAAGATAATAATGCTGTACAAACATTTGAAATGTGAAACGAAGCGAGAGAAAAACAGTTTCGCTTACCCAAAACTGTAAAACTGTGAGGGGTAAAATGAAGGCTTATCAGCTCTTTGTAAAGAAGCAGAGATTCAGGTCAGGTATAAACCTTTCTCAGTGCTAAAGTGGATCAGGTTGTGGAATAAAACGCCTGAAAAGATCACTGAGTCACATCAAAGGATGGACTGTGGAGCTGGAGGCTGTGAAAATTGCGGTGGCATTAGGATGCAGCTAAAGAGCTCCAGTAAGGCTGGGTCAGCTGCCCGACCCTGCCACATCCACCTCAGGGTCAGTTTTTATTTCATGCACAATTTAATGTGAGTTCTGGCTTATCTGCATGTAACTAAAGCTTGCTGTCCAGCTCCTGGTGTCCCTAAAGTCTCAGGTTATGGCTAAGCTTATCCAGCCACCAGCAGACGGGGAGAGGGGACGCCCGTGCCCCGGCTCCCTGGGCTGCGCACTCCCAGTCCCTCCCTGTCCCCCGGGAGCCAAGGCGGGGCAGGATGGCTCCCTCGTGGGCAGCGGTGGCAGCAGGGGAGAGGGGGGAGTAACAGCCCCTGTCCACACCTGCAGCAGGTGAGACGTGAGACCAGCACAGGGGTCACATGGAGCTGTACCCCCTACCACTGCTGTTCATGTTGACCATCAGCTAATGAGCTGGAGAGAACAAATAGCAGAGGCAGGCAGAAAGCAGCTGGCTTGGCACAGCTGTAAGCGTACCAAGTGCAAACAGTGATCAGTTACCACCGTTTCCTGATGTCAGATTCACCAGTTTGCCATTTGTTGTAGCCGCACCAGCAGCCAGCAGTCAGACCCGCACTGGGTCGGGGAGCCGCCGGCGCAGGGGGGTGAGCCGCTCTGCGTGCAAACAGCCGGTGCCATGTGCTGCCTGTGCTTATGCAGAGACGTGCCTGTGTTCCTCTCCTACTTTCATTTCCTTCAGATGGTGTTTTTTGATGCATCTTTCTCACCTCCATGACAGTACCACATTCCCAGTGACACTGGCAGGTGCTTGTCACCGGGATCAAGGGACGAAAGGTCCTTGGTCATGGTAACGGTAGACAGTCATCCTAACTGAGCTATAGTGTGATGTCTTTTACTTAACTGGCCTTTTTTCAAGCAATGCTGAAAACTGACTTCACTGAAGCTTCATGGGCCCCTCCAACAGTGGCATTGCACAGGATCTAGGGCGCATTTCAGGCACCACAGCAGAATTTTACAGCACTCAGTAACTCTGCACAACATTTTGGAAGAGTAAAAAAAAAAAAACAAACCCACTTTGAGTTTATCAGTTGTGGGAATGCACAAGGGCAGTGTGTGACATCTTCTGGGACTCAAGCTGGGAAATACACKCTAACCATTTAGAGCCAGGCACTGGGCAGGCTGGAAGGAGGGGGCTGTGTCTGGGTGCAGCCAGTGTCACCCCCCACAAGCTGGAACTGGGCGCTCCATCCTGGCTGCTCCGGTGACGCTCCAGTCCCATCCCCAGTAGCGGGGAGCGCAGCCGGTGCCCGTCCTGGGCAGGCTTTGAAAGCACAGGCAGGGTAGGAGGGCAGGCACCCCGACCTTGGGGTTTCTGGCCCTCACACCTTCCAGCAGCATAGATGAAAGGTCTTTACCTATCTCTGGTACATGCCTGAGCTCCTCCACAGGGCTCTGTGTGTGGATAATGAAATCTTTATTTCTCTCCATGAATTACAGAGAAAAGTCTTGAACCACTATCAGCTGGTCACTTGCCAAAAGTAACTGAAGTTATGTGACGTGAATGGTACAGAAGTAACAGTTAATAATAAAGGCACAGGAGAAAGGACTACTTAAAACTTGTAAATAACTGAACTAATTGTTTTAAGACTGGTGGTGATGAATTTTTTCCAAACGATTGTCCCAAGTACTATGAACACTTAAGACAGAAGGTCTTGGAAAACTCACGTTTTTCAAATTGTGTAAGTGTTTTACTACAGTGGCAAATGGAAGGACAAGCCTTGCAGATTGAGTACATCTGAAATGGAGATTTGTAATGAAGACTGTGGGTTCCTAATCTGTGTGTCAGGTTGCCTCAGGCTTTTTTGGGAGAGCCACCAATGTGTACATAGTCAATAAAGAGGGTGTACAAGGCGGTAATCGGCAGTTTATGGTTATCATATGTTATGTGCATTGCTGGGTGCTATCCTTCTACTTAGGGATGTGTTGGTATTACTGTAGCTGGTCTCCTAGGCTGGGCACTGAGCAACTAATCCTGGAGAGATTTCCCTGTTTGGCTTGCATTGTATTTGCCTGAACATTCATCATTATATCAAAAGAAAAGAAATTGCTGGTAAGAAAATTATTTGAAAGGAGGTTCCAAATAGTTTTCTGAGAAGGAGGCTGTGCTAAAAACAAATACCTATTTATGTACATGCATAGTGTGAGGATTATCACCTCAGAGAAGTATTATATAATGCAGTTAAGTGTGCGTAACGCTGCTCCACACCTCTACATGTCACTGTGGGAAATAGCTTCCTTTCCCTTATAAACTCCTCACTGTGCTGGCAAGAGAGGATCTGCAAGGCAGCTCCAGGCACTCAATGAGTTGCACAACAGCGATCGCCTACATCCCACTGGGCTGCAGAGACTTTCTATTTTCATATTTTCAGCTTTTCACTCCTGTAAAGAAACACATTAAAGCCCAAAGACGATTGACTTGCCATAGACAATCACAGCCTCACTTGGGCATAGTTGCGTGTCTTTCCTATTTATCCTATCTTGTCTTAGGGGGAATATCTCTTGCTAGTGAAGAGCAGGGCTAAGTCTGTCATTAACATTGTTTACTAGAATCATGTGCTGTTATCCTGCTAAAGAAACCCCAAAGTCACACAATCACCTAGAAAACAAAAAGAATACTTAACATAATTTATGGATCTCTCGTCAGGCTGTACTAATTATAGGCTGTTGCCTTCTGCTCAGACTCAGAAAAAGTAGTGTGCATAAATATCCAGGTGAAACAAGCATGCAATATCTTGCATGCTTCTGTGGTTAAAAGGTTGTTTTTAAAAGCTGAAGTAAGCATACATTCTGTGTGTGAATATGGAGCATAGCAGTACATCATAATTCCAGCTAAGAATCCAACCAAGAACCCCCAGTCAGGGTATTACCTGAATGAAACACCTCATACAATATGCTTGAGAACACTTTCAGCAGCTGTAGCTACAGATCTGTGCCTACCAAGTTTGCCTTTGTTTGAGGAGTAATTGAATTGTTCCCACCTTCCTGGAGATGGATTTGCAGGTCCAATAAATTACAGGGACCAGCAGGTAATTAGAGAGCTAAATGCTGTCGTTTACAGTTGTATTTATTTATCCTACAATCTTATACTTACAGCTGYCTGGGCATTAGAAAGGGGGATGTGGACTCACAGGTTGTTTAAAAGCATTGGGTCCATGGTGCCTGACTAGGTCTAAATCGATGTAACRTATTTTCCCTTATATTTCTTACTGTCATGCTTTGTATCAGCCCCTTACATGTCTCCCATTCTCATTTGGCAGTAACTGAATCACTCTCCTTTTCCCCTGCTAGATGGTTGGTCTGTGTCTCCCATTCTCTAGCCAAAACCCCTTCTTTTTTCCTCCCTGGGATTTGAAAAATGTCTCATCCCGCGTTGTTCTGCTCAGGAAGGTGAGTTTGGTTAGGAAGCCACAGGTTCAGAAGCTTGGATACTTCACGTACAAATACGTTTGCACTAAAGGTTAGACACTTGCATCATCCACTTTTCTAGCCTGGGGTGCTGGATAGCTAATATGTGCAGTAGCTAAATAGCAGCCTTATTTTTTTTAAAGGTTACRTTGCTTTTAGCTTATCTACATTATGTGGGGCATAGTGTTACTGGCATTTCATGACATCAGGGTTACCTTTATTCTGACAACAGTACAGAAATACCCATAAGCTACAACATGATTTAAGCTCTCTATGATGGTTATGCTTAAGGCAGCCCTGTAGAAAAATGACGATTTAACTTCAGTCGAAAGAGTAAACCTKTTTCAGGTTTGTGGCATAAATGTGAGCTCTCTCCCCATTCCCTTCTACCTCTTCTCAGTCATTTAGCTCAGTCTGAAAAACTGTCAGACTATTTTCCATAGGAGATAATCATAAGCTTTTTATGTCATATTTTAGGAAATCCTTTTCGTTGAACTGAAACAAAGCAACATAGAAGGTAGAGCACTTCTTCAGTTGTAAACTAGAGGAGGAAAAACAGTTTCTCCCTGTGTGAAACCAAATGTTTCTTACAGCCACCCAAATGGACGAAGAAGAAAAAAAACCCACCAAACCCCTCAAAAAAAGCCCCAAATAAAAAAGGAAAAGAGCCAGAAGGCAGGTGAGTTTCTGTCTCTTCTATGTCTCTGGAAAAAAAAGAAAATCCTTTTTTTTGACTTAAAATAATATCTGACTCAGTAAAAAATTTGGATGTTGGATCAGTTATCCACACACTTTGATTCAAGTCAACACTTTGAACTACATCTGGAAGGCGGTTGAAGGCCTGCTAAATCTGATGAGTTGAACATTTCTACACACTAACTCCTAAACTAAGTTTCTTTTATCCATGCACCAGTAACAGCTTCACATTACACAAGCAGGACACTGCAATCTGTAGGGTTCAGAAAAGGCTTGCTGTACCAGGGCTTTCAGCCCCTTTCTTCCTGCTTCACAGATTACGGGTCATTTGAGAACCAGGGAAGTCTGTGGAGATGAAGCAGAGAAATTTGTTATTAATGTGTCACTGCACACGAGAGAAGAGTTGTTTGTTTTGATGCCATACAAAATCCCAATGCAGRCGACGAGAGCATTTCCTCCCCTGGAATTCACCAAGGCTTTTGGAAAGAAAAATACAGCAAAGGACACTACTGAACAAGATGAAACGTGGTAGTCAAACAAACCACAGCTTTGACTGAGATGGCAGAAGAAGAGAGATGCTGACATTGTTTTATTTAATATGAAATGGATTGAAAAATAAGCATTTGCCTAGTGTCAAGATTTGAAAGTGAGGCTGAGGAAGAGCACCTAAAATTATTTGAAGGTAGGATTGCAAGAAGATTTGTACATTATTGGAGTCAGGTCAGGTAGTTGGACCTGGAACGAAATGCTAAGAAATGGTGACTGGCGCAGCAGTAGAGATTCTTCTGTGGGGGTCCTGGTGGACAGCAAGTTAAACCTGAGTCAGCATTGTGACACTGCAGCCACAAAGGCAAATAGGATCCTGGGCTGCATCCGCAGGGATGTTACTAGCAGAGATAGAGATGTGATCATCCTCTATTCAGTGCTTGTCAGGCTGCTCCTGGAGTACTGTGTCCAATTCTGGTCCCTCCAGTTCAAGAAAGACATGGACAGACTGGAGAGGGTCCAAAGGAGAGCCATGAAGATGATCAAAGGGCTGGAGAACCTGCCCTGTGAGGAAAGACTGAAGGAGTTAGGTCTTTTCTCCCTGGAGAAGAGAAGGCTCAGGAGGGACCTCATCACCATCAGAGTATTCCAGTACTTAAAGGGTGGCTACAAAGAGAACAGAGGCTCTCTCTTCACAAGAGGCCACATGGAGAAGACAAGGGGCAATGGGAAAGGTTTCATGTCAACATACGAAAGAAATTTTTTACAGTAAGAACAATCATTCATTGGAACAACCTCCCCAGGAATGTGGTAGAGTCCYCATCGCTGGAGGTTTTCAAAATGTGATTGGACAGGGTGCTAGATAATCTCAYCTAGGCTCCCTTTCCCATAAAACGTTGGACCAGATGATCTTTTGAGGTCCCTTCCAACCTGGGTGATTCTATGATTCTGATTTAGAATAAAGAGACTTATTGCTATGTAAGGATATTTATTGTGAAGGAGAGCATTTCAATATCTAAGGAAGGTTTATTTTGCTGTAGGATTGGAGGAGGGAGAGGTTAACATGAAGAAACCCACAGTCATGGCTGGAAATAGAAAAGGGAAAGGTTTAGGTTAGACATCAAGAGAAGTACCAAACCCGGTATATGACGCTGACTTGTGAAATAGTTCCTTACAAAATATGGAAACAGATGTTGCAAAGAAATCTAAGGATAGAACAACTTGGAAGCTAATAGCACTGAATATATCTGTCTGGTTGTGGCTGTTTGGGTACAGAGAAGACACAAGTGGTTCTTCCCATCCCTTGACCTACTGTCTGGTACCAACACAGTAAGAGGGATGCAGCCACCCTGCTATACTGGGCGCCAGGTTAATGAGGGACAAGCTTATATTCGTGAAGATCTCACTTTAACATCACTGGGGAGGTCTCTCCACTGGCATTAGGAAACAGCTTGCTTTACATTTCAACCCTATCTATGATGATGCTGCTTGGATATTAAATAGCAATATGGTACCTTTATAAAAAAAAGGCCTTTGGTTTTGGCTATTTTATATTGACCAAATAGCATAAGGAATATATTGCCMGAAAGGGGAAGAAAAGAACTCATGAACCCTCAAGGGGTAAGTGAATCATATTATCGCTCCTGGAGAATATGCAATGGCTTATTCCTTGACAAGGAACATTCATTCATTTTCTTTTCTGTATATTTTTCTTGTTAAGTGAGTAGGCAGGCTGTGATAAGGGGTACCTGATTTGACATTACATGTATGTATGACCTACAAAGCTTGATATAGACCAAAAAGAGTGGGTGGGGGAGAGAGAGAGTGAGAGCTGGCTTAGCAGTTGAATGTAGACCTAAGAGCCAAGAAATCCCCAGTACTAATTGTACTGCTACTACCGATTTATGGGGTGGCCTTGGGCACTGTTAAAACTTAGCAAGTGTTTTGAGGTGGAAGAAAGCTATGAGTTACTATTAAGACAGCATAATGAGGCTTTAATTAGGGTAAATTGGCTACTTCTCTGCTGAGATGGAATAACTATTGTAGATACGAATGTATAAATACACTACTGAAGCTGAAAAGAAAGCTGTTGGTGCCTCTGACATGAAATCTTGAGAATGGGCCATAAAACAGTTTCAGTAAGTATTACACTAGAGATTGTATATGTTTTTGTATGTGCCAATGTTGCCATCAAAAGTAAATATACTTTAATTCATTTTAATTTATAATTCCTTCTGAATGAAAAGATTGTTTTCATTCCAGTGCAATTCATATAAACCAATACATTCTCAAGGCAGGGGTGGAAACTTGGCAATATTTCCTTCCCACATGAGCATTAAGCCAACTTTGACATTTTATACGTTTTTAATGAAATCACTGTGATCTTTGCAGGCCAGTGTTTGGTCTGACAGTTTTTTAAAGCTTGAAATTCAAAGGTAAATTATTTTAACAAACATGCACAAAGATTAAAAAATGAATCCCTTCAGTGTTGAGACTGCATTGTCTGTTATCTCTGTTTTGAGTAAAACAGATGGTTCATATTGCAAACGATGCATGAATAGGACTTCCCCAATGTGATGCAAATGCATCGTTGAAACTGGCATTGCACAGATGAAAAGAGGCTGATGTTAGTAGAAACTTCCTGGACAAACATCAGTAACGAACATGTTCTTTGATTATGTTTCACCACCTTTTAAAAAGCAAAGCATGCTCAGAAAAATTCACGAGAGGCACAGATGTCCTTTCAGTGACTGATTGTTTCAAGGAGAATAAACCAGCTCAATAAGTCAGCTCCTGATCCTGCTGCTGATTCCCATCATCACCTTTGGCAAGTGCATTCACTCAACCTCTCTGGGCCAGCAACTGTAACATGACAGTCACAGTCTCCCACTGTTTATCATCTGTCCCATGTATTCAAACCATGCGTGTCTGGGGCAGATATTTTTTTCCAGCAGTTGGAACAACCACTGCACACTGCTGTAATCCAGAAATCGGTAACATCTGAGGAGCAGTAGTGTGATGGGAGCAATATCTCCCTGAGCTAGAATGACCTTCCACATGCACTGGATTGTGTGGAATAGACCTATGAGCTCATAACATAAAAAGACCTTTTCATTTGAGCAGACTTTCTCACCTCACTGTGTCCACAACAATGTATTTCCTTGAAATACATCATTACTAGTATAAGCAAGTGAGAATCAGGTCTAAATTCCTCTTCATGTTCCCAGTTCAGAAGAGGACTTGATGAACTTTCAGTCTATTCCTACAACTGTCAATATTTGTGTTTCTGTGATTAAAATTAAATACATTCCTAGGCTGGCAGTATGCTGACCAGATTTACATACTCTTTTTGGTGACTGATTCTTCCCAGTTTTTCCTCCTTCAGAGGAAGACAATTCAGATTTAGGTCAACAAACCGGTATGCAAAAAAGGGCTCTTGTCCTTAATCATGGTATTAAAAGTGCACAACAACCTTGTTTTAAAATGGAGCACCCCAGTCACGGTGTCACCAGCTTCTCTTTTTTTGTGTGTTTTATTTCATTGAGTTTTATAGATCACAGACTGTATGGTGTTGGTTTTGCAAAATAATTGAATGAGTTATTTACTTGGGTGTTTGGGCCTGGTGGCCTAAGGGTTTTACAAATTTATGAACTGTCTGGGAGAGCAGCTGCAACAGGTTCAGCTGCAGGATGGGAAAAACATGCTCATGAGAAATAAGATCCCTAAGCTTTTGCTTGTCCTTCTAGTTGCACGTCAGACTATTTTGCAGATTCTGATCACAAGGGTTCTTTATCATGTGTTTATTGCACCTATCCCAACATGGTCAAGATTCGCCTCTCACTGTTAAGTGTCATAATTGATTCCCTCCTGGAAATCTTTTCCCTATGCAAAATCACATTGCCAAAGAACACAAAAACCTCTGCCTTTGCACAATTTCCCACAGACTTGCTCAATCTCCACCTTGTCTGCTCTGTGGCTCTTGATTCAGAGCACATAGGTGGAGATGCCCAAGATGGATCCTACCAGGAAGAATCTGAGAGGCCCTGATGAAGCAAGGTGACGTCCAGGATCACCAGTTGGGAAGGACAGAGAAGGCTAGTGCGGGGCTGAGAAAGGAGTGTGACAGAGCATGTGGAAGAAGGAAGTTACAGAAATTTGAAATTATAAGGAGAATGGAAGTTTGAAATGCCATTGCCTGGTTTTAGTTGTTGAACTTTATACACCTCGTTCTCTCCATGAGCTTGCAGGGGCACCCAATTCCTGTATCAATTACTGTTTTTATGGCATACTGGGCACACTTACTTGTGCATATGTKGTCCAGAGCTCACCAAACTGGAAGCTATGACAGGAGGTTTGCTCCTTGCTTAATAGGCAAATCTGGTCTTGAAGAGTGCTATTTGGCTGTTGTAGCGAGTGATGCAGGCAAACCCCGTAAAATGAAACATTCAATATTCTGTGTGTGGAATCATACCCATTTTCACACCACCTAGAATTATTCCCCTGACTTTTCAGGACTCCTTAACCTAAACGCTCCGTGAAGTCTGTGAGCAACTAACAGTTGCTGCTTTTTTCTGGAGCGGGAAGAGAATGTACATTTTTGCATCTGTTTGTGTGGCTCCTGGGACTTTTTCTGCTTTTAACATTCTCTGGCAATGCCTCGTGCTGCGTCTGCCTTTGGCGGCAGCCACTGCACAGAGGGACCATGCAGGCAGAATAAATAACAAGGCAGTGCTGAGAGGCTTTCCTTGATACAAATTGCTGTAGGCTGGGAAGAGAGGGCATATTTTCTTAGCACAGAAGAGGCCCCCATGGCTGCTGCTGTAGGAAACTGATCCATTGTTGTTACTCTCTGATCTGGGAAGGGACGGAAGAGCTATTTGATATTCTTTGGTTTCTGCTCTATGGTCTGCCACAGCAGTCGACATTAGCAAAACCAGAGCATTCTCATCTGTTCAAAATATCGCTATTATTTCTGAATGCTGATTACTCAGGCAGGCTGCAAGGCAGARCTGTGTGAGTTTCAAAGGCAGGGCAACAAATCATTGTACTGAAGTGGCAATGACATGGAAAATGGAGGCAGGGTACAAGCAACCCACYTAGGGGACCTGGAGAAACTGTGGAGAAAAAGGGTTGTGGCTGAAAGAGAACAGTTAGCTGAAGAAAGCATTTACTTAGCACTTGCTAGACCCCATCTAGAGTACTGTGTCCAGCTTTGGCCCCCTCTGCAATACAAGAAAGGCACCGATGACCCAGAGTGATTTCAGCAGAAGGCSTCCAAGATGATCAGGATAGGAGCACTTGTCCTGTGAGGAGAGGCTGAGGGAGGGTGAGGCTCTTCCAACAGGAGATGTGATGGCTTTGGAGGTATGTCTGATGCCTACAAGGAGGTAATTGAAAAGATGGAGCCAGGCTGTTCGTAGTGGGGCATGGCAGGTGGATGACGGACAGTCAGTTTCCAACTAGATGTAAGGGAAAACTTTTTCATTGCAAAGACAGTCAGGCAGCAGAGCAGGCTGCCCAAAAAGGTTGTGCAGTCAGCCTTCATCCTGGGAAGCTTTTCAAGTCCCAGCTGGATAAATCCCTAAGCAACCTGGTCTGAGTTCAGAGCTGACCTTGCTTTGAGCAAGGGCTTGGACTAGAGACCTCCTGACCCTTCCCACCTGAGTTACTCCGTGATCCTTATTACCAGCCGCTCCATCACACTAGATGTAATGGCAGCTCTGCACAGCTCACTGCACCTCAGTCATCACCCAAAACTCACAGCCACTAGACTAACTCCTAACCTCAACAGGCAAATGCTCTGGCCTCCAGGCTGTAGGATCCTGGCAATATTTTAATTTTCTTAAGAGAGAAACCTTGAAAAGTTGACCTCAATGTCTTCAGTAAATCCACAGTAGTCTAGGGCTGTAGGGAACCTGAAACAATGGTTTCAACCCAGAAGTTTTCCCTACTTGTCAAATATTAAACCTGAAACATCCTGCTCTGAGGGCATTGTCCTCTTAAGGGTAGGCTGGTGTCAGGTGCTCTACATAGCTTGGGTGGGCCAGCATAGCCAAAGATTGGGGTGCCAGGAGTGGTTCGAAATGCTCTTTTCTCTCAGACTGTGACAGAGGAAGTGCTGTTAATCTTATTTTCACCCCCTCTGGCTTGCTGTTCTTATACAGATATAGTGGTTACCTGCTTTAAACCTCCTAATGTAATACAGAAGTAAATGTAAGCCACAGAGTTAGTGCTATGTAACAGTGTTAAAGAGGGGAAAACAACAGCTATCAGTTAGAATTTAAGCACTGTAGAAAACACATGAAGGAAGGTAAAGAAAATAAAAAAAAAGTCTGCCAAGTTTAGGACGAAGAAGGACTTTTTAAGCCATAGTAAAAGCAAAAGGAAGAAATAATAAAAGATCASCTTTGCAAAGTGAAAACAGAATCATTCATAACTGCGATAGAGGAAAGAAAGAAGTTGTCAATAGATATTTTTGTTCTGTACTCAGAGAAAAGCAGGTGATATGCCTATGCCACCTTAAATATTTTCCAGTCCACTGGAAAGCAAGGAAGGTGCTACCATCTCTTTAAGATGAATGTTTATAAAGCATCAAACCTCAGTAACTTGCATCAAGAGATACAGCAAATTACTTCAATCATCTGGTGATGATACAGTAAAAAGGAGAAATGAGTTAATATAGGTAATCGCCTTGCTAGCCTGACATACGTCCCTTGCAAAATAATGGAAAAACTGAAACAAGATTTAATTAATAAAGATATAAGTAGAGATAAAAGGTGTGAATATAATTTCATGACAGTCAATATGATACTATTAAAAATATAAATCTTGTCAGAACAGACTGATTTTATTGGGAATTACATGTTTGGCTGATAAACACTGTTGTGTAGACATAAAAGATTTCTATGGTTTAATGTATTCTGTTTGCTGCCATAGGATAATCTGAGTTTTTAAAAAATGAGCAACTGCATGGCAAGGTTGCAAATGAGCAATTAGTGTCAATAAAGCTTGGATAAGATGAATTTAGAACTTGCTAAATGGCAGATTGCAAAGCTGTTGCTAACGTGAAATTTTCTCTGAATGAGTCTGTTCCTAGTGGCGTCCCATGGTGGTATGTGCTAGAAACAATGTTGACCAACCAATTTCATCAGTGATTTGGAAATAAATGCAACATTCCTGTTGATTTAAAACAAATCTGTGAATATCACATATGCTGSTGGAATAGAAATAATGATGAGGACATGACAACTATATGAAATGGTGATTGGGTGTATGGAGTGTAATCAAATAAAGCCTTTTAATGTGGCAGAGTTACACAAGCATAAACTGCAGGCTGTATCTGCAGAGTTGGGGAAGCAGCAATGCTGAGAAGGGTCTTGGGATTGCCACAGTGCAAACAGAGTCCCACTGTGATGTTCTGGCAATACAAGCAAATCTAATGCCTGCATAAACATGAGATAAACAAGTAGGAGCAGGGAAGTAATTTCACTGGAACTGAAATACTGCATGAAGTTCTGATGCTGGCATCTTGAAAAAGATGTTGGAAAATGAAAAAGGTGCAAAGATGATTTGGGGCCTGAAGAGTCTGAGAAAATGTTTTATTCTGAGAGGGCTTGATCTATTTATTGTGAAGTGGCTCAATAACAGCTGAAGTAGGGAAAAAGGGAAGATAGGGCACAGTGAATCCTTAATCTAGTGAGAAGAGATCAACAAGAATCAAGAACAGGAGGTTAGCAAGCTCAAATGTAGGAAGCCAGAAAAGGTTGTAGTACAAGAAGATGCATTTTTTTTTAACAGTGGGGTATGAATCTTTGAAAGAAATTACAAAAAAAATCATGACTCTGTTTCTGGATCCTCATCTCTGGCAAGAAGAAGATGTTTTGAAAAATAGGTTTTAGTCAGCCAGAGGTCACTTGGTATGGTAGAGGAAAAACTCCTTAAGCATTAAGCTGATTAAACAGACAAGAGCCACTCTGAGATATTCCCTCCTACTACCTCTTAGGTCTCTTGGAGATGTCCAAYGGATGGGCTTGTGAGGGTAATTTTATGCTCGTCATTATGTTTTTGGTTTAACTGCCTATAGGGTTTACCTCCAGCTGTGGGGCTGGCTGTGCTTTAGCAACACTGGTCATACTCATCCTTTTTGTTGCATGCTGTATGGTTATCGCAGTCTTTTCTGAAATGAGAAGAGCCACATGTGTCTGCTCCCAAGGTCTCCTCTGCACAGGGAAGAACCACCAGGAAAATATCCTGCAAACAGAAATTTGTTTTCTGAAAGCTGGAAGTAAACAATTTGGGAAAGAGGTATGAGCCATTGTGTTTTCTCCCTGGAAGGATCCTCTCTATATTACTGAGACTGGCCTTATTACAGCCATCTCCACCTGGCAGGAAAGTTATGTATGTGCTTAATAATAGCAAACATCAATGAAATGAGCCTTTAGGGCTACCCTTACTGTGCTTGACTCACCCTTATTGATGCAGTGGGATGCAAACTGCATTTCCAATAGCAGCAGCTGATAGACGTCAGGGCCAGCCAGGAGAGGCTACCTCAGATAGGGGAGAGCAAAGTTAAACTGTTCCCAGGTGCCCCAAAATAACCTCTCAAGGGGCCATGGTTACAAGAGGGCAGGCAGAGCCTGTACGACTATGGACGTTACCCAGCCAAAGTGTGCTTTTGGAGTGGCACTTCATCTGCCTGAATAAAATGGGGATGGGAGTAATCTACCTAAATGTAGGTCACYTGGGCTGCCTGGTGACCCTGGTCAATAGTGAATAGAGCCCAAAGCATGATTCAACCCACCCTAAAATAGGCATCTAAAATAAGGCTAATAATCTAAAATAAAATAATAAAAGAGGTATGCTCCCTAAAAGTGCTTTCTCTCTCTGTTGGCTGTGTARGGAGTTTGATAAGTAGCTCAGCTACAGATTACTGTGCTGCAGATGTCTGCCTTCAGTCAGCTAAACCAGCTTTTGGGGTCTTCTGACCAACTCAATTTCTGCCATCTGTCAGTGCTGGGAAAGGGCCTGATGGGCCACAGTCACACACRTCATGTACCATGAAAAGGAGCAGATGTGATTTCATTGTCTTCCACATGCACAAAAYGCACGTTCACACTGGTTGATGAGCACTTACTGCAAGCAGTGCAAGGAGGCAGTCCAGGCTCTGATCATCCAGCCTTTGTTAGCAATCTTTGGACACCACTTATAAGTGAGTGAAAGTAATTTCTGAATTTTTTTCCTGCTCATTACAAATGAGGATTGATCCAGCATTGATATCAAAAGGTGACAGGCTCCTTCCACTTATTAACTGAGGGCAAACCAAGAAAGCCAGTTTGAATTTTGCACCAGAGGCACATGGATAACGTGGTGGTACAGTTTTTCTGAGCTTTCTGATTRTAGACTGCATCATAAAGTTAAGGTAGTGCTGCCACAGTACCAGAACCAAAGTATCACCAGTGGCATCATCAGATGGCTGAAGGAGGATCGATGGGCTGGGTCCCGTTGCAGCTCACTGCAGGAGGTGATAACAGCATCACTGGAAATTTTGCACAGAGCTCTGGGACTATCCATGCTCTGTGAGATGCAGTGCTATTTTTGAAAGCTATAAAACTAGTCAAGTGTCTTGAAAGCGTCAAGTGTCTTGAAAGCATCTCATTATTTCATTTGTTGGGAAAAATATCCTCTCCATCAGGATAGAAGGATAACAGAAGCCAAGATTAGTTCAAGATTCCTGGCATTTGTAGGAATTAGTAAAATTTTATTTTTATGAGACTATTCCCTTTCAAATGGAAGACTGTAGTTACAATGTGATGGAAAAAGGAGGGGAATTTGCACTTGACTAGGAGAGCATAATCTGATACCAAAGCAAGGCCTGGGACTTGCAGATTTACACAGTTCAAATAAATGATAAACTTCCCAGTAAGCCTTTTAAAATATTCATATGAATGCCTTACAAATGTATTTTTTATCATGTTGATCTGCAAACTTTGGTGGTCAATTGTGCCGTTCAGTGCTTGAAATGGGCTAACAAATGAGTTGCCATGTAAATAACGGCACTGAAGGTGACATCAGAAGCAGCCCTTTGAGAAACTTCAAACAAAACCAGAACACCAAAGAATTTTTACGTGAAAGAGGACCCTAGCTTACTAATACAGAAGTAACACAGGGCCTAAAATGAATGTTTTTCTCTTTCCAACATACATCTTCTGCATTCCACTGTAATTCTTGCTTTCACCTCTTGGCTAAGACCAAATGAAGAATTAGGTGTAAATATCCTTTTTCTGTTGTCACATGCCACACAGGCAAGGAGATGCTGAGTGAGCACTATGCTTAAAAATTCTTCATCTTCTGAGACTAGACACAGAAGATGAGTGCTGAAAAGAACCCAAGTGCATGCATTATTCCTGTAGTGAAATGAGGGTATAACCTGCAGTAGTCCTACTAGAGGGAAGCATCCTGTTGATGGTATCAAATAAAAGGGGACAGCTATATATGGCAAGTACGGTGTGTCTAACAGAACTGTGAAACAGATCCCTTTGACCCACACTCTCTAAAGTGAGACGCAGCCAGCAAGCAATGGAGGCTACACACAGGCAAATCGTCAGTGATGTGCAGGATCTGTTCCAGTGGAAGTGGATATTGGACTGGGCCTTGTTACATGCAAGCACAACAGATTAATCACAACTGCATCGTTGTGAACTGTGGGAATTGCTAATGCAACTCAGGTGCGTGGCCTTTACCATTTGAGTTTATTCCCAAACACATTTGCTGGAGCCAAGATGCTGCTTACACATCTGCAGTGCAAAGGTAAAACCTTTTTCTCTGGGAATCAGTTTACTTTTCRTTCATGTTCCCAAAGCCATGCTCTGTGCGATTTCCTCCTCTGCCATTTGCCCTCAGTGTATTCTTCTGTTTCCCCCAAGTTTTGCAGTATCGTTGCTGTGAGATCTCCAGTGTGATCATACCCTACATTATCCTGTCTGTTATATCTTCCCAACTGCCAGTCACAGGAAATTCTCACATGAAGGAGGATTTGTGAAGAGACCGTTGTCTCTGCGTGTTGCCTCTGACTTGTTCCCTTTTTTCACTTCCTGCCACAGCTCCTTGCTGCTCAGTCTCAGTTGTCTGCTGAATCTAATCTGCATCTTCCCTCAGCTCCTTGACTGAAGGTACCTTCAAAGCTCTTGCTCAGCATATAAGCAAGGGAGACGGCTCCACCTTATTACCCTCTTTTAAAAGCAATGGCTCTGTGTATAATGTTTWCTTTTTAGTCACTCCTTCCTTTACAATTTGAGGTGGGGTCCTCATTTCTCAGCCCAGCTTTGCACCCTGGGGCTTGGAGAGAACTGCCATTGCTGTCACCTTCCCCTCAGCCACCAAAGTCATCTGTGCCTTGATCTGCAAAATTTATGTTCTCTATCCTGGTCAAATCAGTAAATGCCTTTAGCCTGACTAAGTGCCTGTCCATTCCCAGTGAGGTAAGAGCTTGGAGTCAGGGGTCAGAGGATTCACCAGCCTGCCCCCACATCTCTCTCTTTCCACCATGAGACTCCAGAAAGTCCCACGTTTTACTGCAGACCCACCCTTAGCCTGTGGTTCCTCTCAGGTCAACTAGGCGATGTCACYAGCTCCTCCGTTTAAAACCCATCTGTTTCATCAAAGGGTTTGTTAGCACGAGTCAAATAACCCCCTTCAACACCTTCTTCAGACTATTTCTCCTTGAAGAAACCTCTTTTTTCCTTCTAAGAARGAGGTGCAACAAGTATCCTTTCACTTCCTAATACCGCAGCCTTTGCTGGCAACTACTTCCTCAGAGTCAGTGGCATTTCCCTGTGTGGATGTGAGGGAACGACTGTGCTCCTCGGGGCCATATGATTCCCAGACAAGGTGTGCAAATTCCCCTCCCAGCTGTATTACACTTTCAGACATCTGGGAGTTGCGTAGCAAGGGGCAAAAAAACCTGCTTAGTGAGGTGCTCTGTGAACAAATTTTTCCCTGCAACAAAGTGGAGAAGATACTGAAATATGAAATGATCCTCACTGTTCCTACTAGGCTTCACAGGGTAGCTGTAATTTATTTTTAGCTCTCTGCCTCTTTTTTTGGCCATTTATTATTTATCTCACAGCTTGGGAGAGTTCACATTTGGTCATCACTCTCTGAACTTTCAGGTAGTCAAAGACTTCAGCTCATGCCTTTCCCTGCTTCGATTAGATATGGTTCAATAARCCTGACTAATGCTGGCAGACTCCCAAAGCTTGGTTTGCTAGAAAATAAGCCTAATGCCCATTATTTTATCCCCAAGATACTTCAGGTTTCCAGACAGCTTTCAAATTTGAGATTAGGAGGCATGAACAAACCAGTTGATTAATTACAAGAGGTATTTTATACATCAGATTCCATTTTTCAGCTGCTAAGGAAGAGAGAAACCTTCTCATCTGCCAGAAGTGTGCCTGTTTGCTCATGTGGCTACTTAGCAGGGGAGCAGGCTGCTCTCTCTTTAAAAATCCTGTTAACAAAGAGGAAAGATTTTCCAATATTTTTTTCCTCCTTTACATGCATAAGAGAGAKTTACACCTTAAAATCACAAGCACCTCGTTCTCTCGTGTATGTGTGTGGGCATTGGGGAGAAATTACACCCCCTTTTCTTTAGTGGGAGCCAAGCTCTTCTACCCCAGCCTAGAAAATTAGCTTTGAATTTCTGATGTCAGTAAGTGTGCCACATCTGCCACAGCATGGAGGACACAAGTCAAGGTGGACTTAGAAGGAATTGCATTTTCTGGTATTTGTGACCTCCATAAAAGATGGATGGTTTATRGTTCAGTCCAAGACACTAATTAGCCCTTAGAAGGAAGTTAATTTTACTTTTCCTTCCTAGTCTTTTACTAGACAGTGCARACTTATTTGGGCATCTCCAAAATAAAGCATTTTCAACCCATATGCAGAAAGGCAGAATTCAAACACTGCCCCCCACCCCCCACCTTTTTTTTCCACAGCAGATTCTTTCCTACTTACAGGCACTAAGCCCCTACTAAGTTGACTTTATTAAAACCGTAAGAAATGTTTAACTAATTTGAGGAAACAATGAAGAATGAACAGCATGAGGCTAAGGAGCAATATGCCCACCCCCACTGTCCTTGCCAGTGGTTCTTCACCTCTACATCCTGGATGACCACTCAATGAATAAACATGCCTTTAGCACATTGCTCTTTATTTCCTTTAGCTCAATTTGTTGGAGGCTAACAAAACCCCAGCATCAAATGAGCACAGCCAGAGTTTGTCTTCATTGGAGGAAGGATGGGAAGAGAGCGGTCTCCTGATCTCCATGAAGGGATGCTAACCTGTAGCTCCAGCAGTCATTGCCAGAGTCTGTATTCTTCCCCTGCTGCTCAGCCTGCCCACACTGGTGGCAACCTCAGCCTAACCGTGGTGTTAGCAATGGCATCATGGGCATCCCTCAGTGTCTGCCAGGTTACTCTCAGAGCTGCTGAGGTTCAAAGCTCTRCCTCCCTAACATGGGTCTTCATGACTCCTGCTAGTACTGCCTTCATGGGGTTGGGACACCCTTCCTATTCACCAGGAATGCTATCCTTGCAGGTGCAGCCTACCCCTGCTGCCCTTCCTCCATCTCACCAGAAAATGCCCCCCTGTCCCAGCAACCCCCAGTGCTAGGCTGACAGATACAGAAGGAGAATGAAGGACTATGCCTATAAAGGGTTTATCTGTGTCATTTCCCTAACAGCACTCTATTCCTTTGAGCAACTTCTTGCCACATTTCCCCATGGACAGAAGTTTTTAGCTGGCTTGTAAGAACATCATTTTTTCACTAAGTGAATTGATCTATATCTGCTTGAGGGTAGAAAGGCTTTATAGAAGTATCTGGACAGGCGAGATGATAGATGAATGGAGGCCAATTGTATGAGGTTCAACAAGAACGAGTGCTGGGTCCTGCACTTGAGTCACAACAACCCCAGGCAGCGCTACAGGCTTGGGGAAGAGTGGCTGGAAAGCTGCCTGACAGAAAAGGACCTGGGGGTGCTGGTCAACAGCCGGCTGAACATGAGCCGGCAGTGTGCCCAGGTGGCCAAGAAGGCCAACGGCATCCTGGCCTGTATCAGGAATAGTGTGGCCAGCAGGAGCAGGGAGGTGATCGTGCCCCTGTACTCRGCACTGGTGAGGCAGCACCTCGAATACTGTGTTCAGTTTTGGGCCGCTCACTACAAGAAGGACATTGAGGTGCTGGAGTGTGTCCAAAGAAGAGCAACAAAGCTGGTGAAGGGTCTAGAGCACAAGTCTTATGAGGAGCGGCTGAGGGAACCGGGATTGTCTAGCCTGGAGAAAAGGAGGCTGAGGGGAGACCTTATTGCTCTCTACAAGGCTGTAGCGAGGTGGGTGATGGTCTCTTCTCCCAAGTAACTAGCGATAGGACAAGAGGAAATGGCCTCAAGTTGYRCCAGGGKAGGTTTAGATYGGAYATYAGGAAAAATTTCTTCACCAAAAGGGTTGTCAAGCACTGGAACAGGCTGCCCAGGGAAGTGGCTGAGTGACTATCCCTGGAGGTATTTAAAAGAGGTGTTCACGTGGTGCTTAGGGACATGGTTTAGTGGTGGAMTTTGCAGTGTTAGGTTAACGGTTGGACTTGATGATCTTAAAGGTCTTTTCCAACCTAAATGATTCTATGATTCTATGATTTACTACCAAAGCATAAGAGGTGGCAAATGAATGACATCTGTTAATTTCCATCCCGGTGCAATTCCCAAGTGCTTAGAAGCTCTGAGTGCAGAAGCCAGCAGGGAAGGGGGCAGGGCAACTGAGCAATGCTGTGAAAAATGAAAGCTATCTTGATAGAGAACATTAGGGTATAATTGAAAGCAGCTGCACTTTTTAATTTAATGCCCATCCTAGATACAAAATGAAAAGAGTAGCTACATTTGTAATAAAATAAAGCCTTAAAACAGTCCTATCTAAGAGTGAGATGTCAGATATCATTATAGACCTGGTCTTCTGCCGGCTTCTGAAGAAGGGTACCAGGGTCTCTTGGCAAGTGCCAAGTGATGTCATATCCCAACATTCCTAAGAAACTCTAGTACTATAAAGCTTAACACTACAATAGCTACAAAAATCTGTCTGAAAATGTTATGAGTGACCAAATGTTAAAAGTTAGAGATCTCAGGAGAATAGATTCATGGTCTACGCGTGATAGTGAGGCATATGTGTAGAAAAATCACGTGCCTTAAAAAATGAAGTTAAATTCAATATAATTCAAAATCAAAGAAGAGATTACAGTAAAAMACACACTCCTGTCCACTGCCCCAGCCAGCTCTGCTGACATAAATGTCAGAAACCCATGCACTGGAAAAAAACCCTCTGTCCTCTAAAGCAAGGTAACAAGCTAGACATGGAAGACTGTGCCAATGAAGACACTGCATCCATATTTCAAGTATTTTCATGACTGATGATGACAGATCCTTTGCTGGCTATGAGTGGTATAAGAAAGAACTAATTTTCTTTGGCTTTCTTTGGGCATACAGAAAACAAGGCAATGAAGCATAGATAATATGTTTGGCAAGTGTCTTCTCTGGATATTCAATAGGACAGATCTTTAGCTTGCATATATCAGYATAGCATCATTGCCTTTATGTTAATTAAGCATCTGCCCCAATATATTAATTGTTCTGTTATTATTCTTTTTTAATGGACATTCATATATATTCTAACAAAGAGATCCCCAAAAGAGCTGTCTTCAACCAATGGACCAAAACAACCCACCCCATAGTGGAAAGAAATATCAGAGTGGTATTCAAGGGCTCCAGAAATAACTTGGGTAACTCAGCCTGGGATTTGTTCGCAAGAAAAATGAAGATTCAGGGCATGGTTCATTTTATCTCTGCCAGGACATGCCTGCCCATCCTTGCACCTCTAGCCTCTATGCATGCATGCCTCTATATACTAATGAAATACAGTAATAGTATTCAAAATCACTACCCAATATGACAGGACTATGAGAGTGGTTAAATTAGATTAACCATCACAGAGCAAGCATGCGTCTAATTCTTTACTTGGGTTCTTCTATTAATCGTAATGATTTCTTTTTTTGGTATTCTCTCCAAATATATTCTAAATATGAAATGCTGTGTTTGGTGGCGACAGATGAGGAATCGGGGTGAGAGTAGGGGTTGTCATACTTCTCAGTCAGAAACTACTAGCTCRATATGTTTCTGCCCATCTGATTGCCTCTCCTTGGACCTGAGAGTGTTCCCTCCCAAAGGCCCTGAAACTTGCAYATTTGGAAGCCATAGCAATAATGTCTGGGAACAAACCCTTTTACTATTTCTTTGGCTGTTGAAGCTTGCCTCAAAGATCCACATCTTTCTCTCCTATTTATTACCCACCTAACTATCGGCTTACCTTGGCTTTCCTGTCCTTCAGCCCACTGGAAATTCGGCTGCTCTTCCACTGGAAATTCATCTGCTCTTAATGAGGTGTCAAAAATGATTGATAATGCCTCTGCATTTATCTCTGTCTGCTCTTTAAGAACATTCAGGTGAGACTATCTGTCCTTGCTCATATATGAGCATTTAGTTTGTCACCATCATTTTCATCATTCTTTTTCACCAGCCCAAAAAACTGCTTCCTTAATTGTTTTCTCGCTCTCTCACCAACTATATTGAAAGTACAGCTTTGAATACAAAGCAACAAATTCTGTACCTTACTTGTGAAGCCTCACTAAGATCAATGATAAGTGCAAGATACAAATCAGAGCACACATTAACCTTAGAGAAATGTATTCTTGTATGCTTCAATCTATTACTTCCAGTTAATATGTCTGGATCCCAAATTAGCTTTGAATCCTGTGTTTTCATCTGATGTGCCAGTCTGTGGCTAAGTTTCTGTACTAGCAGACAGATTCTACCCTTTGATGGACGCAGTTTAACTCCTGACAGCTTTTGTTTGAACTCTATGCACAAACCAGATGGTAAAGTCAGATTTACAACCCAGGACCTTAATTTGGTCTGGATGGAATGCTCTAGAGCACTGAATTTGCAATGAAAAGATAAAATTATTTGCTTTTGAGGTAGGCAGGAAAATTTTATCCCTTTATTCAGATTATGGTGCCTAGGAAAACATCATTACAAATTAAGTCAGAGGCACGAGTGGGGCTGATAAAGCCCATTTTCACTGAAAATGAAGTTTAAAATAAATGCTGATGTATAGGATATCAGAAAATTTATTGCGGGTTTTATTTTMATAGGAAAGTGGTAGACATTCAAACAAACACAAATCCATTTACTTCCATTTCCCCTGATTGTAGGTAAGAACCTTATGATTGCATTATTTTTTCACTGAGTTTTTAGGAGTGTAAATTGCTGTTTATTTCAAACAACTGAAAAATTAAGGCATTGAAGCTGAACAGCAAAAAGTACATGATGTAATTTTAAAAGCATCAGGTCCAGTTCTTAGGAACTCATTAGGATTCTTTCCACTGATTTTAGTGCACAGAAGCATCCATCCAACCTATGTGTTCATGCGTAAACATACCAAGGCATACGTAGTGGACTCTTCAACCTGGTATTAGAGAGGAAGCCTCACTGATCATGTGTTTATCATGTATTCCCCAAGGAGGCTTGCCTCACCCAGTTTTAGACATTTAAAGCATAGACATCTATAACAAGTAATTCACCGTAGTCTCCCTACAGTCACTGGAATGAGATAGGCATGTCCTACCTGTCACTTAGGCATCACCTTCCGAAGAGGAGGACTCGTGCTCTAAAGCATGCCTTTTCCTTGCACTTGGGAGATAACTCCATTTGGTCAAAGGATCCCTTCAGAGTCTTCCTCCTCTGCATTCGCTTGGATTTGATGTATGGATTGGATATATGACCAGGCTGGTTATATAAAGAGAGGATTTTCCTTGGTTGGTTCAGAAGTCTGGTTAGGGTCAGAAGAGAGATCTGGACAAGAGGCTAATGGTCTYCTTTTTTATTGTCTTACTTGTGGAATAGGAGTGCTTCTACTGGTAAGAGATGGAAATACAGCTCTTAGCACCCTTGCTGCCATTCTAAAAGGGAATCACTATTACAGTATGTCCTGCTGTTTCTTATGGCTCAACCCTAATAAAATGTGCACTAGAGTTTATTACACTGATCCTTACCTCTGTCCCATTTAAGATCTGTTTTTGCAGTTCAGATGGAGCACTCTGAAGAATGGCTACAGTTTCACTGCTGTCATTACTTTTTCATTAAATTCACCCACATTATGCAGTAATTGGGTTTCCCGATTTGGAGTCCTGAAGATTTTCAAGGTTCTTTCAACCTATCAGTCATGCTAATGCCCATACCCAAATATGGCTTGTCGAGCCACTAGCACAGATCATTATGCACCCTGCACTTCTGCCCTAGGCAAGTCCCTAAACTCCTCTTCCATCCTAATCTGGTTACCCTTGGCACAGATGAATCCTRCAGCTATTCTAACTACCCATCAGTGAGCAGAGAAGGATCTAATGTTGGCACCAATGTGAATTTTGTACATAGCACTTTTTCCCCCCAGAACTGGAGAAAGCGCATTAAACTACCATYGTTGGTTGGAAGGATGCCATCCTGAAAACAGTGTGCTCCTATGCACATTGCTCTGCATAAGTGGGGGGATCTGCCCAAAGTGATCAGCTTCCAGTTGGGTAATTTTTGTGGTGACAGTGATGAGCTTTATAGCAGTTATCCATGCTGGAAACATAAACACACATATAGTAGGCACTGAAAAGGAGTGTTTAGATGATTTTTCAACATATCTAGTGATCCTGACTTGTATAAAGGAAAGCCAGAATGTTTTGTTCACATAAAGCCAGGCCTGGGAACATGCTATTTCAGGACAGGCATTTTAAATACCACTTTTATGCACAAGTTGGGTGGTGTTTTTTTCTTTTTTTTTAAAGCGCAGAAATACTTAAATGTACATTGGAACTTTTAAACCACTTAGCTAATGCTTAACTTAACCACTTTAATACTTTCTTTATTCACTTCAGGTTTTGCTCTTGAAGCAGACATCTTGAGAGGTGGGAGATATTTCCTTGTGTTTTTTGAAGAGATTTAGATAAATCTGAGACTAAGCATGAAGAGCCAGTACAGATTAAATTGGTGCTTGTTACATCTTCAATAAAGGCAAGAATTTTCTGAAGCATCTTAGCCACGAAGGCCAAACTGTTAGAAACCAAAGAAATTCCAAGTAGGAAGAAAAAAGATACACACTCATATCAGCAAAAGGAATCCCCCCCACACACCTGGTTCACTCAGCCTGCAGCGACTACTGACTACCTCATGTTTGCCACCGGTCATAACACCCACACAATTACTGCAGCTCCCCCGCAGTACAGTAGCTAATGAGGTGCTGATAATGTATGTTCAGAAAGTACCACCTCATTGAATGCGAGATTTCAGGTCCTCCTGCACTGAGAACACCAGCGGGGGGAAGGTGGCTGCCCAGGGCACAGGGGCACAGCTCCGCCGCCTGCTTTTGGGCATCCCCTCGGCCTCTGCTTTTTGCATGGTGCTGCGACTGCAGCTCAGTGGGGCAGAAGTTGCCTGGCATTTCCCAGGCCTGAGTCCTCAGTGAAATATTATAGATATTTTTGAGGTGCAAACATAAAGCTTCCTCTCTGCTAATTGCAAATTATTTCGCTTTTTGGCAGATTGTTGCTGCAAAAACAGGCTTACATTACATTAGCAATAGAGTAAATAGTGCTGAGAAGGCAGGTGTGTTACTCTGAAAAGGTAGCGTGTTATTCAACAGTGGTGTGACTGAAATGTTGTTTAACTTCAGCACTTTCTTGTTTTAATTAAACATATCCCTTTCTTTCTTTCATGAAGAGAATGTCAGCTACGAAGCATAATGATAAAAAAAAAAATTAATTGTTCAGATTTGCTCAGGACAAAGAAAGATTTCTTTCTCAGTCAATTTACAGTGAGTCAGTCTGCCAGGGCCAAGAATTAGCACTAAGTGAAAGGAAACCCAAGTGGGTAATTAACTGCAGTAACAGCAACACCAGAGATGGGAGCTCAAAACACCAGAAACATATATGTTCTTCAGGTGCTGCCTTTGTTCAGACTGGCTGGAAAACGAGAGCAGTGCGTTTTTCTTCAGAAACTCAAAGTGAACCATTTACCCTTGCCACATAACTCACTCCAACCTTACTCTCAAGTCTTAATCTTAGACACACACGTTCACAATCAAAATTGTAATTGCATGACATTGTTGTTGAGAAATGAGTGATTAGATACAACATGGTATGTACAATAGGTAATTAGATCATGTGCCAAAATCAGTGCCATGTTTGGGAAGACGGCTTCAGCTATCACTGGTAATATTTTATACTCATTACTTACTATTTTATTCCTATTTTCCTCGCTGTTCTTTATTGGGGTATTAGATGTTCGTTTCATTGTGAAATCCAAGAAGTCATGCTAAGGTTAGCAGAGCTCAAATTTCAGCTCAAAACCCACAGGAATGACACTTTATAGGTAAAGTGAGCCAGAATCAAAGACATAAGAAACTGATAGCCTTATTTTGATCATGATAAAATACAGGCTGAATACTGATGTGGAGAAGTCTGATGCCTGAATAGCCTGAAATTACCTAAAGTATACTGCAGCCCATCCTAGTACAATAGCAGATTTTTGTGAAGAACAACTGTTTCTTGAAATTTAAGTTTCTTTGTGCTTATGAAGTTACCCCTATAAATCATATTGGAAGTATATTTAAAACCAGCCACAATTGTGGGTGATTCTAGTTTTACACTGACACAGATATATCAGTAATGCTTATTTTTAAGGATAGACTATAATAATTAAAGAAAAAAATACACTGCACAAAGCCATATATGACATATAATAAACTAGGTTAGAAAAGGTCAGATGACAACAAATCCTGAATATATGCCAAAACCTCCAAATACTCATACAATATATGCCAAAACCTCCAAACCTCCAAATACACAGAAGAGCCTTGGCTCTTGGCCATTACACTTGACAGTACAAAGTTGGTAATTCAAAATGAACGGTTTTTGAGGGTCAGATGGTTGCTGCTTTGGTTCCCTTCCCACTTCTGTCACAAGCAGCCAGTCTTACTGCAGACAGAGACCAGAGCCACATCCATGTCTCTTCCCGGCTCCCCCAGCATCTGGTCATGCTTAGCTGGCAGCCACCTTGTGAATCAAGTGACTTCTGTCAGCCCTTTCGAGAAATGCAGAAGCTGGAGATTAGGAAGGGAAGGCAGACTTTTGTGTCCCTCCTGGTGCTAAGGATCCCTCCTGGAGTAAGGCAGAACCTGGCTTTCCAGTAAATACTCTTTTAAACATGGTTTTGCTCTCACCAAAGGTTGCCAAAGTAATACTCGCATGCACAGCATTCAGAGTAAGATAGAATCTTACCATTAATCACCTCATTTAAAATGGAAAGTATCCTCCTTATGTGCTTGAGGATTTTGCCTTGGCTGGGGTTAACCCATAGGTCTTCTGCTAGCATTTTCTGCTCAATTAATTCTTTCAAAGGGATTATTGAACCTACACAGATATTGTGTAATCTAGCTTAAATCAGGAAACAGTATAATGAGAAGCAGTTACATGTGGAAGGGAGGTCAAAAAAAGCAGCAACAGGAACTCAGAAAATATGAGGATATAAATAAAAGGACAGGTGCTATCTTCAGTCATGTAATGTGATGGGGACTCAGTAATTGATCTAAAAATAGAGGAGACTAAAAGAAAACATTCTGAAAAGCGCAGTAGAGGCTCTAACCTCAGCTGGTGTAATTCAACGTACTTCCACAGAAATGAGTACAGAAGTGAATCACTACAGCAGAATAATAAGAGCTTACATATTTATAGAAGAAGTGGCAAAAATAGCACTTGTCAGAAAACATTACTCAAAGCTAAAGAAAAATGCTTATTGAAGTAGACCACATTCTGTGAGCAGAGCTGTGATTACTATGTTACGCTTACGGTAAAGGCAGGCGATGCATAGACTAGGTTAATTTTAAATGCAAGTTAAGCAAGAAGCATTTGGTATCTATGATACAGATGGTAACAATCCTAAAAAAGAAGGGATCATGTTTATATTTTCCTCCATGGCAGTATTTTTGGAATGACAATGGCTAAATCAGAACAAATACTTAAGTAGATCATGCTCAGCTGGGTATATATCTGATCAGATTTCAAACTTTGCCAGTTTTGCCTGGGATATAATTATCTCTGGCTCTGGAGAATTACTGAAGGAATTTTACTTATCAGAGGCAACTGGTGATTTTAAAGGATTGGCATTCCCCATCAGTCTATCGACAAAAGGACACCAAAGGCTAGGATTGCCTCAGACAACCTAAACCTGAATTTTAGCTTTCTTGCTTTGAAGTGAGATATCAGATCCCCATTTTTCCCTGTTTCAAAATAGCCGTGCTCAGCTTGTTCTGGATCCCATCCTGAGAAATTTCACTGTTGAGAAACCCTGAGACACAGAATAGATGAGGAAATGCTACTTTTCTCTTTTGTTGATTTTTTTTCACTTGAATAAAAAACTTCCATAGAGTTGGAGAAATTCTGCTCCAAGAGGAGTAAACAGGAGGAGAAGCACGCTTTCTGGCTGGTATCACGCAGGCCAAGAGTACTGCTAAATCTGTGCTTTAATCACTGACATTTTATGCAACCGTCTATAATTAAAAGCAGAGTTTTCACCCAAAATGTATCTTATGCAAGCAACATATGTGTTGTGCAATTGAGTTTAACTATTCCTATCCACTGAAGGAGCAACTTCATTCCTGGCGAGCTGAGACCAGACTGTTCCCTTGCAATGCTGCTGTGCTTCAGAAAATCAAGCTCAGCATTACCATTGCCACGGTCATAAAGACTGAGCGCGATACCCTTGTTGTTGTCAATTAGTGTAGCGCTGTGAACTTTCACAGTACTGCACAGATTTAAGCCTACTGAGACTGTGACTCCCGTTTAAGCAGGACCATTTGACTGCTGAGACTTCAYGCAGCACCAGGATAATTGCATCCAGAGGTGGTTTTCTCCTACAGTAGCTAAACGCAAAGCCTGGTAGCGGAGCCAGCTCCTCAGATGCATTGCTGGGTCACTGCATCCATTTTGCACATTCATGGGCGAGCAGCCTTGTGTGAACCATTTCAGAATGGTGTACTTTAACACAATGGAGTAATGATAAATGGTAGAAAGTGCTCTATTTTCTGTTTCAATAAGGCTAAGGAATAATTTGATAGTACAAAACCCACACTGTTTAACTGAAAATTTTAATAGCTTTGAAAATATGTTTATTCACAAAACAGAGTTCCAGCCTTCCCAAAGATCAATGAAAACCATACGAGTGTATTATTTCTTTGAGGACTAGCACACCTAGAAAGTGTTATGGAAGTGTTACGGTTATTGGCTTTAAATGGCAGCCAACAAATTTTAAACCAGCTAAACCAACAGCTTTGATTCACTATGCTTGATTTCCAGCTGAATAGGCTAAAATGAAATAAAACTAATATATATGCCTCAAGGTTACAAGATAATTTTTCAATAGAGCAGTAAAGTAACATACACAGTTTTCTTCAAACAGAGGAACAAAAAAAAAAAAGCAGGAAAATTTCAACACTACTTGGAGCTGTTTGCAACATATCAACAACTTCTCCAGAAAAAAAGTCAATTTTTTTCACATCATTTTGAACCAGCTCTCCTCAAATGCTTAGAAATCTCTTTTAAGAGCCAAGCAGAGAATTGGCACCAACCTGAATTCTGTACTGCAACATCATGAAACACAGTGCAATAGGATAATATAATAATCACCCTTCTTGTTCTCTTAATATTTTCCCCTTGGCTTGTTTTGCCCAGAAACATCCTAGAGATTTTTTTCATTATTTCCTTTTTGCCTGAAATACTGATCTGTTGCTGATCTGATCTGTGAACCAACTACCTTATCCTCCAACAAATGTCTCATCAGCTGTCACTGCAAAGCTCACAGGATGGTGCAAAGTGCTACTAAGAAGCCTGACAAGCAGCAAAAATGTATTGATAGCTTGATTATTTATATTTAATCATTTTAGAAATATCTGAAACCATGCAACTAGTCACACACTATGTCACCACTTTTCTTTTATTACATCCTATTAATGCAGACTTTGTTCAAGTCTTTTCTAGAGTGAGCCTGTACATACATACATGAGTATACTCTTCTTTCTGTGCACAAGAGTCTTCTTGTTCCTCACTGGAAACTCTGCTGTTAACGTTGCAAGTGGTCATGAGAAATGTGCTCAGGATGGTGCAGTGGCACAGACATGCTAAGGAAGCCTCACTGTGTGCTTATTGTCTCCCAGTAGAGACAGGGGTGTCCGAGGCTCTGCAGTAATACAAATTGCAGACCAYGTCTGCAGCAATGCAAGATCTGATTAGCAAATCTGTGCAAACTTCTTTGGTTAATAATAGGCAAACCCTTTCTGACCGTTTAATGAAAAACATTACAATGGGATTGTTTGAAATCCCACTTATTACATATTTACCAGTCTGTGTGTTCTCCATTTTGACAGAAAACCTTATCTTAAATGTTGTCATTGGCCTAGAACAAGATTATCTAGCAAACYGGCCAGTGGAGTAGAGGACATTTTGAGACAGGCTCTTAAAACATGCAGTTGATTAGTAACCAGTGTTCTCCTCTGCAGATATCAATATTAGGAGGATGATGAATACTATTTGTTCTCAAAAGTTGAAAACACTGCATTCATCTAACCAGCAACAGCATTGTTTTAGCTGTCATAATATAAGGCCCCTGGCAAGGTACATGGGAAGAGCTGACATGTTTTTGTAGGCCAGCTGACAGAATTGGGAGAAAAACAAACAAGCGAGTATTTTTTGCAGTTTCTGCAGTTTGCAAGAGCTTGTCTRTTGGGTCCCCTCCCCACAGCTTTTTTCTCAGCTATATCCACAAGTCTAAGAAAAGACAGTACCTTTTCACTTTTATAACAGGCACATGAACAAGGGAGAGAAAGTGCAAATACACTCGAGGACTTAGAGAAATGTAAGATCTTTGATAATTTAATTCAAAATCGACCAACCAAACAGAAATCCTTGTGTGAACTTTAGTGTTCTTTTATGGTAGATAGAAATGATCGGGAAGAGCATACTGCATTCCGCTTTATAAAAAGTTTTGCACTTGCTTTGCTCAGTGGCATACCCTTAACCATCAGCGGAACATCTTAGCAGATGTTCCCAACATTGACAGATCTTAGGTGAGAGAAAATTGTTTAGACAGCTGGGTACATTAGGGGACCACATAAAACACAGTTTATCTTAATCCTAAAATTCTGCCACAGAGTGTGTTTTTTATGCTAGTCTCTCTCAAGGTTTTCTGTTGTTTCCCCAACCTCTTTCCCAGGATAACTGCAAAAACAAGAGAGGAAGGTGAACTCAGAGACTCACACACCATATAACAAGCCGCAGAAGTTTGTCTCTGAGCAAACAAGCCATTCTGTCATCAGCTACTTTTGAAGAGCTTGCAGATGCGCAAATTGATCTTCATGCTGAATTCGATGAGCAAAATGGAAGCACTTCAGTATGTCACAAATTTCTAAAGCTAGACATTCCTAGCCAGCTGGTTAATACATGCTCCATTAGGATATAATGTCTGACACCAAGACCTTTGGTTGTAATGAGTGGCCAAGCATTCAGATACTCTGAGCCCTTAATCCTCATTCGAGTCACTGAAGTAAATGTAGTTTTCCCCTGGAGACAGTCCTAGAAAACATGATATAAAAGCAGTGTCCTCTCTTTAAAAGTGGACATTAGCAAGCTGCATGTGTTCTAGAGGAGTTCTTTAGGTCTTGTTCTCACAACACCAGAGCCCCTCTAACCACATGCACAAGAGGTATAGTTAAGACATTGCATTTAGAAAACAATGTCCTCAAAACATGCAACTCCTTTTCCAAACACACTTCCTCTCATTATGCATCTGGCATGAATGGGGAAGACAAACTGTTTTGCAGAGCTTGGATTTGCATATATCTGCAGAGCACCCCCCAGCCCTTAGATCCTACTGGGGCTTGTCATTGTTCTGTATTGATCCAGAGGACCAAATCTTGCCTTCAGCATCTGGCAGGAAGAAACAAAGCAAAGTGAAAAGGGAAGAAACATTTGTCACAAACATCCCTACACCTGGGGATGATCTGGGACATGAACTGAGTGAGCACCATACCAGCCCCATGCATGGTGGAGAAGGTTCAGGGCATGGAGGCAGGAGCAGCACCAACTCTTGCTGATGACCAGGTTGACAACCCACCACACTGGCTGAGAGAGCCCAGCCCACACTTTGCCCTTGCCCCAGCTGGAGCTAGAAAGAGTAGCTCCCATCTGCTCCATTCCCACCCCGCTGGCAGCAGTAACCCCATAGACCCTCATTCAGCATCTGCGACCACCATAGCTCAGCACATCAAGAAGGGGCCCTGGCCTTGGCTTCACTCTCSCAGGCTGCCCTGCACTTTAGGAATGAAGAATTGGGTTTATTATTTTAAAGAAAGATGCTTTGATTTTTATCTTTTACCTTCTTCCTAAACAGGCATTTCTAAACTTAGGGTCTTCATTAAGAAGATGCTAAAGGAGCCTTGTTCTTTAAGACAAGTTTTTAATCCCCCTGACTTCCAAACCAATCTGAATAATCCAGCTCTAATTCTACTTATTAAGGCCAGATTTATAAAATCTCAATCAGACTTTTGCTTGAGGTTTTGTAAACCTGGTTCTAATACAGATAGTTAGAGCTAGAAMACAGATCAGCTTGAAACTTTGGGGAATTAAAAGAAGTTAAAGCAGCAGATAAAACCCATACACCAAATATTCCTTCCATTGTAGCTGACATGAGAGAACATACATATTTTGTATGGRGCTTGTCTTCCCCATCTATTTCATGGCTAAATTACAGCTGCTGGGTAAAGGACTTCYTGACATTCTTTTACTTTTACTTTAGACCTATCTGAAAGATCTTGAGTTTAGTCTTTCAGACTTTCCAAGCCTTGATAAAGGATGCATCAAGGATGTTTACTTTGAGTTCTTGCATCTCCATGAAGAAGAAAAATTTTTATTAAAGACCTTAAGATCTCTTCWGTCTGATGTTAATGAGCCACTGAAAAAAGAATTAGTCTGACTTAAAAAACCTTTTAGTGTCTTTTATTAAACATAATCTCATTTGGCTGTGGCAATTCACCACTTCTCTATTTTTCTAGTCACTGTAAAATTTTGCAGTCCTGGTAGGACTTCAATTTCAAAAGTGAAAAACAAGCAAAGGGGAAAAAATAAAACTGAACCATCTGTTTTCCGAACACCTTTCCAGGCATCCTCCATACATCTTTTCCTTCACAGGTGACCTTTACCAAGGTATATTTGTCTAAAAGTTGAGGTACACTCCTGTATTTCATCTGGAGTTTCTCAGCCTTTGTTGGTATCAAGCACCCCAGCAGACAGGTGTCCCATCCATACCATTCACATCTAAGAATAATGAGGGCCTAGAAGAGGCCGGCAGGAGGCAAAAAGGGTTTAGATTTACAGTACTCGACTATATTTCGAGTTTTGGAATTATAGTGATAACAGCCAGAGAAATTCTCATTTCCTTGACAATGATAAGGATCTTAGGTAGAGACAGCAACAGTATCTAAAACAAGTTATATATGCCTGCAAAACAAGGTTATTTTTAAATGCAGGGTGCCTGCTTGCAAACTATTCCTCTGTAAATTCCTCATAGAAGCAAGGGTTATACTACTAGCATTATAACCTCTTAATTAACCTCTGGTTCAAAAGTACAGTTTTTAAGTTAAGACAAAGCCTGATACTGATATTTTAAAAGTTGTTTATTTTTTTTAAATCTTGTTGGGTGAGGGAAGTACCTCCAAACTGGTAGGGTGGTATGTTTTGAGGTAACTGAAGAACATTTTTGTGTTTTAGCATGAAAGGTACAGCATCTCACAAGTTCAGTTTTAGGAACTTGCTAATCAGACACTGTTCACCGGCAAACAATTACTGTGACATGAAAGAAGTTCAGGGAAGATTTAGATACGGCAACATGCTAGGAATTGGTGGGAGGGTAAGAAACTTGGAGAAAAATATCAGAAAATATGGTTCAGTACGTGTCATTTTGCACTCATGCGATACCACTCATGCTGCCATGTATGTGTACGTATTCACGCACAGAGAGACAATTTTATATATATATATATATATATATATGTATGTATGTATGTATATTCAGGTGGACTAATTGCTCCACTGTCAACCTTCCAGAGGATAAGTAAATAGCAAAACTAACACAGTTATAATAGGCCTTCTGAAGACACACAGGCTTCTTGCTTCTTCTGCCTCCATGTCGTTGTGGTACAGTAGCATGCTCTTACAAGAAGAAGGAGCAGAGACTCAAGTCTTCACCTGTCCCTGACACTTTCTAGTTAGATTATAACTGCTCTTTCTTAGGCCTGCTTTACTGCCCTTGCAGTATAGCAATGATATTTTTAATATTGTACCAGATAATTCTAAGCAAAAACCAAAGTTATATTGGCCTTCCCAGGCTTTGGGCTAAGAGCCAGGAGTGCTGCTACCTTTAAGACGGGAGAAGAGTTCATGTAGATGCTCCTTACCCTTCTAAGCACTGATGAAAGAATATGACCTTTTCAAAATTCACTGAAGATCATAATTAAAATTAGATTCTCTTTGTTATCTACAAAGCTTTGAAGCTGTCATTATTTGAGTGCTATTCTTCTTGATCTACTTAGTCCTGACAGCTTAAGTCAATGCTGAAAGAAACTTGTGCCGACCCAAACCCTTGTATCAGTATCTTTTTCTCTGACAAGAACCCCTAGGCGCAACTGAAATAGGAACAACAAGCACTTTTAAACTAGACGGGCCAAATATTCCCCCCAAATTACCACGGATTTCTTTCCCTCATGCTCAGTGAGGATGCTGGCAGCTAAAAAYGCTTTCTGCAAGAGGGCCTTCACTGTGATAAATGAGAACAGCTCCTTTGATTTTAATGGCATTACATTAAACTACTGCAGGTAAGGATCTGACCTTCTACACTTTTGGATTTCACCCAGGAAGGCATTACAGCAGGGTAGGTGGTCTCCCAGCCTAGGAATTTTTAAAAAGACAGACAAAGCAGGGAGAAGCATGCAAGGGGGGACTTGATTTATATAGCCTGCTCCCTTTTTCACTACATCTTCCCTGCATTTCAAAAGACACATACAGCTGATTTAAACACCCTTCTGTGGGAGAGCAGAGCATGGACATTATTTACAATTCACTGCCTGAAAAGAAAAATATTTTTTCTCTTCAGAGTTGACGAGGGCTGGGCAGGGAAGAGTCAAACATCAGGCGAGCTGCTGGGGTGGCAATGTGGCAGCAGCTGATCAACTCAGCAGCCACTGCAGCAGTTGGTACCTTGTCTCTCCCATCCCGCTTGTTGGGAACACAGCAGGAGCAGGGCCAGCGGTGGGATGCCTCCTACCAACCCAGGTCCCCATTCCAAGGAGGCCTCAGGGGCTGCAGGTGGCAAGGGAGAAACACTCTGGCCAGGCTGGGTGGGGCTGGGCAACTGATCTCCTCATCAGGAACATGAGCATCCCCACACCCCTCCCTCCCAGCTCAGCCTTGCTCCCCAACAGCCTTTCTGGAGCGGGGAGCAGCAGCAATAGTGTTATGGGAGGTAGAAAACAAGTCATGGTGTCAAGAAGAGTCATGGTGAATGAACAGGGGAATTTCTTCTGCAACTCCTCTCTTTCCCCAGCAGCTCCCGGAATGAATGACTATTCCCATGCAGAGCAGCCTCTCCAGGTAGTCACCTTACCTCAGCCTCTCCCACCCCTTCCTTCCCTCTCTGCAGAGAGCTCAGGGCTTCTCCCATATACAGACTACCAGGTTTCTGGGTTTTACTRGCTTTTTCAGGCATTCCTGTAACACCTTGCTTCAAATCAGGACCTCCTTCATCCAGCCCAGCTACTCCTTTCTTCCTGGGAGCACAAGGAACAGATTCCCACCACCCCTTGCCCTGCCCTGCTGCCATTGAAGGACATGGAGAACCCTGCCGAGTGTAGCTGTCAGGCGAACAAGGTGTTTTGCTCAGAGGCAGGCACCCTACGGTCGGGCAGGGATGCACTGAGAACTTGGCTGACTCCTTGCCCTGGGGATGTGGCCTCAAACAAAAGCAACCTGGCAGGCTCTGACGTGACATATAACAAGCAGTAATTAAGTGCTTCTGCATTATGGCAGTGATAAGTAATGATTTAATTACTATGCCTTCATTTTTACAGAAAAGGTTCTAGTATTAGGCCAGCAAGAGAACAGAAGACAGAATAATCACAAACCTTTTATATCAATACTGGAATAGCACATGACCATGGCGAGCACCCTCTGACCCTCTCCCACCCACTCTCCAACAAGCCTGTGGATAGCTTCCCAGGGATATTGCTGCCTGGGAAGCCCATCATCTGTATACGTACTAACCCACAATGTTGGGCATATAAATTCCCGCTCTCCTACCAGCAAGACCTAGCTGAATTGAATGTTACTGCACCCATGCAAGTGCACACACACACATGGGGCCAGGAGGCTGGGACAGCTGAAGTCCCTGTGCCATGAACCCATGTGGTTTTCCACAAGGGATGAGAACTGGTGGTTCAAACCAAGTTCATCAGAAACAGCTTCATCAGGCCTGCAGTGAGGGATGCCATCTGCTCACTCTCCAAATCTTCAGCCAGAGCATGCAGCACCTTTTGCCAGCATCTTCTCAGTTTTTACTGAAGAGTTGGTTCTCTGTCGTGCTCAATCCAACACCTGCAGCAGAAGGAGCACACTCATCAGATACTGTGCTCACGTAACATGAGCAGTCATCACCCATACGCCTCTACCAGCTAAAACTGACTGCCATACCTATAGTCATCGCTATGCTGTGTCAAAACAAATCTACTGGCATCAGAAGGAAAAGCATTTCAACACTGATTAAAGACTTGCCTGCAGAATTTTCCAAATGCAAAGCCTATTCAATCATAGAATTTCTGTGCGTTTTCAGGAAAAGCAGCTCAGCTCTGAATGACTCACCCTTCTCAGCCCAAACCATTTGTTCTCTGTGCTAAGTACAGCATCTATTTATTCAGGCAGTCAGGGGCCAGGCATGAAATGTGTGTCAGGTCTCCTCAGGTCCACAATTATGTGCTGTCGTGTTTTTAATTGAGGTAGTTTCCATGAAAGACTTTTCCTCCMCCCCCTCAGGAGACCTTGAAAATTTAGAGCTGGTTCCTTCCAAGACAACTTTCTGCTCACCTCCACAGTGGTGCTCACAGAGGACACAAGGGTGCAGAACAGCAGTAATTGTGGAAGAATACTGGAATACAAGCGTTTAAACAATAATGGTGGTTATTTTCCAGAAGCCTGCTGACTCCAACATTTTGCTATAAAGTAACTTTGTGGGTGATGCTGGCTGAACAGTGATCCATTACTGGAAGCTAAGAACATGCAGTCAACCCGCTTAAATATTGGTTTTTTTACACTGAAGAAGCCTGCATTCGTACACACACACTTACAGATTCCAGAGAGGTCTATGTACCGCCAAATACAAAAAGACACCATCTGTCTTTTATCATATAAACAATAAAAAGTTAAGACAATTGTCATTGCTGTTTGCCATCAGCATAAGGAAAGGCTAGTTCCTCACTGCCACTCCAGAAGTCTGAGGGTGCACCACTGCAGAGCTGTGATGCCATTATTTAGAGGTTAAACACACATTAACCCCTTCAGTACAAAAGCAATTGCCAGAACAGTCACTCAGTTCACCCCATACCAATAACACATTTATTGCAGAAATGCTGATCCCACGGCAACGGCAAAAATTGTTTTACGTAGAGTCCAAAGTGCATTCCTGGACTTAGGAAGGAAGTCTGCTAACAAAGAAAGCACAAATTTAAGTTCAGCCAGGAATTTTGGTACATCACAATGTGAGAACCCAAGACAGAGATTGATTTTCTTTTATTATGCAAAAATGAATTATTTTTAGCATTCCAATTTGCACCTAGCATGATGCCTGCAACTATAGTTTCAGGGTTGACACAGTTTTGGAAGAGAAATAAATGTTTCAAGGTACTGCAGAGCTTGTCTTTTGAAAGAGTACCTTTACACATTACCCAGCCCTTCCAAACAGATTGTCTGTCTTTTTCTACTTTAGAACTTCAGAATAAAATACAGTACATTCTWCTTTGTTCACTTATTGATCAGCCATCTTTTTAAAAAGCTTGTGTATACACATCRTATCTCATTTTCTTTGTAAAAAACCCTAGTATATTAATCAGTTCAGGAATCTTGTAAAAACCATCAGAAAAGACCAAATCTATGCCCACCCATGTACCTATTTCCCAGGGAGGTCTATGATTCATAGCAATAGGAAATAATTTTTGATAAGTGAAAACAAGCTTGCTGAAGATTCAGTATGAAGAACTATGAAGAGCTATAATACCTTCATATTGAAGTTTCGTATTCAACCGCAAAGGTAATATTAAACAACAAAAGACTAAAGAGGGGAAAAAATTCTAACATTTTGAGTATAGCTGTGATGTGTTTAGACACCCCCTTCTTGAAAATCAAACTGGCTATGCTGGTGTTTTTCAGTGTATAGTGCTGGAGAGTTTGATGTCCCAAAACTAACTTGTGTAATTCTGTAGAAAAGTAGCCGTGAAACTGGCTTACCCAGGTAGTTTGGCTTCATCAACATGTCAGGATGCCCCGTCAGAAAAAAAAAAAAGCAGCGCCCTATGGTTTTAAGGGACAAGCTGTCTGGGATCCTGAGCTGTGGTGTAGCTGCTACTAGTGGTAACCGAGTCACTTCAAGAAGGTTCACAGATGTCACCCAAACAGCAGTTTCCGTCCTTTTACATACAGCCTAAAACAGTGCGGCTGCCAGTGCTGAGGTGGGACTCTGAGCAAACCTCTCTCAGGGTGGCATTTCCCAGGTACAGCGTTTCCCAAAGCTCTCGTCCTTAGTGACTGCACGAAGAAAGAGGTAAGAGGTTTTGTGTGCTGTAATAGCAACCAGACCTATAGCTTCTGAAATAGGGCAGCAAAAAGGTATGTTGTTGCCCCATATACAGCCACATTAAGAATATAAAAGCCAGCATCTACTTGAGAATCTGAAAYCTCTCTAGCATTACCTTAATCCAACAACTCTTGTCCTTCGCCACTAAATTTAATTAACACGGTATAGAAATACTGTCTAGAGAGCTTATTTGTTGCAGTCACAGTTTTTTTCAGCCAGCTTGATACGCCTCAGTATTCTCTGTTGACGAGAACTCCATTTATAAGAGACACTGCTGAAAGTGAATGTTAATCTGGTTTAGGTACAGAAATAAAAAATTGGTAAGCCATAAAATACAGTGTTGAGCACAAAGCTAATCCTCAAAGGAATAAGCAAGAATAGGTTGTGATAGGGCTTTTTTTTTTTCCTCCTTTTTGTCCAGCTTTGATTTATGAAGAGGACCTGAAAGTTCTGGAGTCTGTTTTTCCTTTCCAATTTTTTCCTTTTTTACATTAAAAACTTCCAGAGCATATCTGAAAGAGCATGGTCTTATAGCCACACCTATGTAAGGAAAATGTATAATTTTTAATATATACCTAAATATTTTTTTGCAGCTATGCAGACAGGCATACAAACAGACCTCAGTGCAGACGAGGTTTAGCTAATATGTTAAATTTCAATGGCCTTTTAAATACTAGTACTATCAGGTCAGATACTACAGTGTTAGGGCAGATGTGTTTAAAAAGACCTATTTTTCCAAATTAAGATGGAGCTATGAAAAAGTCTAGTGATCACAAACTCTTTGATTATGAGGCAGAGACTAATAATTGTGAAGGATAAAGATATCTAAACAGACTGTTCAACATATGGACTTCCCCCCCCCCCCAACCCCAATGCCCAGTTTAATCTGCCACCAACACTTTGGAGATTGTTGCGTTTTATGAAATCTGCTTGCACACTGCCCCACCAAACCAGCAGGCTGCTCACAATGTGCGTTTGAAACCTCACAGCAGCATTGAAAATAATACAGATGTTTGAATCCCCAAATACTTAACTGCCTCTCAAGTTTCCCTGCAGTAGGGAAAGCTTACAACCATCTCATTTTTCATTCGGGAGCTTTTGTTGGATTTAGCAGCTGTATTCGGACTCACAACCATCTCAAGAAATCTCCTCCAAGGGGCATGACTATCTCCTAGGAGAAAAACACAGCCAAACACACTGTAATGCCAAGAACCTACTCATTAGCAAGTGCAGAAGAGGGGAACAGATCCAGGGACACTAGCCACATTTGCACATTTTACAAACAGGACTGTTTCTTATGAGCTAAAGGGCATTACATCATCCACCTAACCATTTTTCTTTCTAGAAAATCGTATTGCTTTCTGTGAGCCAGAAGGAAAACCAAAGGTTGTTCACAAAGGTCTGTAACAGCTTTATATGGTAACTGAAGGATTTGACTAAGGATCTCAGAAAGAGAAAGAGGATGAGCTGTGCCAGTGTCACCCCATATTCTTTCACGTCGTGTGCAGCTGGTGCTGGGCCGGGGGGGCACTGTGAAAGGCTGAGGACGGAGGTGTACTTGGCTCGGAAGCAGCGTGAATCATGGCTTCAAAGCAACAAAGCAATCTGCTTCATGATTAAATAGGGGAAATGAAAGCATCCAAAGGAGTTCCTGTTTTATCCGCATGCACGTGTGTGTGCACATATCTGACACACTCATGCACTTGACTATCCGCAGGGAAATATGAGTGAATTTGAGAGACGTATGGATGACCTGCACACGTGTAGGTGTTGGCATGCAAAACCCACTTACTTCATATATTGCCATGGTACAGCATGTACACTCTGTGTCTAATGCTTGTTGGTTGGTTTCACTCCTCAAATTAACTGACTCTGGCAAACCAAAACTAAAGATGCCAGGGTATTTCTCTGTCATAACTGGCACTGTGAAGTACTCACATTTTCATTAAGTCAGTTTTCACTTGAAGAAACAGACAATGATGAAGGGATTTCTTTGTGTAAAACAAGGCTTTAGCCTTGATTTAATGAAGAACCTATAAGGAAATCCCCCTTCTTTTTAGATGAACCGCCAGGTGAGCTGCAAGAGTAGCAAGCATCAAAGCACCTCCATGTGTCAAGGAAGATCTCTGAATAACTTTCCCACAGGTCCCCAGTGAAAAGCTGTCACTCCTTTAGTTAACACAGTCTTGGCACAACTCAGCACGGAGCGCCCGAACCCTGCCCAGCAGTTAGCGCTGCAATTCACAGCGAGGAGACGCCAACAGTTAAATGTGATTTTGCTTTTCCTGGGCTTCATTCCCACTCCATGCATGTGAAACCTCCTTGTCCACACAACAGAAGTCCCCTCCTGCCTCACAGGGAGGGCAGCGCAGCACRGTTTGTATCCCGCCGGACGCATGAGAGCATCAGTGCCATAAAATCAAGCCCACCTTCCCTTCTTCAACAAACACCTGCAGCAGCACCTCAGAGAGAATAAGAGAAGCACAGACTTGCGAGCCTTTCCTAGGGAAACCATCCCTGCTTCCCGGGATGAGCAGGGGCTTTCCTTCTTGAGAATGGTATCTACATCAATGTTAGCAGCGTTAAATAACCTCTGGCAACCTTGACTTCCATGAATTTGTGGAGTCCTACCTTTGATTATGTGTTTTCTTCTCTACAGTATCCGGTACTTTATAATCTAAATGCGTGCTCTCTAACAAAATATATTAAAAAAAAAGCAACACCTGCTGCCTGGTATTCTTTAATCAGAACTGCTCTATTTTCTGCTGCAAGAAATGGAGATCAGTCCTTCTCAAGTTACCTTTTGTGTACTACTCCAGTTTTTAGCATGTCTTCTTCTGGCATCTCATCCCCACGCTTGGGGATGTTTGATGTCTTCTCCTATGGAAACAATTTCATATCCTTGATTATCTTATCGCCTTTCTCTACATCTTCTGTAGTTTGCAGACTACAGATCTACTTTTTTGGAGACGAGGAGAACCTGAACTGAATGCAATGTTCCAGATGTGGGTTCATCACAGATTTTATTCAGTGGTTTATCATGCCATTCCACCACACTGTTTGGCTATTTCCCTCCTAATAATTTCTGGTGTTTGTCATCGAAGAGCTTCCCACTGTGCCTCCAAGATGTTTTTTCCATTTGATTATAGCCAAGTTACAGAACATCCTTGTGTTCATAGCTAAGGATATGCCATCTGCAGTACTTTGCAATTATTCACACCAAATCCAACCTTCATTTTATCATCATCTGCTAACTTAGAAATGTGAGAACCTTCTGTATTTCTTCACAGTTAGCTGTAGGTTGGACTGCCCTCAATAACTATTCGTTACCATCCACAAATGTTATCAGTTCATTATTAACTCCCTTTTCCAGATCACTCAGAAATACGTTGCACACCATTGAWCCCATCCTGAGATCTTTGGGACACCTTCTCAGAAATTTCAGTAACCATCCTTCTTCAAGAAAACAGACAATTTCTTCTTACTTTTGTTGCTTATCTTTTAACCAGTAACTAATTTGTAGGATGATTTTTCCCCTTCTCACATGCAAGCCTGTTTTTTTTCAGAACATTTGCCCAATCTGTCTACAGTGCTCCCTTAGTACCTGATTAGCTCTTGGCCCTTGCTAAGATGGGATTCCTGTTTCTGATTTGATTAGGAAAAAATGATCCCATTTGTTTTGGCCATACTATGGCTTTACATATAACCCCACCAGAATTTACACCCTCTTCTATTTTCCTTCTTCAGACTTCACTCCTACAATTTAAAGACTCTGTTTTTAACTCCTGAAATCTCACTTACTCTTGTTTAGCAATGGTAGCTTTTTTCCAGGTGTGGGAGTAGAGGGACACCCTTTTTAAAACTGATTTGGATTCACTCCGAGACCCCACTGCACATCTAAACAAGCTGCAAGATTCCATGATACCTTCAAGCATTTTAGCCTCCAGCTGTTCCTTTTACTTTCCCTTCTTTTGCTTGCTTCCTAATGCTTATGATTTGTCCCTTTCAAACTGAAAAACACTGTGGTGGATTTTCTGTATGGCATCTCTTTGGTAAACCAGAATTCTCCTCCTTCCTCCCCAGGAAGACCAGAACCCGCACCACCACGCTTTCTGTTTGTACTCAGCCCCTGAAAGTTATGGCAATTGCAGTGCAAAGTCTTGCTACTGAGACTTAAAAACATAATATACACTAATGGTGAAGATATCTGTATCTAATTGTGTACAAAACTGAGAACAGAGTAAAAGTATGAACTATGAGTCTAAATACACACAGCCCAAATGCACCACCACAGATCTTACCCACAGAGCATAACAACACTAGAAAATTAGCAGAAAAAAATCAACACTAGTTTTAAGAAAAAAAACAACATTAAGAGAGTTATCCTTTACCCTTTAGAAACAAAAATYAGGACTTTTTTTTAGAAAATCAGGGTAGTGAAATGAATCACATCTAACCTATTGAGCTCTAGCCCTACTTTTCCTGAAGCATCTTAATGAAAAAAAAAATTAAGAATCACTGTGCATTTCCCTCTTTATTTTCTGTCATATACTATCTCCTGTGAATATGGAAAAATCTATTTCCTTTCATCATATTTATATACTAAGGTATCACAGCTAAAAATATACAATGAACTCATTTTTGAGCAAAACTGTTTTGGTAAATAAAAAAACTCCTTGAAGTACTATGCAATCAAAGTTTAAAAAATTTGTGCCATTGACTTCAAAGGGCAGCATGTAGGCTTTTCTAGACAGTAGTTTTGGATAGAAAGGTGTGCAATAAACATGATAAAAACAAGTGTCTTCATATGCTAAAGGTTTTTATCTTTCTTTTCTGTTTCTTTTCAATGAAACAAAGAGATGTAGCTCAAATATTTGAGTTGTCAGGAATACTAGCTCCGTCAAGTCCACATAGCTGAGGAACAGTGATTTAATTCATTTTCCTTGTCAGCTAAATTCAGCTTGACGAGTTTGCATCTATTGGTTGTCAGAGCATTGCCTTGATTCTCAGATTTTAAACAGAGATTTCAGTACTGGCTTAAAAAGAAGAAAGGAAAAGTTTTGTGAGGAGAGATGTTTGATAGAGAATCAACGAAAGAAAAACAGTAGACCTGGAGAAYTGATATGAAACCATCTCTCCAGATCCTTTCTAGAGAGTACTGCTTAACTTGGTTTAAATCGTTTTTGGTCAGGATTGAAACACATACGGTCAGAAGCTCAGCTGGGGCAAAACTGTACCAGCTCCAGAACCAGTCTTACGGATCAAGTAATAAGGCGGAAAAATGGAAAAACTAAAGATAAATTATTTATAGTTTTGTCAGTCAGTTTTGGGGAGTGGGTTTTTTTWAAAAAAATGCTGCTTGAAAGCAAATTTTAAAAACCTGGAAGTGTTTTTAAGTGTTTTAAGACTGTCCAGATTTTTGTAAATGTTGCTGTTTMATTAATTTTGTCCAAATTTTGTGGAGAAATTCCTGCATTTAGCTGTGAATAAACAGCACTGGATTCTTGATTAGGTTACTACCTCCAGCTCAGTCCCTTCTTCTAGCTAGTCCCCTCTGCTTTTTCCGAAAGTAGCATACTAGCTGGGATCCAAAATATCGCTTGGGGWACACAGCAATAGAAACAAGACAAATCTTACCCTGAAGGAGATTTTAGACAAATTAGGAGATTTGTATCAGGAATTAACTTGGCTCAGCTTACACAGAGGCACTACACGTCCTGTTCAGTAGGGTTTGTCACATTGCCAGTACAGAATCTGCTCTCTTCAGATTCCCCTGTGTATTTAGCCCTACCGCTTTTGGCTCCTGCAGGAGGCCACGCAGAGCTCGGGGAGCTGGGGGCAGCACTTCGGCGATGCTGGAAAGTTCAGCAAAGTAGAGCTTGAAAAAAGGAAGGTATAAAAATGCAAACTAAGCAGGATGTGTAATCAACAGCCTCCTCTCCTTAGAAAGCAAAATTTTTACTTAATGGGGGACGGGAAGGGGAGAAGCAGAAATATCAGAGAGCAGATATTTTTTGGACAGACTGTGCCCTTTACAAATGTTAACATTCTCTTAATATACCAAAAACTATTCATCAAGATAAAATAATGCAAATAGCTAAGTCAGTCACACGAACAGCTACCCAGGCAGGACTCAGCCCACAAAGATGACATAAAAAGTTGACTCTATGCACATTTGAAAAAAATAAAGTCTTTTTTTCCCTGTTCTCTTACCTGCTTTTGAATAAATTTTAGATATTCTTTTAACAATGTTCTGAAAGAAATAAGATAAAAAAACCTTGTGTCCTCCAAAATATAGAAGAATACACTTGCAACAGAAATAACAGATAATCTTATGGGAGAGATGACTCCGGAGTTTTCTTAATTTTTTTAAGGCTGTCCTTTAACACTTGTTTTTGCAAAGCAGCATTTTACACATCTTTTAATCCACACTTCTGCAATCCATATTGCAATGTCAGTTAGACTGGATCTATAGGGATCCACAGACAAATATCATTTTATTATGGTAATAAAGGACAAGAGGAATACATTCTTGTGAATTTCTTCCCTTTGAAAACTTTTATCTATGAAAAGAGAAAACCGCCACATTTTTAAAGACAGCAGAGCTTTAAAATATCCATTTCATATTCAAGGCTGAGTTTAACTGCAGGGGCTTTATATTTTCCTAAGCATTTATCCATAAAATCATACAAAAATATTTTCCAACACACAACAGAATATGCCCAGCCTATATATTCACTTATTTCATTCACCTTTTTAAAAAAGGCTGCACCCTAAAAAATAAAGCCACTTTTAGTTATGAACCCATATACAGATTAAAAAGACTAATTTTATTTAATTTTTTTTTTCTCCATCACTAATGGTACTCTAGTTTGAACAGTACACTAAGTTTGCTCTTGCTTTCTCACTGTCCTCCCCAGTGCTGGGGACACCTGCCTGAAGCTCATGGGAGGCAGTAAGTGGGTGTAAGGTGAAAACCCACCACCTTTCCCCACTTACCTCTCTTCGATGTCCTGCAATGCAGCTCCTTCATGTTGGCTCCTCCCCAGTGCTGCCGAAATGCCCTCCGGGTCTTACCCAAGCTTTGGTCCCTTACACCTGGAGTCAGGGCACTTTGCCCTCTCCACACTGTGCCCCTCTCCCGTCACGGCGAGCAGCCCCAAAAAYGGGCTACCATTCACCAGCTCTTCACCTTGCACCCCAGGGAGGTCCCCTTCGGGGACCCTCTGCTCCCAGACCTCTCACAGCCCACTTYGTCATCGCTCCTCTCTTTTACCTCAGGAGCACTGATCAAACCAAGTGTGCTCTGGCACTGGACAGGTTTCTGATCAATAAATTACTCTGTTTTACATGGTTCAAATTTAAGCTTTTATTTGGCTTTTAAATTAAAAAAATAAATTTCGTTATTAAATAGTGGAATGGGTCTAAACTAATGTTTACATATTAATTCACTTGCTTTAGAATACCACCAGAGAAATAATTAAAGTATACCACCCGGACAAAACTTTCTGTTAGAAAGCTCAACAGTGGCGTAATTCAGTTAAACAGAAAAAAACCCCAAAAGTCTTAATGTTTACAATGAACGTTAGAAGTAAACCTCTGGTTTTAGTGTCATCCAAATCTAGTTTCCATCACAAAGGCAGTCATTGTATTCAGAATACTATACCACAGTGCTAATGTCATCGGCTTCRTCTGGTTTCTTTTGCCTGCTTGGCAGGGATTTCAAGTACTCAAGGTGCCTCCTTGCATCCTCCTGATTTTGCCGGACGTAATAAACCACATATGAGATCACCATAGTGAACCAGCCAAACATGGTGACCAGCATGGCGTAATCGGTAGTCTTTTTAGGAAGGTTGCAGAGGTCAGCATCGTTGGCAGCGTTGAGGAACGGTCTCCCCGCGTGTTCATCCAGCACAGAAGTCTTGCAGATGACATTGTTGGCCGTCTCGTGGTTGGAGGCCATGCTCCTCAACACCTGCTGCAGCGTGCAGTCACAGTGCCAGGGATTGTTTGCAATTCTGGCTCTGGCCTTTAAGTTGTTGAAAGCATTTTTGTGCACGCTTTGAATCCGGTTGTCGGACAAATCCAGAGTCTGCAAGGTTTCTGCCACCCCTTTAAAGGCATGTTCATCTATAAACTCAATCCCGTTTTTTGATAAGTTGAGGACTCTCAGTTGGTGCAAGTCCTTAAAAATTTCGTTGGGGATAGATGTTATCTGATTGGAGTCCAAATAAAGCAAGACTGTTTCTGGAGGAAGATCTCTGGGTATTTCCTTGAGGTTTGCATTGCTACAGCTGACGTTCAGACCTCCGGAGTGAGAACAGAGGCAGCCTTTCGGGCACATACTGGCAGAATGAAAGCACAGTATCATGAGGACAAAACTTTGTAAGAGCAGACACATGGAGAGGGAACGAGTTAACCACAGGTCTACCAAATGCATGCTGGGGTGTCAGCATAATCACACGACCATTTCTCATTCAGCCAACAGTGGTGGGAAAAGGATCGGCAAAGCTGGAACGTGGCTTCATTTTCTTCGGTGGGATTAATAAAAGCTGACTCACATGTGGGCTTCCTCACGGTCAACTCTTCTTAGAAGCACACCTACAGAGAGGAAGGAAAACAAGTTCCTTATACCATAAACTCCAATCCAAATTTTGCTCTCATTAAAAAAAAAAAAGAGAAATAAAATGAAGTCAACGTGAAGTGCAACACTAAATAACTGATCTATTATCCTATCAGTGTACCAGAGGATTTATTTAGGTAACTCCTACTAGCATTAATATGAGTTTAGTACATAAATCCTCAGTACATTTTTAAGAGGATAGACTACACTTATTACAAATTGCACAGGTTTGGGCTTTAATACTTATTAGAGGAGGCACTTGTTTGTTTTTATCACAGACTTTTCTAAAACAGCTATAAAACTAAATTACGTTTTCCCTTACTAAAGTRGAAGATGCATTAATAGGAGCCAAGAGTTGGATCTCCAGCAACAGTGACAGGTGAGTGAGGAATTTGTGGTGGTTAATATGAACTTATCTCAAAATAATTTATGCTATTTTAAGTCCAAATCAAAGTACTTCAGTAAGGAAATATTTTTACTATATCAAGAAACAAAAATTAAGTAAACCAAATGCTGCTGCAAGACACCACAAACATCCACCATCTCCTTGTTTGTCTCCCCCTCCTTCTCTTCTGCTTTTGACTGCTGGATTTCCTGTACCTCCCAGCATTTTGTGAGACACTGCTGTGAGACCCACAGAAATCATTTCTACTTCCAGTTTTCTTGAAAATTTTCTTTTCATTTAACATAAAGAAAGAAATGTAACAGTTGCCAAAACCTCACACCCCCCAAACCAACTAAAACTCACACAAACCTATGTATGAGCCAAACAACAACAAAAAATCTTATTCATGGCATGTAATTTGCTAATAGAACATACGAAAAATATTGTTTCTACTTCTCTCCTCTCAAGTTGGCTTAAAAATAGTAAATATCCAGAAGCTCTTCCATTTTCTCCGTTAATTGGAGCACAAATACTCAAGTCTGAAATGCTGACCTATACAGTTTCAAAGACAACCTCATTTATTTTTTCCCCTATAATGGTAAACTATGAATTTTCTAACCACAACAGGTCCATTTGTTTTCATGTACATGCCCTCTGTCTTTGTAGCAGCTTGGATATTTGCAGCCTTCAGGCTGTATTTACATATAGATGATTTTTTTTTCCAAACCCACAGTGTAGTCCACTGAACAACAAAATCCCTGCAGGAAGGATATGTGCGATTTCACAGGAAAAAGAAGAAATTGCATTGCAATCATTTTTGCCTGCAGAACTCACATACTAACTGCAGTTTCTGGCACATTACAGTAATATGGATCAGATATGTCATGCTGTATTTCAAACCCATAGCTCAAGTTTTAATTAACCCTTTTGCTGAGGCTTAGTATGTCAATAACCCCACAGAATAAAAACAAAACATCTTAATGACATGTACGTTATGTGTGATTACTCCATTGCAATGGCTCGGGAATGGCAAAAGCTCAGCACACTCTCACCGCAACTACTGCAAAGAGTAGTTGTGTACACTACCGTGTATCACCACTACTCTTCAACTTATCTATTGATCAAGAGAGAGAAGGCCCAGGAACCTAAACAGAAAGTTTACACTTGGACTCCGTTAACACAGAAATCTTCTGCTCTAAAATTAAAAAGAAAGGCAATTGTTAGCAATGAGAAATTGTGACGTTAACCCTGGAAATGTGAACCATTAAGAAGGCAAGTAAGCAGAGCACGAAAAGCTCCCTATGAGGAAATGGAGGTGAGGCAGCACCTCCGCAATCAACAGAGAGTCCTGCAGGACCACTGTGGAAGAAACAGGGTTTACGTGAAAGAAGCCCATTGCGCTGGGTGCATCTGTGCCATTTCTCCCTTCAGCTCTTTGGTCACTGCAGTGCTTGGTCTTCAGATCAGATAGAAATCTGCTACAGAAGGAGACAAGTTACAGAAGTTGTTTTTTCTAGCCTGCCCAAAAGTGCTAAGTACTTGCTAAAACGTGCAGCCCATTCGGAGGCCAAGCTGGAGCTGGCAGCTGCTCCCCCTGGCAGCTCCGAGCTGGCAATCTGCTCCTCCCTCCCTCCCCCAGCCCTGGGTGCTGCTGCAAGAAGGCCCGTCCCCTGGAAAAACAGCCACCTATTTTCTTTTCCCTTCATGTTTATGTGTCTCACTACTGTGCTGCACCAGAAGAGTAAATGAGTGGTCCAGCTCATCATCACAGAATAAGCATCTCATCACTGACTACTTGCATACAGTGGCTTTCCACCAACGATACCACAGGAATGGACTGGGGTTAAAGAGCAAGAGCTTAAGTAGATGCTTAATTTTGTAGAAGCATAAAAATCACACTGTTCTCACCAGAATGTGATGATTACATATCATATTCACTTCATTACAGGCTAAAAAAAACCCTGCCAACCTTGAATTACACCATGGATCCTGCTGAGTCCTCCGCAGCACAGCTATGCCACCAAAGATCATGCATCCAAGAGGCCCCACGCACCAAAGACAATGTGGAATGTCTTCATGCCACTGAAGACAAATGAAGCTCTTTTTCTTTAATGTATTAATGTGTTTAGAGTGGAAGAAGTAGGATCATTACAGGCTAAGCAGGAAAGTGTTTAATGAAGCAATACCTCTTCAAAAGAGATAACTAAGTAAATGGATAAAGAGGGAGAAAAACTCCAGATATTTTGTTAGAAAGAGCAAATACAAGTTTAAACCTATAATTAACAACCCAGTCAACAAAACTTAGCTGAGCAAGAATAGAGCTCAGCAAATTCTCAGTGAATTAACTGGAAGCAACCCAACAGGACTGAGCATCAGTCAGGGAAAGAGAGCTTTGTTTACTTCCATAATCAGAATATCTGATCCAAGGGATATCTGAGGTTTGGGTTTCACTTACAAACTTACAGCAAGGACTTTCTTGACTCACAGGYATCCTAGTGACTGCCACAAGAAAAAAGGAGAACTAGGATCCACACATTCATAATACCAAAAGGAAGATTTTTGGCTTCTTGAGCATCTATCTGATTTTCTCTGCTTGGAACACAATAAATAAAGAAGAAAGTAACAAACTTGGAATAAAGACAAGAGATATACACCAGACTGAAACATTAAAGACTATAGTGAAAGGGATGGAAGACACAGAATTAAAACAAATATATGAAATAATCAGAAATCTGCAAATAAAGAAAAGGAAAACAAATTAAAAAGTAAATGAAGGCACAGGGAAATGACAGCAATACWACAAGCACAGGTAACAAACAGCATGGTATAAAAAGACATTTTGTGTACATTTCTAAAATACAAGTACAAACACAGAAAACCTAACGTACAAGTCAAATATTGCAGTGCAATAAAACTACAGAGGGAAGATCACACAAAATAATTCTTTACAGCATTGCAATTTAAACTGGTTTTCAAGCTTTCTTCTTCTCATGCTCCCCCCAAGACCATCCAGTACAAACATCCAACAGTGTAGGAAAATGTACAAATCCTGAAATCCCCAAGGAAAGCACATTTGCTTTTAATACACAGTGAGATTTCTACTGAGCTTCAGGTGTCAGGTACTTGCAGATTTTGCCTTTCCAGCAAGCAAGGTGCAGAGACTGTATCTTAGCACCTGAATGCAATATTACTAAATTAGGTATTTGACTAATAACTCCTCCCCACAAGATACGAGTGATGTAAAGAGGCATTAGTGCCTCCAACTACCCACCTGGAAAAAAGGGCCTGCAGACTTAACCAAGTCACATAGAAAGTCCATGACAAGACTACTTTCAGTATTAACTTACGCTGTTGTGTCCTCAGAGCAAGATACAGGAGTATAGGAAATCGTATAGCCATCACACAGAACAGCATAGAAGTGACACTGTGAAACAGACTGAGAGTTTTTGTTGTTTAGGACAATGCTAAGACAACAAAAGATACATAAAAAAAAAATCAATCATATATATAGTCAAAGATGTCTGATTTAACAGACTTAACAAAAGAGAAGGGCAAGGGGAAATAAAAGTGGTTTCTACAATGGTATAGAGACTTTCAGAGTCCACATGGCAGCTCTTCAGTCATTACCCAAGCGCTGACATGTGTGTGAGTAGTTCATCACTGGCCCTCCGCATTGCCTCTGCCCCCATAAAAAAGTCAGAGCGGAGCAGCTTCCAGTCCCTTGCACTTCAAGGCCAGCCACTGCCGAGGACTCAAAAGCAGAGACCAAAATCAGCCTTAAGAGGTATCCTGCCTATAGTATTTCAAACACAGACACCTTCAATCATCCAGATCACCTTGCACCTCCACCAAGATGAAGTCAGTGGAGCCCCTTGTTGATGACATCTTCCTGGAAATTTTTATATACCAAATGAGAGAGAGAGCCGCATCCCTGCTTGTTCATCAGATGCCTTCTCCATACATTGCGTATCTAGATTTCAGTAGGGCGCTGCAAAGATTACTCCCTAGCACTACAAAAATTACCTGTGACGGCCAAATATCTTTGTTCAAGTTGCTCCAATATCACAATGCTTTTACTTTGAATTTCACCTGAATTTCAGACATTTTCAGGTGAACTCCTAAACATTTCTGTTGAGGGGGGATCAAAAATGTCACCCTTTCCCTGATGGTTATTCATCAAGAAAAATCTCACATGATAAAGACAAGACCATGACCTGATGTATTTAATATAAATGTCTTGATGGGACAAAATCACAGCAATGTCCTAAATCACAGCAATGACGGTCACAAATAAAGTCTGTAGAACAGTATCACACAGGTCCACACCAACCTAAGACCCCCAGACTCACACACAGCATCATCACTTGTCTTGCTTGTAGTCAAACACGGATGGGAAGAAGCAGCAGCAGCTCTCTGCAGTCAGTACCACACTGGCCTTCGCTGGATCACAGATCATAAGGGCTCTTCAGTGATAAGAGACAGGGGAGGATTTTTAATTTTTGTTGTTGTTATCATTCACAAACAAGGAGAAGTAGGAAAATGAAGAAAGACATGATCCTAAAAAGCATTGTGGTTCCCTAAGCCGACCACCACAGGCACTGGGCAGAATGTGCTCTTCTGGCAATAACTGGATAAATATTGCTGGTGTTTTGGAGGATGCTCTTTCTTTGGGGTGTGATGTCATGGGGTTCTGAGAAAAAAGACAGAAGGTGCTATGGCATCAAGCTGCAGCTGAAGCACGGTCTCCTTTTGAGCACAGGAGGCATGCTTCTTCCCATCATGTCCCTGTTCCTACCCACTATGCAGTGTTCCCTCTCTTTTCCCTCTTCCCACTCCAGGGGCTGATGGGCTGATCACAGGTATCTGACAAATAACTCATCAGGCCAGTCAGCTGCATCTGCCCCTTTGGAGCCCAACCCCAAGAACCAGACAGAGCAGYACTGTCAATGGGCAGAGTACAGTCCCAGCTGTACAAGAAGTTTTTATCCCCCTGGTTAGGTTCAGAGATTGCAGGGGACTACAAAGCCATGGCACAAAATGAATTACAAAAAMCCAAAAGGCCTAAGTATGCAAGGTGCCCAGCAGATGAAGAGGGACTGCAGCGGTGTCCCAAAACCGTAAGTGATATTAAGGGCAACTGCAGTAGCACTGGGATCCTGGGAGAAGCAGTGAGGGCACAGGAGCAAGGCAAGCTTGTCAAGTCAAGTCTGGGGGCACAGTATGAAAGTGAGAGCATAGCTGTCAGCCACCTACAGATTTTTATGTGGCTTCTAGGGTCAGAAAGTCTGGCTACAAAGGGTTTTCACTGCTGATATCTCATGCCAAGTGGTATTTCCAYCTCATGCATGATCATCTGTGCAGATTCCATAAGCTAAATTATGTCTTCACTGGCATTTGAGCAACTATACCATCCTCTTGTTGTGTGCAAAGAGAGCTGTATGGCACACACGTCTCACTGTGAAGGAAATTCAGTGATAGCAACTCCATCTTCCCTATCAATAATGTAAGGTACTAGAACTATGTCTCTTCTTGTCTTCAAAGCCGGATCCCCTGATGAAAAAGACTGCATCCATTACTCCAGCAATGTCAAAGGAGTCACACCTAATAAGAGATGCTCAGCATCTGCACGCACAGTTTGTATTTGTGGTTACTGAAGGGGCCATCATCAGAGAGGAATTCCTGCTACTATAGCTTACACGCTCAAGTGAGCAAGCAAGAACGGGAAAAGGCAAAAGGAAGAAGCCAACAGATCAACCACAGGGGGTGGCCTGTTGGCTGYGTCATGATTGTACTCAATCTGTCTGGTCTGTCACTTTTCGACCTCCAGAAAAATTGGAAARAATTATGTACAACCCAGCTTCCCAAGAATGGTCTGGTGCACAATTCACCTGCCCAGCCGTACCACGCTTCGGATTATGTACAGCTGGAAAACTTAAATGACCTTGCTACTAACTTTAGGCACAGTACCTGGAAAAGCCCTCATTTGAAAACAGATCCCAAATGGCACCACAGCGCTCCACACTCCTCGGGATCACAGAGTCCACCACAAACGTCACTGTTTTTTCAGTTAATACCAAAGGTATCCCTGTGAGCAACTGTTGGCCCTCCACACCGCAGATGGACTGCACACGTCCTCCTCATGTACAACCCATACAATTCACATACGAATCTATAAACTGCTCGTATTCGTGTGTGCAGCTCTACCGTCTTCAAATGAAATGCTCAGCTTCAGCTGTGCTCCCAACAAGCCTTCAAGAGATCCCTAAAAAAACAGCTCGGCTTTTCAAGCCCAGTCTAAGTAAACTCCTAACCTTCGGAGTAACAACCTTCTTGCGTGCAAAGAGCGGAAGTTTGATATGGAATTAGAAAAGCCGAGGAAATAAAGACTCCTACAGGGCCCTTTTTTTTGACATCCTTTAGAACAAACTTGCACTTTGAATAAATATTAAAATTTTATAACTAAAAATCCATTAAAAGGGAACACTGTAAAAACATCATTGCTTTATTCGACTTATAGACAATTACTGAGATGTTTTATAGTTTTGAAAGACCTGACATTATTATAACTTTTTTTCTCTCCTCTTTAAGACATTGACTATGTTGCCATATAAAAAAGATACTCATTGATAAATCTAGTCTCCTATTCTCTATTAAAATAGGTCTTAACTTTGCCATATTGAATACTTTTGTTTTAAATCAGGTTTAGCAAATTACCCACCGAAATAGAAAATACTCCTCTTTTTAATGGATTGTTTTCCTTGAACTCTTCTTCCTGTCTGTTTACCAGTCTGTTTGTTACAGCACACACACAGACTTGCCTTACTCTCCACATCCATAAAGAGCTGTATTTTATGTTTTTGTACTTTTTTTTTGCCATTAATGTTGTCATAAAATGCCATACACTAGCTTATCTCTAAATATATTACCTTGTAATTAGTACTGGCAAGACAGCCATAAGCTGGAGACTAAAGGCTAAAATTCACAGGTGATTAGCCCATCCAAACAGTCCAGTTTGCTAAAGGACAATTTTACCTGAACCAAAGAAAGGGATTTGCCACYACCACGCCCAAATAACTGCAGATGGCATATTTACAAAGAACCAAAACAGGGAAGATATCCACGGGAAGAACTATTTCCATACATCCTACCCTTAATCAACCTTATACTACCGGTTAGTACAGACCTTCCAGTAAGCTACATGTTGGGCTGTCCTGTACATCTGCGTGCTGTGTTTGAGAGCAGCTAAGCCTCCGGAGGCCAACAGAGCCTGTGCACATTGGGGGAAAAACCTCCATGAAATCCTGCCTAGCTCCTCCACACCTGTGGGCTGAATCTGACCACAACTGTTTAAAAACACAAAACTGATGTAAAAATGCTGAGCCTCCTTCTCCTATATTTTACGCTAAATCTGCTCCAGGATTTAGATGATGGCTCAAAAGTGACAGTATCAAAATAACAGTAATTATAAACACACACACAACTCACCCCTTCCGCCCCCCCCCCCACCAAAAAAAAAAAAAAAAGGTATTTTTATTCACTTATGATAAAACCACACCACGGCAATGTGACTGACTGAGTGGGTACCGAGCCGGAAAGTGAGGATACCTGCGAGCTGGAGCTGAGCGGGAACAGCAGGACCCGAAGGAGAACACAGCAGCCACTTCTGATCTCTGTGCTGTCTGCGCGCTAAGAACAACAAATTTCATGGGTACCAAGTGAATTCCTCCAGACAAATACAATCCTGTAAAAAAACACCGCCTGTGTACTGTCAGCGGGGAAGACACCCCCAATGGCACGCCACAGCTAAGGGCAATCTCACTAGCTGCACAGACGGACACCGAGTTGGGCGACTCRACCCTCTCTGTGGCTCCGGGACACCGTCAGGAAATTCAATTTAGCAGATGAAACAAGAATCTGGTCTCGAGTCTCAGGACCCAGGGTGCTGGCAACCTCCATCTTTCATGCATCTCTCCCTGGCACTCCTCAAACGCGGTGCGGCTGCCTGGCTGCTTCACAGCACAGCTACCTTGAAGGTAGGCAGTTAAAATGCTATGAAGCACCAAACCAGAGAGATGCCAAGAGCTGCTTGCAAGGTGCCAGGTGACATAAATTCCCATATGAAAGTCTCAGGCAGTGGAAGACTTTCAGGATCYCAGAACATGGCATGATGAAATCCTAAAGCAGTAGGAAGAGAAATTAATAGAAGCCAAAAGCAAATGAGGTGGGAAAAAAGGGGTGCAAAAGATCACTGATTCAGAATAATTGAAATGTCACGATTAATCAGTGTGAGCCTGAACTCCAATTACATAATGGATTTGTTATCTAATGAAACACCAAATCTACTCAAACTACAATATTCTCCCCTAAGACAAGACTCAGAATGCCAGYTGACATTTTGTTCCCAAAAATCTTCCAGTATAGACATCTTTCTAACAACTGCTCACGGAAAACCACTTCCAGTTGCAGAAGCGAACTGTGTAGGTAAAAGTTTACAGACCTTAAGCTACGAATACCCTCTCTTAACAGTCACAGAGTAATAAAATGGCTGAGGAGAGCCAAATGAACATTTTAAGCTATAATTACTTTCTGATTGTGAGATCAATGAATGTATCACTCCTTATTACAGATTAACAGCTTACCTAATTATACTGTGTGGGGAAATGAATCAGCACTTTAAGACTGGTGGGTTGGGTTAAAAAATTTATTTGACTTTTCTCCCTTTTCATCTCAAGTCAGGAATTATTTTATAACTCTCAACTGATAAATAATTGTGTGAAGCTTAACAGATATAACAGATCAATGACAGAAAAATATTACCAATTATCTCCTATCTTTCCTATGATGCTTTGCTTTTGGAAGTCTTCTGTGGCAACACATTTCTTGGAATGAGATCTGATATGCTTGATGGAAATTAAAGGAACAGCTGCCGGGGATGCTCTTAGACCTCTTTCTTTCAAGCCCTAACAAAAACTCARCATGGTTTTATTCTTCCACTGTCACCATCACTTGCTTTTTAGAAGATGTTCAGTGCTGCCTACTTTTCCCAGTTATCTCCTGCATCCTCTTCATATGACTTAGACTACAAAAGGCTCCCCTCCCTTCCCTGAGCAATATACTCTGCTGGGAAATATAAACAACATTTTGTATGCATATCTATGCCATCTGAAAAAGGAAACAAAACATTACATACACTTACAGTGCATATGTAGTGGCAACATGAAGTTAAAAATGAAAGGCATAAGATATAAGATAAATACCATCATTTCTTGAGCATCATCTACCACTGTATTTGCAAGAAATTGGCTTGACAATCTACAGAAGAATGGCTCAAGATATGCCAGTTACTACTCAGCAAACATATCTGCAAAATGGATTTTTAACCACTGTATAAGAACATGAAGAACCGTATTACAGACACTAAAGGGAAGTGCTCCACCACAGACAAATGACTGTCTGTAGAGAGTTCTCCAAAGCCGTATCATCTGTTTCTAGATTAATTATTAGTGTGCATTAGAGTCAAAAACATTTTTAGAGTTTGGGAGTATACTCTACCGAGCCTCGGTCACATTTTCTGTGACATCAACAACCATCCTGTTTGGCAAGAAAACCCTTTCCAGCAGCAGCTGAGTCAATCCTCCATATGATCTATATTAGAAAAAAAATATACTCTGAAAGCTTAAAATAACCTGAAGTGGAAATGCTTTGTCTTCCTTGGGTAAAGAGACCAAGACTAAAGTCTGTTCTAAACTCTGGTTATGAACTGAATGCCTAGGAGCCTTTCACAACTACACAGTGCAGTAGGTTTTCAGTAAGTCTGATAGAATCCAATGGAAAGTGTTTTCAACATAAAAGGTTGATTTCACAATATTTGCTGATCTATTTTTCTCCCATATTATAAAATAATGTGATCAAAGTGAAAAAGACAACTGCTTGGTTTGAGCCATACCCTGATTCTACCCAGTAGCTAATGATGGATGCTCCTTCAACTTAATTCTGCAGTACCATTTCAGAGAAAATATCTTCTTGATCTCCAGATAATTACACTGATCACCTCAATGATTACCAGCATAATCAGTGACAAGTCTTGCAATTTAGTCTTGATAACTGCATCTGCTGACTGCAGATGGTGTCCTCATCCAACTGAAAACCTCATTCATATTTTGTAAAGTGTAAATCTAACACCCTCCCCTCCCCCTCCCCAGTAACRAAAACTGTGTTATCAGAAACTCACAGGCCTTTAAGGTACCACCTTGCAATGATAAGCAAGATTCAGACCACTTAGAGACCTTTTAAGGGCACATATTTGGTTCTGCATACTGCTATCTTCAGGCTCATTTGAGGTTCATTCAAATGTTCCTGCAACTTAGTAGGCAGTGGGAAGAGAGAAGTTGTAATTAGGCTGGGGAAGCTGTGCTGATAATAAAGCCAGCAAGGCAGAAATAAGCATGCAAACCTGAAGGGACCATTCAGCAAGGAACCTGCTAGCGGCTCTGTAAAGCTGACAACAGTTGCACAAAGCAGCCAGYAAGACAGCTGCTGGCAGCAGATACCCAGGCACCAGGGAGTCCTAGAAGAAATAAGATGTGTTACAGACTCCAAAGTAAGACAGGGAAGGGAGGAGGAGAATGAAGCAAAGCATGACTGAAAGTTGCTTCTTCCAGCTGACCCTCTGCCACAGGGCAGATTCCCGGGAACCGTGACAGGTCACTGCAGATGAGACCATCTCTTGGGTTAGACACCTCAAAAGGAAATACAGAGGTGAGCAGAGGCAGTGCTGCAGTGGCAGTTTAGCATCCGCCTTCACATACTCTTCGTTTTAATTGGTGTCCTGGCTTTGGCTGGGATAGAGTTAAATTTCTTCCTAGTGCTGTATTTTGGATTTAGTATAAGAATGTTGATAACACACTGATGTTTTTAGTTATTGCTAAGCAGTTTACTAGTCAAGGACTTTTCAGTCTCCCATGCTCTGCCAGGTGCACAAGAATAGAATCATAGAATCATAGAATCATAAGGTTGGAAAAGACCTTTAAGATCATCGAGTCCAACCGTCAACCCAGCACCCATGCCCACTAAACCATGTCCTGAAGTACCACATCCACACATTTTTTGAATGTCTCCAGTGTTGGAAACTGGGAGGGAGCACAGCCARGACAGCTGACCCTGGCCAACGGGGTATTCCATACCATATGACGTCATGCTCAGTGTTTAAATAGGAGGCGTGGTCCAGGAAGTAGCGATCGTGGCTTGGTTATCAGTCAGCAGGTGGTGAGCAATTGCATTTTGCAWCACTCATTTTGTATATTCTACCATCATTATTATTATTATTATCATTATTATCCCTTCCTTTGCTGTTCTATTAAACTGTTTTTATCTCAATCCACAAATTTTTTTTTTTTTTKTTGATTCTCTCCCCCATCCCACTGTAGGGGGGCAGGGAGTGAGCGAGCGGCTGTGTGGTGTTTGGCTCCTGCTGGGTTAAACCACAAGAATTGGGATCTAGATTACCCTGATGTGTTACACCACAGGAAACCAAGGCTGTTTTTCTCCATGCACAACTGCCCAGTGACATAAACACAGAGCAATAATCTATGGCACAAGGAATTTGCAAGGGAAGAAGCCAGGACAGTAGAAGCTACTACTAAAATGAAGCAATCTGATTAATATCCGCAAGATGAGACCTCAAAGAAAAAGAACATACTTCCAGAGCAATTACTCTGTATAAAAAAATCTGAAAGGAGGGGGGAAAAACCACAAGCTAAATTAGCAATAGTGAACAGCACTTTAGAATAGAGTACCTCAGTAGTTATTAATTCAGCTCCTTGTGCTTTGAAATATGCTAGTTGTATAATAACAGGACCTTTAAGAGGCATGCAAAAGTAGAGTATCTGATTTAGAAAAATGCAAGAAAAATAAAATGTGTAGCTTTTGTATATAAAGGAAACCAATAAAGTTTGAAATTCCCAATTAAAAGCTCTAAACTTAAAAGTGAATGCTCGACACCACAAAACCACAATCTTCTAATAAAGAAATTAAAATTGTGACGTATCAACGAATTTCAGAAAATAGCGAGACAGCAAGTACGGAATAATTATGAGATCAATAAGCAATTAAGCAATTTTAAGAAGACATTCAAGTGACCTTCTGGAATCAAGTGACACACTGAGTTAACTACAAGCCATTTGGGCTTGCCAAAGAAACTGGTTGATSAGTGATGCTGGTTTTTCTGGGTCAATGCTTATTAAACCTCCACACTGCCACTTGCATAGCTGAGAGAGCAAAAAGCACATCTACAACACCACACATATCTATTACTTCCCATTTTTGCACCAAAGGTGTCAAGCAAACGTATCATAAATCTCTACCATATTAAACCACCCACCACTAAAACCACATCCCCGCTTTTAATATTTTAATCCATGAGCAGCTTCAAATAACTGTAATTTCTTTTTCATCAGCTTGCCAGATAAATTTATCTTTTTTCTTTCAATGAATGCCATAGTACTGGGCTAATAATAGATTTTATTTCTATATTTAGATATCATTCTAGGTCTAAAAGCTGAACATGTTACAGTCTGGAAGAGTTAGACACAGGGCTTTTGTACTTCCATGAAAGCAAGACTAGCACTTTCCCATCAGGACTCACTTTTAGCTCTGCTTGCTGCTACCGGCATTAGAGGCTGAGGAAAAKACTAGCCCAAGTATAACCTCTGCAGCTCTGCTTCAGCTGAGGATCTCCCAAGCAAGCAAAATCTAGCAGCAGAAAGCTTCAATGCCATCTTTTGCTGGCAGCATTTCCCTAATTAAGAGTTTAAGGCCAGATGGAGCCATTAGATCATCTAATCTGACCCCCTGCCTATCACATGACGTGTCGTTTTACCATTAAACCTCATATTGAGCCCAAAAATTTAGGTCAGACTGAAGCATGTCAGAACTGAGGAGACTGCTGTGTGCCCAAGGCAGTAACTTTTGTACCCACTGTTCTTGTACCATCCCGTACCGGGAGGTAACAGGATGCCTTCAGCGGAGTCTGAATGCACCCAGAAAACTCATTCCGTCAACATCCACCATAACAGTTAAACTACTCTAGCAGAGATATCTGCTCCACCAGGATCTAGACACCAAGCAAGAGCGTCTGTTTTTAAAAGAAAGGCTACATTGAAAGATAATGTTCGACTGCTCATCATAAACAGTTGCATGTTATCACTTGTTTCCAAATGAGAGTTAGAAAAACTGGCTATTTTTTAATGTGCTGGTGAGTTACAGCAGGTCCTCAGCTGCCATTAAAGGACTTCACAAATTACACGTGTTCCACCTAAGCAACAATCAGCATGTTTTCATTTTGAAATGACTGCTTTGGAGCATCCCCAAGGCTTCCCAGGAAGTCAGGTAAAATCCTTTTATTTTTTTTTTTAAAACCATGCACTATTTTTCTGAAGTCATATAAAGCTTGCTGTGTAAGTTTCTCTTCTGAGGATGTATGATCATAGCAAGTTGTTATTACAACTTGATGTAGGAGGTTGAAATCCTTTAAGGATTCTCTGACCCTTACTCAGCAAAAATATTTAGCCTGGTTGCAACTCAGCAGCTGTATGAGAGGTGAGCCTTCARTGTTCAGGGGGCTGAAATAAAAGTTGTTTATCAACAATTGCTAAATAATAGGAACAGCTCTAAAGAAAAAAAAATGGATTGGCATTTCTCAGTGGAAATAAACACCAGTCTTTATCAGACACGAAATCTAGCTGTGCTAAAAAACAAAAACAAGGCACAGCTGCTCGATACTGAGCAGAGATTTTCCAGTCAGTCAGTCATTCTTCCCAAGGAGAAAAGAAAAAAGAAAGGCAGAGCCAAAAGAAAGTGTTGCAATGGCTGCCTCCAAGATGAGAACAAACCATTGAGGTCACATTTATTCTAAGGGAAAAGAGGTCTTTATTAGCAACACTAGAGACCAAAACGCAGTTCAATAAAACCCTTATTTTAAAGACAAGAATACGTCAGCTCTTTGTGTGTCCCCATGGAGGCTATACAACCAAGTTGACTTTGGCAGAGCTAGCGGATACAAAAAGCAGAAGTTGTGAAGAAGAAAAAAATCTTGATTAGCTGGGCAATGATCCAGTGAGCAAGACACTGGAGGCTGCAAGTTCACAGCCGAAGAAGCTCAGGTAGAAATAATTTATAGCAAATTAAGTTAGGTCATGATAATGAAATTTAAAGATAAATGAGACATGATTTATTTTACTAAGGCTTGTTGAAAAGTGAAAGCCAAGCAGAACTAACAGGAGGCATAATTTAACTCTGGTTAAAGTTGGTACTGGCACCGAGATAAACTTGACATATTTAGAATGGGAAAGAGAATACAACAGGATTTTGAAAAAAAAAAAAAATTTAAACCATTTTTCCAAATTGCAGGGGGTAGCAGGGCAAATTCAATTCTGTGAACCACTACTACTTGTTTCCCAATTTTAGAACATACTGGCACACAGCCCTCAGTGGCAAACGTGGTATAATGACCTGATCACAAGCATTAGGAAGGGATGGAYACCAACACCTGCGCTGCAAAGCCCCCGCCATCGAGAAGCAGGAGGGAGGGTGGAAAACAGTAATGGGAGAAGCCCTTGTAAGAGGTGCAGTCCCCTCGCAGGTGACTAGAAAGCCACGGCAGGAGGGATGCTTTTGTCGTTGAAGGCTTTGCGAGTTACCTCAACAGGTTCTCCGACGGCAGCCTGGGCTTTGGCTTCGTTTGGCAACAGACGCGGTGCCGTTATGTCCTCAACTGTCCCTCCTACCACCCACCTGCCTCTTCCTCCTCAGGCTGTGAAAAATGGCAGGCGAGGGGAAAAAAGAAAGAGCCATTTTATAATGGATGAATGCAGCAGTTTGGAGAAGGGGGGGAGAGAGAGAGTAATGAAAAAGTGTTAATATTAACGTAATAAAGCTTGTGGCCATTTTTCAGTCTGAAATGCATAACATCATAAAACAATGCTTAAAGGCACTTGCTTCTGTTCCAAACCACCTGCACGCTAAGGCACCCTGCTATTAGCACAGAAGTTGTTTACTACCAGTCTCATTTCAGTCTGATTCCAGGAGAGCCATAAAGCTGAATTTTCTCACTCAGTACAAGAGCCCATGTGGCCTCAGGTTTTCTTTGGTATGCCAAGCCCCACCGTGTCACCTGCGATCCCTGCCTGGTCACTAACCCACTCATTTCTAACAAGATGTATAAAAGTCACGTCGGAGCAAAGGGAATCTGTCCTCGGTGCGTGGCACACATATGCCCTCCTTCTCCTCCGGTTCCTGAAACAGCAGCTCCTCTCAGTGAGGTGTGCTAAGCATAACTATTCTGGTGGCTTTGTCTGCCAGCACGTGTCGCTTGTGTCCATACACTGCCCCAAAACAGCCTCGGTGGTAGCAGGTAAAACGAGACTACTATTTCCTCTCCTGAAACAATTCCCTCCAAAAAAGGAAATGGAGAAGCAATGAAATGTAATGGCAGAGAAAATAAAAAATGGGAATTCTTTTGAAATCAAGACTTACTTTCACTTGTTGGCTTTTTTTTCACTTGCTTGACCCTTTTTTTTCCTTTTCCTCCCCAAATAAAAGCATATGAATTCAAAGCCACTCACCTGCTCTTTTTTCTCTGTCAGAAACAAACATTAGGATTTAGGGGCTCTTTATAGAAATGGCCCAGCTACAAAGAAAGTCTTTGTCTCACTGGCAGGACTGCTAATTCAAGGACAAAAAGACAGAGGGTAGAAGAATGGGGATACCTACAGGAACGTTCAAGGCTGTCAGAAAAGGCTGTGGAATTGCAGGAAGAGGAGAACCAGAAGCTGCTGTCATGCCCGTGCTCTCACCCTGAAGGGATGAAGCCAGACATGGGAGTTTCATGTGACAGACCACACGGGCTCACGAGCCAATAGGTGAACCTCTTACAAGCTGGCGCTCAGTGAAATTGCCAAGCATTAGCAAGTTCTATAAATTAAACAATCTTTCCGGGAACTACACAACAGGTCATGAATCTGCCCACCACCAGCAGCATCAGCTTCCCATGGACTAATATGGCAGAAAGAGATGCACTGATACAGTGAACAACCATGGTATATACAGTGGTACAGTTTTACCCTGTATCTACTACACATGTTCACTGAGASAGAGAGAGAGAGTAATGAAAAGCATCCTGCTAATTGCCCCCCTCCTCTCCCTCTTTTTAAGAATCAATTAATTTCAAAGGCACCTTTACCTCTTTTATGCATTCAAATCCCACATCTGAATACAGGTCAACAGTCCAGGACACCCAAAGAAGTCCAAATGGGCTATGCAACACCATTATCAAGTCCCAGTCTACATACTATGAAGAATGGCAAAACAAATAGTAAAGCAAACTGTATCACTTGAGAGCAGCATTTTCAAATCTCTTTTTCTTCACGCTCCCCATCACAGGAAACATTACATTGCTCATTCTCCTTCCCTTAGTTGCCATAGATGCAGTGCCACAGTGCTGCAGCAATGCTAGCCCCATCTCTGTAAGCTAGTTCACATCTGAGCATGTCCTGCACTCTTGACTCCTTCCCTTCTTGCTTTCAGTCAGGCAAAGGTACCCTCCAGTTCCACCCTGCCCTCCCTTACTGGGCAGTGGACAGATCAGCTCATGCACAAGAAAATGGACTAAACTGTCACAGCGCAGTGGTGCCATACACACTTTCAGAGCCACTCATGTTCTGGTCCAGGGAAAGTTTGCCTGCATCCCAAAAGGATGTTTCCCGAAAATGTCAGATTTTCCATCTTCAGCTGCAAAGAGGAGCCCATCCTTGCAAACCTGCATTTCAAACCTTGCAGYCTTTGCCAGTCTGAGGAACAGCCCAGTATTAAACCTCAGTCAACACAGTGCTGTCAATCAATTTTCAAGCTGATCCATGATAGATGAGCTGAATTTGAAAGCAGGCAGTGTTTACATGACAACAGCCACATGTTACCGCACCATCAGGGCTCTCACGGTGCTCTGTGCTCAAAAGCATCTCCCCAGAGCACAGAAGGGAGACACTCACAGCCATGGCATTGATAGTCCCCCTATATTGTCACCATTATGGACACATGCCCTCAACAGGGCTGCCGTAGACCTCAGCCTCAYGTCTGCGCTGAGTGTGAAGACATAAATGGAGGTAGTCTCTTGACCTTCACAGCCACCACAGAGGATGCGGAGAGCGTGTGCTAGCGGCCACGGCATGACTGCGCTATGGMAAGCCAGGAGACTGCATGCTGGCAAGCACATGGTTGCTCAGGGCACGAGTCTCAACAAGTCCTAAAAAGCTATTATCATGGGTCACTTTACCTGCTTTCCTTTTCATTGGGATATACAACTTCTCCTTTCTCTTTCCACCAAAAAAACCCTGTCATCTTGCAAATAACCATTCTACAATTCTTTGCAGTTGCAACACTGAAATGTACTTTGACAGATGCAAACATCCCTGCAAACAGGGAGAAGAGGGAAAGTCAACCATCAGCCCTGGAGGTGTCTTACAGCTTCATCTACAGTATTAACCCACCAGACCATCATTTCATATTATGAAGTTACTTTTACAGTTGCACAAACAACTCCGCTAAGAATGAGTGGTTAGTTCTCTCTCAGTGATTTTAACAGCTGCCTTAATATGGCAATCATTTAATAACAAAAGAAATACTTGCCTTCTCCTAGAATCAATGTTAGTAGTAAGAGGAAAAARAAATAGCCTATTTATAACATGTTAATAATTATTGTATTTAAAGTTATTATAATATTCCCCAGGCAAAATTGTACATTCTACCTTTATTCAYTAAAATGTGCACATGGCTCAAAACTTGATGGTGGTTGAAGACAAAAAGAGAAAAAAATCATTTTACATCTTTCCCTTTACAGTGGCATTCTTTCAGTTAAGTAATTTCTTATTTCAGCTGCATTCTTCATAGCGCTCGTATCAAAGGTGTTGACACTTTAATGGATTTTTTAACATTACTGGAACATACATGTTTTCTTATTGAATTTTACGAAAGTAATTTTTATAAAATATGACTTTTAAAAAACTTTTAAAAAAACTTTTAAAAACCCTGAGAAAACAATTTGTAGAAAACATTATAAAATATGAAAAATTTCAATCAAAATACAAAATTTAAATAACATCGGCATTTGTCTGTCTTACTAAAAAGATGGTATTTTTTTCTTCAGCAATTCTTCCAACTGGTCCTTTCAGTCAGCTCTCTTCAAAACAAAGAGAAGGTGCTTCTCTTTGTTACAGCCCCTTACGAACAGGTGAACAAAGCGGCCCCATTGTATGCTGCTTGGCTGGGCTTGAACTCAGGACCTTAGTAATCAYAGAATCATAGAATCATTAAGGTTGGAAAAGACCTCTAAGATCATCAAGTCCAACCGTCAACCCAACACCACCATGCCCCGAAATGCCACATCTACAGATCTTTTAAATACCTCCAGGGATGGTGACTCAACCATTTCCCTGGGCAGCCTGTTCCAATGCTTGCCAACCCTTTGAGTGAAGAAATTTTTCCTGATATCCGATCTAAACCTACCCTGGTGCAACTTGAAGCCATTTCCTCTTGTCCTATTCCTAGTTACTTGGGAGAAGAGACCAACACCCACCTCGCTACAGCCTCCTTTCAGGGAGTTGTAGAGAGCGATAAGGTCTCCCCTCAGCCTCCTCTTCTCCAGGCTAAACAACCCCAGCTCCCTCAGCCGCTCCTCATAAGACTTGTGCTCCAGACCCTTCACCAGCTTTGTTGCCCTTCTCTGGACACACTCCAGCACCTCAACGTCCTTCTTGGAGTGAGGGGCCCAAAACTGAACACCGTATTCGAGGTGCAGCCTCACCAGTGTCAAGTACAGGGGCACGATCACCTCCCTACTCCTGCTGGCCACACTGTTTCTGATACAGGCCAGGATGCCGTTGGCCTTCTTGGCCACCTGGGCACACTGCCGGCTCATGTTCAGCCGGCTGTTGACCAGCACCCCCAGGTCCTTTTCYGCCGGGCAGCTTTCCAGCCACTCTTCCCCAAGCCTGTAGCGCTGCCTGGGATTGTTGTGACACAAGTRCAGGACCCGGCACTTGGCCTTGTTGAATCTCATGCAATTCGCCTCGGTCCATCGATCCAGCCTGTCCAGATCCCTCTGCAGAGCCTTCCTACCCTCAGGCAGATCAACACTCCCGCCCAACTTGGTGTCATCTGCAAACTTACTGAGGGAGCACTCAACCCCCTCGTCCAGATCATTGATAAAGATGTTAAACAAGACCGGCCCCAAAACTGAGTCCTGGGGAACACCACTCGTGACGGGCCGCCAACTGGATTTCACTCCATTCACCACAACTCTCTGGCCTGGCTGTCCAGCCACTTTTTTACGCAGYGAAGAGTACACCCGTCCAAGCCATGAACCGCCAGCTTCTCTAGGAGAACGCTGTGGGAGACAGTGTCAAAGGCTTTACTAAAGTCCAGGTAGACACCACATCCACAGCCTTCCCCTCATCCACTAAGTGGGTCACCTGGTCATAGAAGGAGATCAGGTTGGTCAAGCAGGACCTGCCTTTCATGAACCCGTGCTGGCTGGGCCTGATCCCCTGGTTGTCCTGCACCTGCCTGGTGAGCGTCCTCAAGATGAACCGCTCCATGATCTTCCCCGGCACCGAGGTCAGGCTGACAGGCCTGTAGTTCCCTCGATCCTCCTTCCAGCCCTTCTTGTAGATGGGCACCACGCTGGCAAGACTCCAGTCATCCAGGACCTGCCCTGTTAACCAGGACCGCTGATAAATGATGGAGAGCGGCTTGGCAAGCTCCTTCGCCAGCTCCCTCAGTACTCTCGGGTGGATCCCATCCGGCCCCATAGACTTGTGAGTATCCAGGTGGCGTAGCAGGTCATTAACYGCTTCCTCTTGGATTATTCCCCTTGGGGGGCAATAATCTGAATAATGATCTGAAGCAGAAGCTCAGATGGTTGTGGTGAGATTATACGATTATACAACGAGACATCTAATAGGGGTATGTTATGAATGGTCTACCATGAACAAGACACACACATTGCAACCCTGACTTAACAAGATGCATTAACAACAGAAGATATGCTGAGGAAAATAAATGACCTTTTTTTGTGTAACAGTGCCAGCAGAAAGCAGCCCAAAAGATGGCACAGCTACTCTTGGGAATAATTACTGCAACATCTGCAGTCTCCCACTCGTTTTGAGGCAGTGCCACAGCTCCCACCCAGAGCCATTCTAGCTTGCGTGCAGGATGAGGAGTGACCCTGGCAGACCTTCACGTGATGCTAGGCTGAGTCCTCACTGCTCCGCAACCCACCGAGAGCCGGGTTCCCAAATAAATCTGGGAGCAATTTCCTTAACATATGGAGTAAAAGAAGGTGATTGGGAGTAGTCAGCATGGATTTATGAAGGCAGAAATCACATCTGACCAACCTGATAGCTTTCTGCAATGAGATGCCTGGCTTATCTCACTGAGATGAGAGAGAAGTGGATGTTATTTATCTTGACTTTAGCAAAGCTTTTGATGCTGTCTCCCATAACATCCTCATTGACAAACTGATGAAGTACAGACTAAATAAGTGAACAGTGAGGTTCATACTTGACCAGGAGGARCAATGAAGACAGAACCAGACTCTTCCCAGTGGTGCCCAGCAAAAGGATAAGAGGTGATGGGCACAAACTGAAATACAGGGAATTCCATCTGAACGTAAGAAAATAATTATTTATTTTTTTTTTAAACTGTGAGGTTGGTCAGACCTGGAATAGGTTGCCCAGAGAGGYTGTGGCATCTCCATCCTTGAAGATACTCAAAAGCCTGCTGGACAAGGCCCTGAGCAGGGGGGTTGGACTAAGCGATCCCCAGAGGTGCCTTCCAGCCTCAGCCATTCTGTGATTACTTCCAAGCAGGTTAAACAAAACATCTGCAAGAACTACAATTCAAGAAAAAATACTCAAAAGCAGTATAACTAAAGACAGAGATACTTCTAGGCCTTGCAGCACAACACTTAAGTCCTACCGAAGCACATTTTTATTTCCTGTTTATGTTACACGTGGTTGTACAATCTGCGTTGTCTGTAAAGATGAGACATCATGGGGTGCTTCACTTGCAACAGGGAGTTATAAACACATACCCCAAAACCAGAATTTGGTTGTACAAGTTTGCTATCACTTAGCCAGGGTTTATGAAACATCTTACCATTGAGCACAGTTTCCACTATGACTAGGGTGGGTAAACAAGTCCAATTACAGAYGTTCTATTTTTAAAATATTAATTGTAAGGCATATAGTGTAAAATATTAATTAAAATTATGCTGGCTTCCACAACAACACTGCTTCCTGAGAAATGGCTATATTAGCAAACAAACATTGAAGATACACAATTATTGTATTGCTCTGTGACATTATACTCGAAATCAAAATAGTGCTCTTCCTTTTTAACTCATACCAACATCTAAAAGCAAAGGATCAAAACTGCAAATATTTATTCATTCATGTCACTGAACTGTAGTCAACAAATGTCATGCTGAATTGACAGCATGACAATATCCCCACTAAATATGCATAAATTTATCTGGAAACTCTTGAAAGGAGAAGATTTTCAAATGACAGCAAGTCACACATGGCCAAACTTTTGGTAAATAAATTCATAAGTACCTAATGAACCAATTAAGTGATTAACTGATTTCAATTCATCAAACACTAACTTGGGTGCCTACTTTCATACAAGCTGTTTTAAGAACATTGCTCTTAAAAAAAAAAGAGGGGGAAAAAAAAGTTTAAGCCTTTTTTAAAATGCTTTTTGACATCAAAATGACATTCAAGCTAGCCAGAAAACAAGGGCAAATTTTCATTCTGTTTTCKGCGCCCAAATTACAGAACAAAACCCCATAAAGTGTAGCTAGAAGGCTTAAAACCAAAACAAACCCACTGAACTTTGTCCATACTTAAGTATCTTGTAAACTGTCCCAATGATTTCAGGAAGAGTTGAACTGAGCCATGGTAGAACAAGCTTTCTAAAATTCTAACTTTTGTTATTAATTTGAAGAAGTCAATCAAATGCGTTGTAATAGGAAATATATTTTTCAATCCCTCATTTACAATCCTGTCTTAGAAAATTTGAGGCCAATTCCACCTACAGAAATAGATGCAATGTAAGTTGAGGGAAAAAGAAGAACTCTGCAGGAACAACCCACCAAGGTTTTCCCTGAAGCCTCCTGCTGGGTTTTGTAGCCTTTAAAGGAAAAAAGGCTTTTATCCTGCTGGCCCCAGCTTGCCAAACTGAGAGCCTCCAGGTCTGCTTGGTATCTTGTAACCGCTTTCACTCAGGGATTCTCTGTGGCTTTTTCTTGCTATCTTCCAGCAGAGCCAGCACAACTGTTTTCATCTCCTAGTATCAGTCAAACTTTCTATCAGGCTATTTGCTTAACCTAGCAATCCCAGAAGCTCCCAGGAAGCCATACTCTGAAGGAAAGTTCAAGCGCTGCAAGTCGTTGGGAGAAGCAAGGCATACCACCTCTGCGCCATACTTCTACAGGTCCATATAACCTGCAGGTGAGAAGGGGAGCTGCTGACCAGCTTTCTTTCAAAGCCACGGAGACAGTCAACCGTGGAGATAATCTCCACATGTAAGCAAAGGAGCTACATCATGGGATCATGTAGTTCATGCCTTGAAAAAAAGCACCATCTCAATTTTCAAGTTCACAGTAACAAAAATATCCTTAAAATTCAAGGACTGATAGCACTGATAGCAGACAAATTCCTTTTAAATGCCCTAAACAATCTGGTTTTACATTTCAAGGCAAGAAGTTTAATTTCTATTTCTGCTTTACGCTGAAGAGAAGTTTCCTTAGGCACCAAGCCTAAAAAAGGCAGCCCACCACATACTTGCCCACAGTCGTTACCTCTGAGTGCTGGCAACCACTGCTTACTCACTGCTGCTTATGGCTTTTCTCACAATGGGAAAGGGCTGATGGCAAGGAAGCAATTAATTTTTTTTTTCCAGTTCTTTCTGGTCATAAGGCTAGATTATTTTAAAAGTTGCTGTTTGTATATTTTCCCTTGGGGTTTCACAACTTTCTCTTAATATGTCTTTCACCCTTCTCCACAAAAATGTTCATTCTTTTCTGGTTAGCCTTATTAATTTTACCAATTGGAGTAACCCACTTAAAAAGCTATTTCCTAGACACATTTTCTATGTTTCTACATGTTAACCTATTTCTCTGTTTATTTCACTTGTAGTATCTTCATTTCAATTAATTTGATCCATGAAAAAATGGTATACACAAAAATTAATGCAGAAAAGAACCCGAGAGGAAATAATACTAGAAAGTTACAAAACCAGAGGGAATATATGTACATATGTTAAGGAAAAAAAAATACAATTAAAGTATCTATGTAAAGGAGCCAACGAGTTACTCTGATTTTTTATTTTATCTCATCTGAAACCATTTTTTCAAGTAGCATTCTTTAATTCATAGGTCGATGCATAAGAAATTCAGATGTCCAGGTAACTCATAAAAATACTACTTAATTTGGTGTATTCATGCACGACTACATAAAGTAAGCAAGATTCAACACTATGGTAAAGAGAAGAAATGAAGTGTAAAAATATTTTCCATTACAACACCAAATGGAAGTCACACTCAATTAAGTAAATATTTTGCTATATTGATAGAAGCTAAATCCAAGTTTTTTTCAAAGCCTTGCTTTAGTTGTTGCTTGTAAGCTACCGTGCTTTTTTTGGTCTGCTTCATACGAAATGACACAAGAAGTTTGTGTTCACGTAACACTATCGATGAAATGCTCTTTGCTTTTTACAAGTTGTTTGTAACGAACATTTTGGCTTTCTCAAAAAGGTGAAGAATACAATCAGCCAACATCTTTGTGCACGTCCTGTGGGGATACTCATCCTCCATAGAAACAAATTTCACTAACYTGAGTCAGCAAGCTGTAATGGCATGCAGTAAAACTATGAGACGCACCAAAAACTTACAGACTTGCTAATCAGTAGCAAGATACAACAGAACACGCTCTCTGAAAACTACCAATTCCCCAAACAGCATTTGGATGGCTTCTCTTTTTGAACAGGGGCTTGATGCTTCACGTTCAATCCGTGTGCACCATTTTCTCCTTCCTCCCTAAATTCTAAACATTTTTCTTACATTTACTTCTCCTGAGATTCAGTAGTGACAGTTTCCTCCTTACACTCCTACATATATTTTGCACAAGCTGTTAAACAGAATTAGTCCATGCTCCTCTTTCATACCAGTCACTATTGGCCAAAAATTTTTCCGCAGAATCTGGTACACAAGACTCCAACTGACTTCACAGTTGCAAAAGCTCAACAGCAGCCAGACTATTAAATAAAACAGAGAAGGGAAGTGTTTATAAGTGACACTCCAACACGCAGTGGGATGGAAGGCTGTTCTTCCTGTGCTCTTAAGGAACCTAATAAACTGATCTTAGAGAAATCCCAGTTCTGACCCTCACAACACAGCTTCTAATTTGTGCAAACACGGCTKGGCAGCCAGGCTGAAGAAAAGTTTTGCGGACCATGGTCATGCAGACCCTCCAAATGGCCACAAGAAGTGTTTCCTAAATGAAGGCAGGTCCGAGGTGTCTAGCAGGGAAGGGGTATGAACACAGCACTTGGAAGACAGGTTGAGTGTGCCAGGTGCAAACTCTTTATGCTGCCTTTAACTACCATAAGGACATCACTTATTAGCAGGTAACAAAAATATTGCCTGGTACCACTTGATTGTTGCACTCTGCACAATACAATAATCCAGGTTAGTTCAAAAGGACAACATCAGCAAGAGCGCTGGCTGAGACCTTTACCTAAATAAGGAAAGAGATTATTTATTTACCCTGAGCATAAATGTACTCTTCAAATTCCATGACAAGTCTTTACTGCAAATTCCCCCTTACCATTCAAAGCCAAACTTGAAAAATGAACAAGTTAGAATTACCTAGAGAAATTAAACCTTGTGGTCTTCACAGACCTAGCAAAGCAGAAAGATTCACATAAGCAAATTCCCACCCYTCCAAAAAAAGCCGAAATTATACCCTGGTAATTCTTTCAGTTGCAGTTCACTAATACATCTTTTAGTAGTGAACAGGAACAACCAGTTTTAAGGTAAGAATCTACACTTGATGTCCTATTTTTAAATAAAAATACTAGAAGAGATACCAGGAAGAAAAAAAAGTGACACTGGAAAACTGACAGATTCTGGGAGATGAAATAATTCAAGTCTTAATGTCCTTCCTTCTCCACATGGCATGAGGAGAAAAATCAACATATGCAGTACCTGAAACCCATGTCAAAGAACAGAAGAAACTGGTGGATAACAAAGAACTAATCTATTATGCAAGTGCTGATTTCTGTTTAAATCTGGAGGCACACTAGGCCCTCCTGCAGAGTTTTCTGCTGAGTACAGGATCCATGGGGAAAATGGCTTAATCCCCAGTAATGACGCAGTGTGAGGAGCCTGTCTGGGACATACTTAATGCTGTCCTCCATGCTGAGGGTGCAATTCCAGCAATAAAGAGTTAGTCACCATGTCTCCCTCCACCACCCATCTTTTCATCTTCTACATATCTTGCTCTGCGGAGACAGGCATTCACACCTACGGGATGCTGCAAAGTCATGTGGGGACATGGCATGGAGGAAGCTGCTCTTCTACAGAAAACTCCTGCAAATACAGTGGACATCCCGCTAGGATTTCTTTCTTTACATGGATTTCCACAGGATGAGATAGATGTGTCTGGTGGTTTTGCTGAATGGAAACACCGCTCTGCTTCTGCACACCCTGACTTTTCCCATGCATGCTAGAAAGGGGCAGAGAGCATCTTCTTACATCCTTTGAATATACTGTGAGGCCCAACAGAGGCATGATAAAACAGATAAATGATTTTTAAAAAAAATGGTTCCGTTAGAGCAACCCTTTTTTTCTTTTCTTTTTTTTTTTTTTTTGTAAAATAAATTTCTCTGTGGAATTGCGATTCACCCTGAAAGCTGTAAACACTTCTTGTTAGCTCGCTACCAAAGCTCATGTAAGACTGGGATAAGATCATGTGCAGCTATGTGGTGAAGCAGAGGAATGAGTCATCAGTCCGCAAGCTGAACAACAGACAAAATCACAGATTCAGACCAAGGTAAGCACAGTAATGAATGAAACACCCATTTCTAAATTACACCTCTGGAGAAAGCAGTCTAGGACAGCAACTCATAAACATACCTACCTAGCCTAGCATTAAAAAGCATATAGGGAATCCAGTGGGCCACTTAAAGAAAAACTCCATCGAATTCAAGGAGGGCAAGAATCCCCCTGAAAAATGTTTGAAACAGCTGAAGGAATTCAATTACAGCAGTATACACCTCTGTTACTAACTCGGTCAAGTCTTGCGTCCTATGTTCTTGCAGGTCGGCATAAATATTATGGATTAAGAAAATGTCATTTTTTAATAAACTAAGTACTTTTAATTAATTTATAGTGAACTCTATCAGTTTTACTCCTACTAAGATTAGTACAATCTTCCTCACAGAAGGAAGGAAAAAGACAACAGTGCAAATGCTCTCTCATTTTGTATTCATGCAGTTTCTTCTTTGACTAAACAAAGATAGCAGGCTCTCATAAAATGAGAGTATTTCCCACCAACCAAACTGACAAAACAGGCTCAAATTCTGCTTGCAGTTTTGCTCGTCTAAATGCAAATAATCTAGGCAATAAGTTTAGATTTCTACCAAAGCAACTGAAAGCAAAACACGTCCCTGGAGATCTCTAGCCTGATTACTGATGATAAGCTGAGATAGCACAGCCCCAGCTGCTCAGTATTACACAAAGAAAGAGGTGGGCAGGTTCAGAGAGAGCTGCACATACTGGTTTCACTCCTATTCACAATTTACCCCTACTATTTCACTCACCCACTCTCTCTTCACCACAGCATGAAATGCCAGTTGCTTAGATTTAAGCTGTACAGTATTCAGCTACTGCCATCACAAATTACCAAATAAATTAACAAAATGCCACCATTCCACATAGTAACTCCCAAACATCATGCTAGCCCAAGGTATTTTCACATGTTTTGCTCTCCTCCCGAGCTCTTCTGCCCTGCCACCACCTAACCCGCCGCAGCACCTGCACCGAGTCGCGACCACAGCTCCTGCTCCTTCCCTGCCCCGAGGCAGCGCACCCTTCACTGAGGGCTGCTGTGGGTGCAGTACRCATCAGGGGTACTTTTCCCCCAAACCTTCACCTGCACCTCTACCTCACTGAGCGTTGCATCCCATGAACTACTCCTTTAGTTACTGCATGCTACAGAGATCGCAGTAACCACTCTCCTGTCAACCCTATCCACAGCCAGTGCATGGTCACCTGAGCTAGCTTAGCCCTCAGCGACAGATGGAAAGAGAGCGGGAAGAAGGAGAGCCTGGGAATAGGGCCTTCAGCTCGGCTCTTCAAGAAACTTCCCCGCCCAGCGACTCTGCTGGCTCAGGTACAAGATTCACAGGTTTAATTTCAGTGGTTCTCTTCCTACTAACACCTTATTTTAGCCCAGACATGCTGCAACATACTGTGCACTTACTGCGCCAGCCTGGGCAGGGTGAACATGCTCAAAGTGTACCGCTGAGAAAGGAGAGGACCTCATCATGGAAATGATACTGAAGACATACTAAGAGGAAGAGTGCTCAAAATGGGGCAGTAAAGGATGACATGCCAATTAGGGACTTCGAACGTACACCAGCATCTCCCAAAGAGGGACTACTACTAAATTTTTGTATTCATACCTCCAAACCTATGCTTCAGCAGCCTGAACAGGAAGATCATTTTGAAGGCTATAAAGACTACTTCCCTTCTTCTCCAATCTGGACCTGCTTCTTCATTTACTGATTTTTTAAGGTAGCTCAGCTTCCATCTCTGTTTCATGGCTTCTAATTAACTTATTTCTCATTTTAAGTATTTACAGCTTGGGAGTAGAAAAAGCAAAGGGATAGGTGATGAGCAGAAGGAACAAAAACTGGCTGTGCTGGGGGCGCACTCCAGGAGCTGGACCACCTCACCTGTGGGCAGGATGGAAAGCAGCCAGGGGATGTCTCCTTCCTGTACACGAAAATGTGATTGCTTTCCCACCAGATTGCGGCTGTGTCACACCTACCACGCAGTGACCCAGAGCACCCCTGCCACACACACAATTAAATTCTGTCAAGCCACTACTGACCACCCCTAGTGCACAGCACATGGCACGCTTTAATTTAGCATTAGCAAAATACCAATAGCCCCTGGAGAGACCTGGATTTAATTCTACTCCAAAAATATGTTCACTGTACTAGAAGCAAAGCAGCAACAGTGAATAATAATTATTAACTGTCAGCTCTTTGAACATTTTCATACCTATACCAAATGTCTTAGAAAGGATAGCTCCTCTTGCCCAACAGGAATGCCAGAAACAGTATTTTTCTGAAAAGGAAGACCGTTTCAGATTGCAGATGTTAACTCTACATTTTCTTTCCAAACTAGTCARATTCTGGAAGCAGAAGAAACAAAAATTCAGTGTGTAAAACTGCAGCTCAAATATTTTTAGCAGCCCAGCAAATCCTCTTGCACACATTCTTGTGAGCAAAAAAACAGATCTGCTGTAAGGCACAGCATGTACCTCATGGCAACAGTGTAGATTTATGTTTCTGCTCTCTGGGAAGTCAATGCTGTGTAAAAGGATATGACTGGCTTTACAGATGAAGGTAAAATCTATTGCCCTGAAACAGACTGAAAATGGAAAACAGATCTAGAAGCCTAAACACACAGAGTGATCAGAAGGGGTTGAGAGGTAGGATACACCACCAGTGATTTATACAGTTTAAATAGCAGAGTCGATGCCTTCCTCCTCCATTTGACAGGTTCTCTTTTTGCTTTACATTTTCCTTGCTTTTCAGCCCTTTGGAAACCTCACTCACGAGGGAGAAGATGTCACATTTCCCCTGGAACGAAATTGGCTTATGACACATTGTATAATTCCAAAAATACATAATGCATTAATTTGACACACTCCTGTCATCAGGACCTTAATTTCTAGTATCTTCTTTTCCAGAAACAATTAAAAAATTTCTCTGCCTCAGCCACCTAATCGTATCACTTTAAGAGGGAGAGTTTCTTCCCACTGACCCCAAGATCCTTCACATGGGAGATTCCCAGACCTCTGGGGGAAGGTCTGCTTGAGTCTCTTGCTGAGGGTACTATGTTCTCATCCTAGCAAGTGACTACTAGTGAGCTGTTTTTCTCAGCCAACACTTTGTATTTTAATTCCTATCTTTTCTTGACTAATTTCCCCCCTCTTTTTCTGTGCATTAGTTTTCCCCCTACCCCTGTGTTCCCATTAACTCTTTCCTTTCACCTTGGTTTTGCTCTCTGGACCTGTGTCCCCCTCTTCTTCTTTACCACCAAACTACCATGCATGCTACAAATTATGCAAAATTTTGCAAAGGACTACAGCTATGATTTCTGTGCAATACTCTACAACTTTAGGAATGCTGTCTGGCAACTGTTGAGGTAGATCCCTAAAACTTAAATGGGGCATATTCTGTAAAATAGGTGTGCTTCTGCTATATAAACTTTATGCCCTCCTACCTTCTCTAGAATTACAGCTGCTTCTCTTTCGATGTAAAAAGGCAGGGGTAGAGCAAGATAGGATATCTGGATATACTGAWATGCTTTACAGTATCTTCTGGTGGACAATTAAGTGTAGCCCATGGGTTGGAGAACTGTAAGAGATCCACCTGCTCACAGGTTTGTGACTTTTCTGGTGAATTTTAGGAGTTACCATCTCAGGTAAGTTGCCATGTCACCTTCATAACAGACCTCACCTGGTTAAATATTACATATCTCTTCCAGAAAGCAGAAGAATTATTGGCAGAACCAGTATTAAAATGCAACAGATTCTTTTTTTCCTGCTTCCCGTTAACACTGAGCTGCCCCTGCAGTGACCTAAGATGAAGGGACAGCTGAATAGGAGGGGATGGAGACACAGCACTGTCAATGCCACCACAGGCAGTATTGTCACAATCTGACCCAGCATCTCTCTTTCCCTGATGTCCCTCATCATGCAWCTTTTTCTCATCCTCCACCCCCAATTGTATGTATATACAAATCAAATGACCTGGTGCTATGTTTTTCCACAGAATGTCCAAAAGTCAAATTCCCTAGTTTCAGAGTTTGATGGCGCACAGAAAAACGGGAGCAGACCCCAAAAACCAGAAACCCAACCGAAAGTGTAGACTGACGTTGCTGACATGAGTCTTGCCTCTCTAAATCAGCCCTAAATTAAAACATCAAAAGGAAAGGATGCTTCACAGAGATACAAATACTGGTAATTATTTTTCATAGCCTTCAATACATAGCCATTTGCACTTGTGAAAGACAATTACAAAACATTATTCTGACTCTAYGCATCACCAAATCAAAACAGTGAATGTAATGTACCAGCCTACTCCCTTTGCACTGCTCTCTCTGACTCTGCAGAGATGTCTGGGAAAAACACAAGCCAATATTCATAATTTTAAAGATTCCCTTTCTGTGTTGTCTCCCACTCTTTTTTGTTCAATCCCTGCATTGTCTTATCATCGGAAATCAGAGCACCATTCACTGCCATGAAGTTGCATATCCTGGACATAAAGGAAAACCAAATCTCCCCTTTTTGGATCAAATCCCTTAGATGGGAATATCGCCTAAGTGAAAGGAGCCTGGCTGAGCCGTTTAAGAGGTCAGGAGGCAGGGGATGGTACAGCAATCCCACGGTTTCTGGATGCAAGTTCAGGAAAGAGAAAGCAAATGCAGGTGCCAGTAGCTGCTGAGGACACCTATGAAGTCGCTCCATGGCATTGCACACGTGGGCCAAGGCTAATCTTACTTTTCCTTCCCACATGCCTGGGCAAGCAGCCATGCTAAATGGACACAGCACTGGCATGGAGACTCAGCTCTGAATGTGCTCTTTATACCATATATGTTGGCCAATTCAACCAAAAATATCCCCCAATTCTGCCCAGCACCAAACAAATGAATGGAGCTGAAGGGCCACTGCCAGGTTGGAGAAAATGGCCCCGACTTGGGCAAGCAGCTCTAAAAGAAAGAGGCGGAAAGGCTGGAAGATGTGTCTTCATAGGGTCAAACAGACTCTTAGCCATGTCTCTCCTGAATTTGCATAATCCTTTGCACAACAACGCATGTTTGACACATGATATTTAAAAAACATTTAAAAAAAAAAGAAAGAAAAAAATCTTTTTGCAGATTAAATTAGTAAAGCTATGAAGGCTAAAAAACTTCAGATTATAGATTTTACCCCGGCCTACTTCATTACATACCTCGTGTGCAAATTTATTACAGGAAAATGTTACCTAATTGAATTTATAATGCTTTGATTTTTTTTTTGTTAACTTATGTAATTAAAAATGTCTCAATTTATGTAATTTATTATGGCATGACCATTGTTAATGAAGCTCACAAAAGGTACTTTTGGAGAAATTCATGCAAAGGAGATGAAGCAGAGCAGAATGAGGGATTATGTTCTCAGACTTCTGAGGCAAAGAAGCCTGAAATAAATGCAAGTTGTGAGTGTTTGGAGCAGAGGGTGTATTCATTGTGGTTTTTTCAGACTGCATGCTGATTGCAGAAGATTAACATAAATAGGAATTGTTATTGCAGATTTTTTATTCTTCCTAGGAAATCCCTTGAATATAGGAAGCACAGAATAAAAAATGTGAAGATGCTGTACTACAGCATTGTAACTTTTGTTCTATTCTTTTTTGTGTTCTGGACATACCAGAAGAAACATAAATAAAACCATTCATCTTCAGGCCTCGAAGGAAAAACACCACTCCTTCCTGGTAACATGACAAAACATCTAGACGTAACCTCACTGCTCAGCAGTGAGCATTTTGGCACATTCCCTCCTCCCTCCCAAAAGTGCCCTCAGACTTTTTAGGAGGGAGGTTATCCTCCAGAGCCTATGTGGCCTGCAGCTAGAACCACAGTCAGTACAATAAAATTCATAGTAATTAACAGCTTTTAAGATCCTTGCTCCTCCATTCACAACAGCAAATTGGACACATAAATAATTCACAAGTAATTTTGATATTTCCGACTCCCTTTCTACATTAAGCAATGGCAAAATTTCCATTCAGTCTGGGAAAAAATACACAAAACTCTTCTTTTTTAAAATTTTCCAAAGAATAGAAGTAGCTAAAAATGTCTAACGACAGTACTGGAGGTGTGTATAATACATCTCATCATATCTCCTGCTTCACTTCCTCACTTCTCATCATTTGCTTTCTTGTCTCAGTAGGATCACAATGCACAGAAACCAAGAAGAAACATAAATGGCTCAGGTCAGGGCTTTTTGACTGTAACTTCAATCTGCTCAGGTCTATCACTGCAACACTTTTTTAAAGAATAATTATACAGTTATTCAAGCTCTTCAGTTATTTGTGGGCCAGCTGTATGAAGTATCCTCCACACTCGCAGAGATGAGGGGATGARGCAAAGATGCTGTGATCAGTACAATATCTGCCTACAGGCTGAACATTATTTCTTATGGTTCTGCATTAAACATGAATCAAAAAGGTCATGTGGGCCTTCCCATACAGCAACATACATCTCCACATGCGCTACGTTTCGCCGTCACAAACGGCAGGGTAGTCAGCTACACCACCACGGGCCAGACCCCAGAGCTTCACCCCACTGCCTGGAGACCAAGGGRGTGCGAGTGTCTTCCCTTTACGTTCCTCAGCCCTGTGCTTGCTCCGTACTGGATGGTGCCAGGAACGTGTCAGACCTAAACCCAGTTTTCTTGGGCCAGGAAGGACAATATCCTCTGCTGCCTGGGACTCGCTGTGCGGCAGGGCTAGTGTCCACCAAGATGGACCCGGGACTCTTGAGTACCTCAGCTGCCCAGCCCTGACAGCAGATGGGCCTGGTTCCTTCTCAAAAGAGATCAGCCCATGGAGGAGGATGGTGGCATTGTGACCAGTGGTTTGAATGCTGCCAGGAACCAGAAGCCCAGGGATCACGTCTGTCTCACAGCACAGACACTGCTACGGCGCCTAGCTAAGACAGTTTTAGTAGCGAAYCCTACTGACAACACAGCACATCTCATACTCCAAATCTATCCCTCTATTTCAGTGTTATGAAACAGTATCATCGACTGCAGTTCAGGTACGGCTTTAAAATAACATGTACTAGCGCAAAAACAACAGCCCTGTCTAACATTTACAGAGTGACTTTCAGTGGAGTGGATCTCACGGGACTTCTGAAGTCTTTCCAAGCCAATTGATAATGCCACAGGTTGTCACAAGCATAGCTAAGGGCAGAGTTTGGGTCTCCGTATATATGATTTCTTCTATTCGCTGCCAGCTGCAAGGGGTCAAATGCTGACAGAGCACAGCAGCAACCCTACGTAGCAACGCTGCAGAGGAAGGAAAGCACAGTCTGTGGCAGTGGCAGAGGGAATTCACCACAAGCATAACRCAACCGCTGGGGTTTGAAAAAGCAGGAACAAGCAAAAAACTAAGATAGAAATGCTGTTTCCCCAACACAGAACAGTAGGTTTGCAACAGAAATTTTACCATACTTGCAGGGGGGAGTGGAGGATTTATGGACACAATTACAAATTCTGCAAATCCTTTCCAAAGGACTGTCCTTGAACAACTGAAGCAAGATCCCAATCTCCCAAACTAACTACATAACAGGGCTCAGCAGGAATGAAACGCATTGTATGACTGTCACTTCTATAATTTTGAGCAGAATCTTGTTTTAGTAGCCTGTCAGATGACAAGGGTAGATATGAACCCAGTAGATAATACTGAAGTCCCAGAAATAGTTATTTCAAGTATTTTTATATCGCAAGTTAGGAACAATACCTCACTTCCCATTTGGACATATGCTGTGTCCAAATCAGTACGAATAACGTCCATTCTCAAGGTGTTTTCATTATGATTTTGCATAAGTCTATCACGAACTGAGACAGCATGTGCATTATGGACATAAATCTACTATGGCTTACACCCACCTCAATCAAAGCAACTTCAGGGAGCTCAGTTTTATGCAGGTTTACCTCAAATCTTTAAATGTGAGCGATTCTCAAGCAAAAAAAAAAAAAAAAACCAACACAATTCTGATGTTTCCAAAACAAACAGCAACCTGATGACTAATGGGAACACCTCTGTACAACCCTGGTCTCAGATGTGAACCTATGCACACTCCCGTGGCTCCTTCTCCTCCTAAGAATCCCGCTCCACCCCCAGCAGACCCACCTGTCAGCTCCAGCTCCAGCAGGGCTACGGGAGGACCAGCTCCAGGAACCTGCATTGAAAGTCTCTTGCTGCCCTGCTCCGTGTAACCCTGAGCCCACASGAGGCGTTAAGTTGGTGCATGGGAGGAGTCCTCTGTAGCTAACACCTCTAAGGGAGGGGAAAACATAACTTTCAAAAAGCAGCAGCAAAGGGAAGAGAGACAGTAAGATAAAAAGAAAACAGTAAAAAGTTTAGGGACTGTAAACATTCTCATCCGTATCCAAATATTTGCAAGGAAAATTACACAACGTTTACTTTTTATTAACTCGCTCCATTGCTATGCTATAACAAAACATTTCTTCACCCTTGACTGGGAAATGCAGAGGTGCTGTACTTGTTTAAGCCTTTTGAAGCCTCTTCTAATCTATCACCTGAGAACACCTTACCTCCTTATTCAGAATAACTATTTTCCCCTGAGAAAGGAAAGACCTATCCACCTCCCATTTCAGACCTCCTAAGCTCACTCACATCTTCTAAAACTCTTTTTCCTTGTTGTGCCAACATCTCTAATGGACTTTGTTCTTTAAACATCACTTTGGTTCAGAGAAAAAATAGAACAAGGTTTTAAAAGTTGTGGGAAGGAAAAAAAAAAAAAGGAAATGGCTGGCAAGTTAGAGATTTTAAACCCACATTGCAAAATGCCACATGGGACTCTGCCATTGCTGAAAACATTGAAATCTCACCTACCCACCCTCTCCTAAACCATGCCACTCACTAAGGGAAAAAGAATTGAGCACTTTTTCTCAGTAAGGTTTTGGAGAAGACCTCCTGAAGTCCTGAATCACAACCTTGAAGGCCTTATGCAAACCATGACAATTAGAAACATCCTCGACTCACACTGACAATATTCATATTAAAAACTCAAATGGTGGTATTTAGAGTGCAGTAAGCATAACTGAGTTTGGCAGCAGCAGGTACTGAAAACTTGTCATCACTCCTCTTACACCCTAGACCAGCCACCCATCCTATAAAGAAACTCCTCTTTTGTAAAAAAGCCGAGCTCTTGAACAGACTTTTAAGACGACAACTTCTGAGGGAAGCACATTACTGTTGATAGCTGTGAGCCCTTCACACAGATGCCCAGAGACAGAGCTCCTGTCTGAGATGCTTCCCTGGATGATTAGGAGCTCCATGACTTGCCCTTTGTACCAGTGTCCGTGTCTCAGCCCTGACAAATCCCCATGTCCCSTGCGCAACCAAAATGCCCGTTTTCTCTGGGCCCAGGAAAATGCCTCCATCATCGCTGCCAAGAATGTAATTGTAGGCTTAGCGAGGACGTGCTTTAGCATTAGCAGGATGTTTTATCTTTCACCTCTCACCAGAGGTACAAATCTTACAGGAAATACTTCAGCATGTCCTGATCTTTCTGCCCTTTATCTCTTCAGATGAGCCTTCTTACACAGGTATTTTATCTGGTACATCCCTGACAGCTCTTCATAGGCAGYACTTCTCTCTCATGCCGCCCTCAAGCCCAACGAATGTAAGCCCAAACTGAGGAACACCGACTCCATCACATCTGAATTACTGACAGAGGCTGGCGTTTTTGTTTGGTTTGTTTGCGGTTTTTGTGGTGGTGGCGGTGGGTTTTTTCCTGGATGGGCAAGGAAATCAAGTACCTCCTTCAAATGAATGCAGAGCCAAACCCCTAATGAAAAATCAAAGGCTCTCACCAGCAAGGGGAACTACAACACAGCATAAGGATGCAAGGTGAACTTTACAGTGTCCCGCAGAGCCCCTGAAGTAAAAAGGTGTTCCCCAGAGCTGTGGTCTGATGTGGTCGTAGCTGCACCCTGGCCCTGCAAAGACGAGGCTCACGGGAGCCTGCAAACACCCGCTCCCTCCTACAACACTGACATCGCGACGCCAGCACCGCTGCTGCTGTAGGGCAGCAGGGCATSTGACTTCCAGCCCAGTGTTTTCTTCGCCTGTTATCACAGTCGTTGAATAGTAAAATTCTCCTTACTGCATCTGAGGAATATGGTGTTCCTCTCTAATCTGAAAAAGTACAGGCTATGGCACAGGAAGCAGGTTTCAAAAGGTTTACACAGATGGGCTTTTCTTCCCCATTCTGGTGTGAAAAAGATGAAAAGATAATATAATTACACAGTTTTTTTATATATTGAATTTGTTTGGGAAGTGAAGACACAGAGCAYTGACTTTTAATTTCCTTTTTCCAGGTTCACTCTTTATTTAGTAAGAACTATAAAAATTCTTTTGAAAAAGTAATATATTCAAGACTAATAAAATCCAAGTGCAAAATATTTTCAAAGGCAGCTTAGGTATAATTATTCAGTTGTCAAATAAAACCATCTCGTCTAAGTTACACTGGAGAAGGGACAAAGTTTATAGCTAATTTCTCAGATCAAAAGGGGACTATTTCCAGGAGCAAACCTTCTATCCAAGATGCCACTCCAAGAACAGTCAGGTATATGAGTGAAAACAGTGAAACTGAGTACAGTGTCAATGTTACCAAGAAGTCCCACCTCTCACCAATCTCCAATTTTCACTACCATGAACTTTCCACCTCCACACTTAGCCTGCGCCTACTCACATCAACTGACCACAGCAAGCTCAGTATCTGTAATTAAAAACAAACATGTTCTTTTTCTAGATGGCAAGTGCACTTCCCTGATAGCTGATCCTTAGAAATTAAATCTTTCTCTATCAGCTGTGGTATTTAAGTCACTAAAAAGTTACCCTGTCAGTGACCTTTACGTGCAGCTGACTGCTCCAAAATGAAGAAACAACAACATCAGAAGGGCTGAGACCGAATGCTTTTAGAGCTCCATTAGCTCCTGCGTACACACATCACATCTGCACTCACAAAAATATCATTTCTACTACAAACCAGGTATTTATGAAATTCAACAGTCTTTTTAACACCTTGTCTTAAATATTTTTAGAAGAAAGGTAATAATAATATTCTTTTAAAAAACAAATAAAATTGAGGAAACTATGGATGCAGAGGAAATTGAGGCTACTTGGAGTAGTCAAGTGAATGGAAGAACACGTGGTCATGGAATCAGCCCCTCGTTCCCCACTGCTTTGTGTTAATGAAGCACTACTCTGCAARCCCAATACTATTTTAGTCTCCCTTTGAGGAAGCCCAAGTGATTACTCGGGATTCAAAGCTGCAATCCACAGCTTCTAGAACCAGAATTTAAAATTAGCAGTTTTAGCCCACATGACTAAAATTGCTTCATTAAAACAACAACCAACCAAGACACAATAACTCCAGTCAGCAAGACTCCTTTTGGGGAGCCCACAGAAAGGCATAGTTTACCCGCTCTGCAACTCTACAGTAAGAGGAAAATAAAGGACCCATGCAACCTGCAGCGTCCTCATTCACCTCATGTTTTTCTAATGATCCCCCAGCTAACTCAAACATCCATAAACTTTTTAAAGCAATTTACTTATCATCAAAGCATTGCTTGCCAAGTCATGCATGCCACAGTAAAAAAAATATTAAGATGACAGTGCAGGGAGCTGACACTACATGGARAGGGTTTCTCTCAGGGAAGGCGAAGTTCTTTGGAAAAGGGACAGAGTCTGTAAAAGTATGTTTGTGGTGCAGTGATACAGCTATACAGAAAGTCCAAATTGGAATGGTATTTTTACACAAACTTGTCCTGAAATTAATGCAAAATATCTTTTATTGGATCTGATCTGCAGTCTGATTTCATATCAAGAAAGATACTCAGCACGACAGCTTTTTGTATGTAAAAAATAAATACACGTTTGTGAACCAAAATCGGTAGCAAAGGTGTAATAGCAAATATCCCTATGGCGAGCWTGCGAGAAAGAGCCGTTCTCAAACAACAAAGACTGAATGCAAGAGGGTACATCAATTATTGCTGCACAAACCAGGTCAAAAGAACTGCACACAGCTGATATGCTCATAGTTGTTCATGCAGCATGACAATGAGAAGGGCTGAGATGCTATTAGACAATAGAATAGCATGCATTCAATTTTTAACAGATTCATGCAAATATTTTTTTTTTTTGCTCACAACCAAGGGAAGCTGCAATGCTACTGACACTGCACAGTTGACTGTTGTTGTTCAATGTGTTAAAAAAAATCTGCTATAATTAAGGAATTGCTTGGCCTCTGTCCATTTTGTTCCACACTGCTGCCTCACACTTGTTTAAAGAACTGAGAAAATTTGTTGAAAATGTGGCAGATAGTGGGAAAAAAAACGTTAAGCTTGACTGGTTCAAATTAGGCAGTATTTGTACAGATGGAGCACCTGCCGCGACTGGCAAGAAGAACAGTCTTGTCGCTTTGCAAGAAAAGTTTTTGGATCGAAAGTTATTGAAATACCATTTGTATCCATCAGGAATTTTTTCTAAGCCAAAGATTTAGGTTTCTTACATGTCTAAATCCTGTCATCTCCTACTCAAGCTAAATAAGTATTTATGCACGAGAGCTGCCAATAAGCATACCATGTAATTGATGAAAATGATGAGCAGAATACATATACAACGTCCTCTGTCAAAGGGCAAAAACTGTGAAAGGTTCTGGAAACAGAGAATGACCAATACGCTTTCTTAACAGAAATTATTAACCCTTCAGTGACAAAAGTCTGCTTAAAACCAAGAATGGGATCAGAAATCTGGTCTGTAGGGACATGACATGTCAGCTTTGCAGCCTCAATACGTACTTACAGGGAAAGGATTGCCCGTTTACTGCACGCTGTCATCCATGTGCTGCTTTTAAGTTGAAGCTGTGATGTTCTTATTCTATTTGAATTGGTGTGCTTCAGTTATTTGCAGCGTGCAAGAAGTGACAACTGAAGGTCTGAGAAATACTGTGATCTGATGTTTTGGGAGTTGTTTCACTCTAAGTTTGAAGATCCTAGAAAACAACAATTTCCCATTCATATCCCATTTTATATTGTGATGTAGACCATTTTCTTAGAAACAGTTTGGAATCTCTCCTTAAAAAAGCTTTAAAAAAGAGGAGATATCCTTGCAGCAGCAGAGTGAAGATCGATACTCTTATCTACAGAATAGGACCAGGCACACCCAGAAAACAGCAAAACCCGAAAATGAGCACTTAAAAGCAGATCTCCTGTGATATATGCCTTCCCTTTTAGTGCTTGTGCAGATTGGCATCGACACATACTCATGAACAGTAATACTCTATTACAAACTTTGTTAAAAATAGACTGTTCAAAAGTCACCAATTTTCATCTTAATGACTTGGTGTCAACAGCTGAAAACAAGGGCAAAAAGGACGTTTAGAAACACTATGAGACTATTTGAAGGTTGCAATGGCAGTTGTACTCTGTAATATAGTAACAATAAATTAAGTTTAATAATACAGAGGAATAAAGATAAATTTTAAAGACCATTTGCAGTACATCTAGGAAAAAAAAMCAAACAAACAAAAAACAAACTCTAGCCAGACTTGCTACAAGGACTGACCCCTGGATTTGCTGATTCCCAGTCTTGCGAAGTCTCCTGCCTTTGAGTATCTTCCCTCTTCTAGTACTCCTACATTTGCACATATTGAKTCAAGATTTTTGTTCTTGGCAAATACCATTTTTGCCTAGATGGAGGGAAGTGTAACAGAACATGACCCTTTCAAAATAAAATTTCAGACTAAAAAAAGCATTACAGAATCTGTTTTTAGAAGTGTATGAAAAGTTTTTTTTTGTTTTTTTTTTTAAGGTAGGAGTGTATTGAAAACAATACACAAATACTGCTACACAAAGAATTAAAAATAAAAATAATTTAAATATAAGTCTAAATAGATTGTGCCAATTTTCACTACCCAACACAAAATAAAAATGGGTAAAAAAGTCAAGAATTAAAACACCGGTAGCTTAAACTTATTTTGGTCTTAATGTTCATAAGCTGAAGTTTCATCACGAAGATATATAACCACCATTGCTCGCTTAACCGCATATGACCTAGCAAGCAACTTCATATAAAATTTTTGTTGTAGCTCCTCTTCTGAGAGGAAAAAGTACTTGCCTCTGTTCTTAACGGAGGAGGAGTACTTGCATGAACTGAACACTGTACACCCAGTGCTTTTGTTTCTTTTTAATTATAATGCCTTTACAATAGCAAATAGCATAGATTCATTTGAATGTCCAAAGGCTTCACCCTTTTGCTGCAAATTATTCACATGCACATAAAAATGTATACTTTGTAAGTATTACAAAAATACTTTGCATGAAGCAAATTCTGCCAAAGCGATACACATCTGTAATTTAGATAAGGGAAACAACCCTCATATGCTTTTCATGTGTCCCGCTAACTAYCAGTACAAGCATATTAAATACTCAGTCATTCAAGTACTCTAATGAAATGCTGAATACTCACGATCTTTACATACAAAATATCTTCAGTTAGTACACTTGCAAAAGTACGTAACCCAGTTTCGGTAAACTGCAAAAAAATACTCCCTTTAAAATCAACACTACTATTTGTTAGAGGAAGAGGTAACTTTCACTGCAACTTTGACAGAAGAGAAAATGATAACGCCATTAAAACTAACAATATCCACRAAGTCTACCTCTTAAGACAGCCTGTCACTAAGGCATGCCACCTTTAAAAACACATGCCCTATTAACTGAGGTTGTRTTTCCGAAGGATGAAGCAGGAACATGAAGTGACCCCCAGGAGAACACTGTGTGTCAGACTTCCACAATTTGAGTAAAATACAGGTTGTTACATAAGCACTGCAATATACAGATTTATACAGATAATATTTTCCAATTGAAAACTCCGCAGAAATTTTAAATCCATCCCCTGCCCCTCTGATCCCTTCTTGTCCACCTTCTACTTTCTTTATGTATTGTTTCCCTTTCCCAACTTTCTTTGTATTCTATTTGTCTCTCCTTTTACTGTCACTTTATAACCAGACTTTTCATTTATTGTTCCTTAAATAATTGAATAGTCTCCATTTGCTTTCCTGCTTCCAAGCCAGAGTAGCATCCCATTTATGTGCTATCACTCACTTCCATCACCTTTCACTTTCTCCTGTTATCATATCTTTATAGTACTATTTGGCAGGCAGAGATCAACTGTTTTCTTCTTCTCCAAGGGTAAGTTAGCAGCTTTATGAAACTGTTATTAATGTAGGACAAAATTAATTTAACACACACACTAGCTACTTGAACTGAACCTGAAAAGCAGAGGTAAACCTTAATCAAGTACATCAAGATCTGTAGTGCTAATTTTCATCCCTGTTTAAGTAAAAATTCCAATTATCCAGTTCAATCCATCTCTGAAAAGGCTTTTTACCAGCCCCATTTACTCGAGAGGCATTTTTATCTCCTTTCTATCTGTGGAGCTGAGACATAAAAAGCCAAGTTCCATCCCTCAGCAAGGCTTCTAGTCTCACTGAAACCAACCAAAACATCTTTTCTGAAGCCCCCTGGCAAGCCCATGGCACAGCAGAGAGCCAAGCCAGAGGGCTATGGTGCAACCCCACCGACCCCTTCACCCTTTGGGAAGTCAAACTACCCAGTTCAGCCACTACCTTTCTCCTTACTGTCTTTTACTTCTCCCTATTTTGAGGGCATCTGGTCKTCTTCATCTCTTCCCATTTCTCTCTCTCTCTTTTTTTCATCCCTATAAAAGTTCATACCTTCTACAGAAAGAAACCCCATTTTAATTCAGCTACCATTGCCTTTTCCTTGCTGATGGAAAGCAGAACTCAGGAGCTGTGCTGATCCTTATGGTAAAAGGTTTTTCCCAAGTCCAGTGTTGAAAGTCAGTGCAGAAAGAAGCCAATTTTAAAAAAAAATCTGCTTGCTGAAGGTACTCAATAGACCATTTAAATATCCAGGGGGAAAGGAATAAAAGTTACTTTCTTGTTCAGTAGCAGTAAGCATTGTGCTTATTCTTCAAAGTTCAAACTAAGTCTCCATAGCCAGTGCCGGCTACAAATGCTGCTTAGTCTATAGGGGTAAGCAGTGCAAGTCATCAATGGCAAGTACAGACACAGACACGAATTACACCCAGAAATCTTCACGAAGCAGGAGTATGCATCTTTAATCATTGTGAAATAATGAGATCCCCCTCCACAGTGGGTTTGGCAATTGTTTACCTAACCCATGAGCTCAGATGAAGCAGCGAGAAAAACCGATACCACATCATACTGCGTTTTCTCTGGGATGCACCTACATGTCCATAGTACATCCAGACTAACAAACTGCACCAGAACAACGGGAGCACAGAAACTACTTTATGAMAACAGCTGGATTAAAACTAGAAGCAGAGATTTAAATTCACCAGCAGAGAACAGCTCTAAATTTGATGCTACTTCACCCACAGCACATTGGATGTAAGAGTAGAAGGCACACCTTGTTCATGCATGTATTTACAGACTGTAAGCCATTCAAAAATACTTACTGAATGTGCTGAGAAATTCCTATATCCTTAATGCTTGTAGTTTCCATAGACATACTGACATTTGATTCATACCAGCACTGAAGTGCTCTACCAGAACTGCACTTTCCGAAGGTTACTTTTAGTAAATAAAATAATATTTTAAAAGGCTTGGTCAAACAAGCCAAGGTAAATGCTACGTATTCCATGAACTCAAATAATTTATTCTTGGSTCAAAATACCATCATTTTAAAATAAGGTTCTGTTTAGCATTATTATAAGTTTCTAAATTGCATAGCTTCATAAGAGTTTTCCCTAAATTTACGAACAAATTTTATTGGATGAAGCAAAATTATAAAGATTATTTTGCTAGCCACAGAACACTAATTTAATCTGCATTCGCAAGTGAGGGCTGATCCAAAGACCATGCATGCAGATGACAAGGACAATAGTTACATGTAAATCCTGTAAGTCATCGCAAATGCAATATTCTACTGAGAAAAAGTACCTTCCTTAGTCCATCTTCTGATTAACTGAAATGGTAACAACAGATATTTCTACATATATTCCTGCTTGCTTAGATTATTCATTTCATTAAAAAGTTTAAAATCTTCCTGCCAGTGAGCCACATATCCCTTGTGTTACTCTCATAAACATTCCTAGTGAAGTGACAGGAAATATCCTTAAAAGAAAGATTCATAAGTGCCTTATTATTTAACTGAACATCTAAAGGTGATTCTGTAATAAAGCAATAAATTTTCTCTGGGTTTAGACATCCAAGTTAGCACTTCTTAGTAAGGCTGAATTTTATAAATTTCAGTTCTACTTCTTGGAGGTTATTTCTTGAGCTGACACATTGTGCGTTTTCTCTGAAGTTACTCTTAACRCAGCTCCAGTGTGAGCAGGAAGCTTCCTACCTCCCCAAAGAGTTGAAATATGGACCCTGTAAAGCACACGGAAGAGACAAATCACAAATGTATCCTTAAATTAAGCCTTGCTATTCTGTTTATCTGTGGCAAAGCTCTCATGGACTTTATTAGCACAGGACTGGATCCAGAGCACGAACTTATATCCCTATTAAATGATACCTCTTTTTCGATTAATCTCTCATTTGAGTCAAAACACACTGATTTTTGACAGCTGCCGATACAATCCTCCTTCTCATTCACCCAGGCCCTGATCTCCGAGATACTGAGCAGCTTCAACTCGCCCTAAGGCAATGGAAAACTACAATCACCCACGGGAGCTCATCTTAGTTGAAGATCTAAGTCTACAACCGAAGCTGGAGCAAATTTTACAGCAGACCTCAGGGAAGGCAAGATCAGGGCTCAGTGACCCAAGCAGCAGTAGCTGAATAAATGTAAGAGATCTGGACTTAACCCCAAGTTCTTCTCCTACTGAAGTCACAGACCTTTCATTAGCGCCAACGGGCGCATCCCCACGTAGTGCCGTATGTTGGAACTATCTGACAACGGGCCCAATCCTGCTATCTTGAGTCGTCAGAGTATTACCTGTAGGAGTAATGCCATAGAAACCCACGGCAACTTGCACAAGTAAGGGCTGCAGAATCAGCTAAGTAAACACACTTGTTATAATTAATTCCAAGCAATTTTACTATTTAGAAACTAAACCAGAAAATTAGACTCTGAACATAGCAAAGGTTTTGCAAATTAGTTCATTCTACAGCTTAAATACTTTCTTTACCTCTAAATCAAACTAGAAGCSCATTGTATGCCTGTCCTTTTTAATTAAATTACTAAGAATAATATCAACGGGTAAGCCATATGAACACTGTTGTGCTCTGTACCAAAGCCTTCAAGCTACCCCTTTCAGTAGGGTGTGACACACACCTTGCAATTTAAATGTACAAATTATTAGACAGGTTACCACAAGAAGAAATTGTTGCCAGTTATTTTTCAGCATTCAGAAAAAGGCTATTCTAGTCAGAGTTTTCAGCTCTAAAAGTACTCATTCTCCTTTCCTTGCCAAATCTGTAACATTTTATCATGGTTATTATTTTTTTAAATAATTACAATAATCTCTAAAGCATTAGCTTATTTCCTCATTTTCATATATACGTAAATACCTCTGGGCTCACTTCTTTGAAAGGAGCACTAAATGTTGTTTGCCTGGTTTTCATTCTGACTCTTTAAGTAGTTTATTCATGCTTTTCAAGTTATTTGGCTGGTTTTATACTGTAATCACACCATTTCTGCTGTCTAGGGACATTCAGAAAGACTAGATGATAAGCTGCAGCCTGAATCACTTTGCGATTTTCTAACAGATACTCTAAAATCTTCTAATTTTTGAAGGCAGAAGCCAAGAAGGAAAGAAAAATTGCCGCTGGCACATCTGAGACATTCTCCAAATTTTTGGAGAGGGAAATTTTGGACGTGTAGATTGCCAGAAAGGCGAGCGAAGAGCCTGCAGCTTCCACACACGCACACACACACACAGAGTACCCAGTACCCGGTTACTGCAAGCGACCATGACATTTCTGTGCGGGCTCTAAGGTCGCGGCCGTGCCCTGCTCGGGGCGCCGGGCCACCGCGAAGCCTCCCCGTCGCCGCGGAGCCTCCCGCCGCCGCGGGACCCCCCGCTCCCCCGTCCCCGCGCCGGGCCGGGGGCGCGGCGCACCCCGCCGAGGCTGCGCCCGCCCAGCTCGCCGCGGGGGCTGCACCTGCCACCCGGGGAGCCCCCGCGCCACCCGCTACGGTCCCGCCCGGTGCCTTACCGGGCAGCAGGGGCGGGCGGGCGGGCGGCCCGGGGCGGTGCAGCTCACCTGGGCGCAGCAAGCACCGCCGCTGCAGCCCGGCTGCCGCCCGCTGCCATTTGTTGCTCGCGTTCAGAGGCAGCTGCCCTCTCCTCCCCATCACTGCCATCGCCGCCTGCTCCGTAGCAAATGGTCCTGGTAGGTCTCAAAGTGGAAAAATTCCACGGCAACACACACGGCGTCTTCCYACCGCTCCCCGCCTCCGCCTCCCCCTTTCCCGCTCCGCGCCCCGGCCGCCGACTGCATGCTGATCAGCGCGACCTCCGGCAGCCCGCCCCGCACACGGCCGGGGAGCAGCACAGCGGCCAGGCGCCTCGGAAACGGAGACATATGGGGGTGCACTGTTTCTTCCTCCCCCTTTTCTGATGCTGCTTCGGTACAGGATCGGGGGGCGCGCGTCTCAAATCCCTCGCTTGCTCCCCTTGATTCCCACCCCACCGCTACCTCGGCGGAGCCCAGAGCCCGTCGCCCGCCCAGCACTCCCGGGGCGCCGGGAGCTCGCCAGCACGGGCTGGGGGGGGAGAGTATCTCCGCTGGCCCTCGCCGATCAGTGCTGGGCAAGGTGGCACGGCGGTAGCCCCTCGGCGGCAGCAGCCCTACTCGCCTCCCTCCCTCCCCGTCGAGTTTCCTCCCGGCGGCACCGGCCCCCCAGCGCGGCCGCGGGGCCCCGCAACTCACATCGCGGAGCGGCGCCTTCCCGCAAAACTTCGCGGCGTGCCGCTCAGCTCGGCGCGGCCCCAGCGGCGCAACAGGCAGCGCAGCCTCACCTGGCGCGGGGCCGCCGCGCCATGGGAGCGACGGGCGGAGCCTGCCGGCGGCGCGGCCGGGCCCGGGCGCAGCCACCGCCCGCCAGCCCTGCTGCCTCCGCCGGGCGCGGGCCAGGCGGCTGTGCCTGCCGCGCCGCCGCTCCCTCCTGCCCCTGCGCTGCGGCTGCAGGCGGGCAGGCAGGGAGGGAGGAGAGAGCGGGGCGGGGAGGGTGGGAGGGAGGGAAGGAGGAGACTCCCCTCTCGCTCCCACGGCACAGCGGGGAGCTGCCTCCCCCGGGAGGGGTGGAGGTGCCCGTGCCTCCCCGGGACTGATTTTGGCTCTCACCCCCTAGCTCTAGAGGCAGAGTCGGGGGCCGCCTCGGCAGAGGCTGGTGCGCGGGGAGAGGCGCGCTCTCTCCCGCGGGGTGCGCAGCCGCCCGCGCCGGGGGCCGAGGGAGAGCCCTGTCTGCCGGGGGCACCGCCGGCCCACGGCGGGCGCGGAGTGCGTCCAGAGGGTGCTTCTGCTCTCCCCAGTGCCTTCCAGGCTCCACAGCAAAATATGAATAAGGTTAATTGTTTTGCCAATCCGAACGAAAAGCTATTAATGCCAGCRTATAATACTTCATTTGGCAAACTTGCTACTGCACAGTTTTTGCTACAGTAGGTGAACTTACCCTGCACCCAACCTAACCAACCCTTTGAACTGGTCTTGCCGAGAACCAGTTATGCAGACCCTGCTTTGGGTTTACCATGATTCTTGCCAGGGTGACCTTCTCTGAGAGGTGCTTCTGTGAAATGTGCTATGTTGCAGCAGTTGCATGGACTGTCAAAATACAGGCTAGAAGGAACACCACCAGTTGGTTGCCTCTCTCACTCAGACGTGCATTCTGTTGTGCACGTTTCTGCTCTGGCTCTGCAAAGTAAACTTTCTATTTACCTTGTGCAGCAAAGGATTCTGTTGCCTGTCTCCAGTTGAGAGCACCTGGGTAGAAGGGTTTTAGAAAGATTCATCTTTGCTTGGGAACTTGTTTGCTTTAAGGTGAAAGCTGCCTAAGATGCTACATGGAACCGAAAATGAATTGGCTTGGATTTCCTCAGGGCTTTTTTTGCCTCTAACTATACAAAACTCTTTTATCTCCATATAGGCCATTGTTAAAAAGAAACTGCTGGGTCAGAAGGACTACTGCCATTGCCACAGATAGGTGGTCTTTTTCGGGGGTGAAGCAGGAAAAACATGCAACTAATACACTGCTAAATGCCATTCTCCATCATTAAACCTCAGTCCTGGGAGTCTCTACCCAAGTAAATACTTACCTCCCTGAGTAATCTGTCTGAATCGTATCAGCAACATAAGGTAGGAGCAGGCCTTTGTATTATACCRAAACCTGTTTTTTTGCTCCTAAGAATATTTTTAAATTCGCTCATGAACACTTTTATGTATGCCTATCATTTTACATTCTTATTAGTATAAGAGGAAATATAAAATATGAAAAAACTTGATAAAAATCACTTTTGTCAGTTCCTTACACACTCCTCACACTGACTGACTCAACCCAGCTTTGAAGACAGAATCAGTTAAAAAATAAAAACCTAGTACATGAGCATGCATTCCTGTTCACAATGTGTTGGATCATATCACAAAGCCAGTGACCAGAAGCAGCCATGACTGGACTGCCAGCCTTGTATTATTTGGCCTCATATATAATGAAAATCATTTCAATGGGAAATGATTTTCAGGCTTTGTGAGTTTTATTCCTTTAACTGAAACCGACTCAGATTCATTTTAAGGTAGAAAAATATTAATCATTGCTTAGAACCCAATATCTAATGTGCAGGAGCCATTTCTTCAAATTCAGCTTGTGTTTAAATTTTCACTGTTCAGTATATAGGCATCTGACGACTGGGTATAGCACCCAGGATGGATGCATTTGGTTGCTCATATCCACAATACTAATATTCATGAGACAAGCGTTGCAAACGTCCTTGGAGTGGCTTGCTGCTGTTAAATATTTTTTTAATGAAAAAGATTAGCAGATCTGCTTTTATTTGGCTCAACAGTTAAAAAAAAAAAAAAGTTTATTTGATTAGATAAAAATGGATGTCTTCCATGCGGTAATTTTCCTTTAAAATTGAACTGCTAGTTGTACTTTGTGGAATGAACCATCTGCATAGTTAAATATCGTAACAATGTAAGGGAAGACTGATCTTAGCTTGCATAACTTAACTTACCGCATTAGCCATGATGTTATTCATCCTCTTGATTTAAGTGTGATTGCTTGTGTTAAGGAAAAAAGAACCTCACAAAAGATAGAAATACTTATTTTTGTTGTTGAAATTGCAGCTTATAAAAAGTTTTTTGACTAGCTGCACATGAGTTGCTGGTTTGCAGGTTTGTATTCAAAAACTCACTCCTGAGAGCAGCTAAGCATTTATAACTTAAGTTGAAATTAATGGGTGTTTAGTATATATTTGAAAGGAGAAGAAAGTATTTTTTCTGGGGAGAATTACTGTGAAGGGATGCACAGCTACTTGCTGTTAAAAATGTCACAGGTTTTTAAGAACTGAAATACAGCTGATGTCATGCCCCCCCTCAGTTGGCTGTGTGTGCAGTAGAAAGAATATATTATTGTAGATGGAAGAAACTTCTTAGCTCCATGAACAAACCCACTAGCAGATTTGCTCATTAGCTTATTGGCATCGCATGTCCATTTTACATGATAAGTAGAAGTGAAAGGATTAGTCCTCTGTTAGGAAGGAGTATAAGTTTAAAGGATAAGGAGAAGGTCATTTGGCTGCCCTCAGGTAAGAAAGGAACTGCTAATACTTGCAGACTTCTACACATAGTTATGAAAATTAGGGAGCATAAAATAATAGGTGATACAAGATGGTTCTTAAGTTTACCTCATAAAATAATTTTGATAAGTGTTTATAAATATTTAAAGGCCCAGTACTGCCAACCTTTACACAGTTTATTTTTTCGAATGCAAAAAACCCTACATAATTCAGTGAGACTGTTTGTGAGTAAGGGTTATTCATACAAATAAGACTTTACAGGATTGCAGCCTTAAAAATTTATAAACATTAACAAAATATTTCAATGGCTAAATTAAAGAATCATCTGGGACCATCTATTCCTTTAAGCTTCCCAGATATTAATAACTTTGTACAAAAATCAGCAAAGAATACCACTTCCTCCAGTGCTGAGATAAACTGAGTGACCTTCTCCTTATCCATCAACTAATAATCCTTTTACTAGGGGATCAGTTCTTTTCATAGCTGACAATGGTATGAAATTCATATTCTAGATGTAGGTACATTAAAGAACTAAGTCTCGCAACAGTCTTACCACTAGAAGCATGTGCTTAGGAGTTTAGAGGGAATATTTCTTCTGTTCATGGGCCTGAGTGTGATTTTTTTGTAGAGGACAGTGCAAAGTGTGTCAGCAGCACATTCTTCCTGGGATTACTCCGTGCTCAAAAGGAGGAACATGCAGGGCCCAGAGCAGTAGTCTGCATTGAGCCACAAAAGCAGCAAAAAGCATGAAATTTTGCATCCTGGGAATACTAAAAGCAACACAAACAACAGTGTTCACACTATAGCCGTGTTCCTAGATACCTGCTTCTGCTGTCTCTCTAGGCTTGATGGTGCCAACAGTCTTCATGTTCCTCTCAGCCCATAGGCACTGCATGTATAGGTGATGAGGTTGTGCCCCAAGAAGATTAATAATGGAGAAAAGCCATCTTTGCAGAGGGCCAGTACAAATCTTCTGTCTCTCTTAATCTCACTTAAGCCCTGTGCTAGCAATGTGTAGACCGTCTTGATTTCTAAGCACTGCTACTCTCACAAGGGTTTGAGGACTGGGCCTTAAASACTCTCTTCAATAAGTACCACTAGCTTCTGTTTTCCTGTATTTGACAGGTTCTGTCATTTTGAAAGATCTCCCTTTTTTTACACATAGTCCCTTTTCTRTGTAGCGAGGATTGCACTGTATTACAGAAGAGAGTTTCTGGTTTAAATAACAGAAAATCCTTAGTCTATCAATAATTCATTAGCTTTGAAAGAGAAATGGCAGTTGTAAATAAACTCAACTAGTTCAGCTCATACTCCACCTAGCTCTGATTTAGAGAAAAAGATAAGTAGGGAAGTATATTTTTCTGCTGTGTGCCATCCATTACTTGAAATTGGTGGTTTGGGCTGCTCACAAGATACCATGCATTTCTGGGATACTTAAATATTAGAAAAAGAACCGGAGAATAAGTATATTTAATGCTAGTCAAAACAGGTTAGTGAAAGTTAGGTCTTGTCAGACACACTTGTGGAATTTTTGGTTATTAACAAGATTTATATAAAAGATTACAGGTCTGCATGAGAAAAGCAGCCGTATTGATAGGACGTACTTGGATTTCTGCAAGGCAGTTGACTTAATACCACATGACATTTTGATTTAAAGTCTTGCATTACATGGAATTAACAGGTCACCCATTACAAGGATTAAGAAGTGTCTCGCTGACAAATTTCAAAATGTAGTCTTTTAATGGGGAGGTTTCATTCAATGTGGAGAGCTTTCCCAGSAGAATCAGAAACAATCTTCACCTAATACTATTTTATATTGTTTTCAGTAGGCCATGAGATAAAATCTTTGCTTTAAAGGCTTGYATATGACACAATGTATTTTAGCACAGTAAATAAAGAAGATATATTACTTCTGCAGTGATTTGATTTGGCTAAATGATCACTGTCCAACAAGCAGCACACTAAATTTATTTTACTACAGTCAAATGCAAATTAATACCTCTGGGAACCAAAAGCTTGTAGGAATGGACACTGTCTCAGAGAGCAGAGACTCAGGGAATGATAAAAAGCGATTACCCTAGATAATCACCCCTAACGTGAGATCTCAGTGCAGTGCTGTGGAAAGGACTCAGCACAGTCCTTGCACGTTTCCAAAATATCAAGCACAGTTCTGGTGYTTGCACTTCAAAGAAGATGAGAAAATATTGGAGAAAATCCAAATATTTTGCGAGTCAAGCACAAGTCTTGAGATGAGGGGCTTAAAGAGCTGGACATATTCCACTTACTCAAGGAAAGGTTGAGAGTATACAGGGAACAGATAACAGATAGCGGTGAGCTTTTTCACTCTTGCTGACAAAAGCACAACTAAATCCAGTGACTGGAAGTTTAAGGTTAGATGTAATCAACCTTGAAATCAGATGCAGTTTCCTAGCAGTAAAGGTAATTAAACTCTGTAAAAGCTTACGAAGGGAGGTGGTGCACTCATTATTGCTTGATCTTGTCCTAAAAACTGGCTGTCTTAAATACGGGCTTTACTTCAGCTTCTGGGAGAACTTCTAATGGACAGAGCAGCCTCAAACAGGGAGGGAAGGAGGGTCATGTCAGGCTAGATCCCCTGGTGATCCCTCTAGCCCTGCATCCATTAGAATGACGCATCTGTGCGACTTCTTCCATTATGGAAGATGGCTTGAATTACACCCTGCCCACTCAGACATTTGCAGGTTGGCATTAAGGTAATGAGTATAATCAAATCCCATACTTGAGAGCTCCAGTTGGCTGCCTACAGTGGCGAGGAAGAATCCCTTCTCCACTCCTCCCAGAGGATATTTGGCCTCATATATTCTGCAGTAGAAGTTTTTGACTTCCCTTGAAGCATGTATTATTTATTTTGCTGTAGCCAGAAGAGAGTAAACCAATGCAGAAAATTATCTTAGACATCTGATGCTTGGGTCTGAATTAAGCCAAGTCCAGGAGCAGTAGAGATTTTTCTAGCTCAGATTGGCAAGGATGGTGGAYTTTTTGCGTGGATTGTTTCTGTGATTGTCTGGGCATGTCACGCCTAATCAGTTCTCAAGTATTGCAGGGATCTCAGGTACTGCTTTAGACACATAACAGTTTGGTTTCTCAAGGACTAAAATACTATGGGCTAACGAAAGTAATTGTCTCAACCTTGAGGTACATGTATAACATTTAATAGYCTCTGATACACACGACATCAGACTAGACAATCTGATGACCTCTCTTGGCCTTAAATTGTGAGGAAATGTAAAGCTTGTACATAACATAATAGCAGCCCTTACTTTTCCGGGGCTCCCAGGAATACAAGTAGTTACACCGTGAGCCACAAGCGCCAAACAGTCTCCGGTACCACTGGTCAGGGAGAGACAAACCCATGGAGAATTCAAAAACAAAGCAACTCCCACCATAATTAAAAAAGACACCAGCACAAAATATTGCCATTTGCTTGCAGGTCTTTGCCTTGCATGYGTGGGAAGAACTTCTCAGAGGTACCTGCCTTTAGTAGGAGAGACCTGGCCTCACAGCTTCTGCCATCCGTAGTCCCTTCCTGCCTATGCTGATAGGACAGGACTRCAGGACAGCCAGACAGCTTGGTCATGGAGAAGCCCTGTTGAAAGCAGGTTTCTGCAGACTTCCAGCCCTAAGCTATGAGATGTTTCATCTTTTGTGACAGGTGAGAGTGCTCAGCATCCCTATGTGAGAACTCGGATATTTAACACCCTCTCTGGCAAAACATTCATAAAGGCACCATGGTGTTTTGGTGTGGTTGCGAGGTGCAAGTGGCTCCATCTGGAAAACCATTACTGAATAACATAAATTAGGTGTTCCTCTATGTAGACTAACATAACTAGTGATACCTTATTTTTAACCTCTTACCTAGAGAGTCATGGAAAAGAACAAAAGAAAACCAACTCAGAGTGGTGAAACAAGACAGAAAACACATGTACGTGTATCATATCAGTATAGATGCACATCTCCGTGACTTATTGCCTCTGAAAAATATACTTATGAGTGTTGTGTTAATCACTAATAAGTGTAATGAATAGCATGACACTGCAAATTATTCATAAACAAAATGAATAAAACACGGTATTATAGATCCCCAAAATGTTTGCACCTGGCAGCCTACAAGAGCACAGTAGGTATAGCTTCATATAATGCTTATCATCATAGAACTGTGGATACTTTTTGTTGCTGCAGGATAGGAGGAAAGGGCACATTATAGCCTCAGCTCATGAAGATATTCTTCTTGGTTTAGATTTATCACAGGTCTCAAACTACAGTTTTATTTAAGAAATGGGCTTGTCTCATTGAGTATATGTACAGACTGCAAATGAGGTTTTCCAAACAAATCCTCTATTGCGTAATTCTTGCTGTCATTTTTAATAGCTAGATGGAAAAAAGTTTGCATAAAGAATCATTGTTTATGATGGGACATATAAGAAGCAACCAGCACTATCCTAGAAGCAGTTTGCAGGGTGTCTGGGCAGAAAATGAGAAACTTTGGTGGATTTATTATTTTCCTGAAACAGAATAAAAAGGGATTTTTAAAAAATAATCCAGCAACAACTAACAATAACATAACAGGTATTCATTCCAGCCATCTGAAACTTGGACATCTGAGACACTGTTCAGAGAACACTGAAGATATTTCTTACTTTATGTACAATATTGTGAGGACTTACAAAGACTTGTTTGCTCTGGAAGAACTCACATGGTACCCAGGATCTGTTATCTTGAGTCTTTCAAAATAGTCAACTTGATTGATTAGGTTTTAGGTTGAATTTTTTTAATTATGTCTATTATTGTTATGTAGAAAACCATTAGCCAAATTCACCGGGATATTGTGTGTATTTACTGAACGTGCATATTTTGCCACACATTTACATGGTATTTTACATTAATAGAAAGAGAAGTATGATGTGTCCCAAAGAAGCTGCCAACCTAAGATCCTGATCCTGCAGGTATTTATACATCTGCTTAATATTATGCACCAAAAGTACTACCATTCACTTCAACTGAGCCTTTTAAAGGATTTAAAGTTAAGTTGTGTGCCTAAGTCTCTTGCTGAGTGACACTTTTAACAATACTTATGGACACACTGGGAGATCAAAATATGTAGGTTAAATGATCCCTCATGCTTAGGCACTTAGCTTCCACCTAGATAAAATGTGAAGGTATATGCAATTTACTTTCAAAGTAAATCTTGCTCACAAGATGGAAAGTGCTGTATAAAAGCTGTGATTACTATGATATCATTATTTTTTTTTCCTGCAGCCAGTTTCTTGAAAAAAAGTACTTTCATCTTCTATGAAATTGTCTTGTAAGACAATTACGGTGTAACAACAGGTATTACAGGAGAAATGACATGATCTGTAGTAACATACATATATATATATGCTACGTATGAAGATTTCCTTCTCTTCACRTATATCAGGTATCATGTGTCCCTTGTTATTATTGTTCTTTGGTGCTGGACATCAGGGAGGACCAAGACTGAAACCCTAAGATGATGTGCATTTTTTCCCCCCTCATAAACTAAACTCTGAAGAGAAGCTGACGGAGATTTAACATAGTCTGTGATTCTCATAATTATTCTTCAACAGTCTCCTTTTCAGGAGAATTCTACAGAAGACAGTCCAATGTGAACCCCCCCATTTAATTACGCTTTGCGAGTGCAACCTGGATGGAGAAGCACCGTGAAAGAACCAGAGGTCCTTGGAAAATGAGAAGCATGAACACTGTCTCTCTGTTTTTTAGGAAGTGGGACAAGTATGACTTTCTGCAAAGAAGCCCACTAAGGGATTTTCTGTTACAAGGCACTGATCTTAGGCAAATTTCCAAAGCTGAAGGTACTGACTCTTGGTAGATACATAGTCATCCACAAGAACAACTGTAAAACAAAAGAAAAGAAGAAGATCAAGTAAGCAGAAACATTTGAAGCATAATTGCCTCCTTTCTTCTGGCTGCCAATAAAATCAGACTTTTTTTGCTCTTGTTTAACTAGTTAGGTGCACAAATTCTGACTAGAGTTCTTGTTAGTTATTGTGCTGAAAGGCACTAAAGGCTGTCATCCAGACAGTGTTTAACCTGAATCAACAAATCAGAGGTCTGCGAAGAACTCTTTCAGGCTCAGCAGAGTATCTGAAACTGTTAGTCAAAACTGATCATTAATTGGAAGGGAGTAATTGCCCCGGATGCCCAACAGGCCAGAGAAAATTCATCATGGGCGCAGGGTTTTTCTGATTGCAGGGAATGAGCCTGGTCACAGGGTTTGTCTAAGTTGTCTTCCTCTCTGAAAAACAGCTGGAGCTTAGACTCTCTTTATTTTGCTATTATATGTGAAGGGAACCAATTATCCTGTGGCATATTCATTTAAATTCATTTAAATTGTAAATAAGTAAACAGGATTAGACCAAGGATTTGGCCTGAGTCTTGTCAGCTTGGGGGAAACAATGAGACGAGGTCCCCCCATAATCAGCTGCCAGCTAATGACTTGGTTCACTAAGAGAACAATCTTGTGATGATAGTCATATTAAAAGTGCCTAAAATCATTAGAATTAATTTTAAAATGGTCTCTGGGAAGCAGCTGGGCAGGGACTTAGACGAAGAGAATGAGAGTGAGAGAAGAGTGAGGACATTAAAATGGACTGATTAATAAAATATGAATACAGACAACGCTGTGCAGCTGGGGTTTTACACTAGCATTTAGAAATAGCCATACATATTATTTTGCCTCTGGACCTACATCACTTTAAATCTCTTAGAAACATATTAAAATTACTCAAAGAGGGACTGTTTTGAAAAGCTCCCTAGAGTTATGCATGATAATTAAAAAGAGGTTCATTGTAAATCCTTCTGTCTAGTTCAACAGTATTATCTGCTTAGAGACAACCCTCAGAGGGCAGAGTCGCAGCCTTGGTCTGGCAAAATTATTGTCCAGTGATGATGCATTGTTCATGCTTACAGAAATGCAGCATGACCACAGTAACAACAGATCTTATATATGGATGCTACAGTGTCAAGAGAAAAACATCAACTACATCATTGTTTATACTAATAAGACATTTCTGAAATAGCATTATTTGTCTAAAACCGAGGACAGATCAATTTCAAAAGTAAAGAACAGGTAAGGGAAGAGTCAGCTGTACTTCAATTTTCCATTTTAGGACAAATATAATTCTCTAGATCATACAGATGCATTATGAAAATAAGTGTAAAAATGAATTTGAGGGAGATGAGTGATTGAAAACATTTGGATGGTAAGATCTCTGTGTATATATGAGTTCAGAAGATCATGATCTTAGAAATAATATGATTCAGTAAAACACAGGGTGGAAAGAAATCCTTTAATTCATCTGGAACTGTATACTGGAAAAAAAAAAAGATAACTGAATTTGAAGTTCTTATTAGTCATCACTGAGGCAAGACATGTATCTGTATCTGACCTACAAAGAAGCAGACTTTTTAAGCAGCCTACCACTGTTCCCTGTTGGGCATGCAAAACTGCACCGCATTTTGGAATAGCATCCACCCTGATGCAGAGGGCTGGCCCAGGCCTGTGCAATTTTCTTCCATTTAAACCTTCAAGACAGAACTGAAGTGACATCTTGATCTTTTTTTCACCCTAAAGTCAAGGAGTGATTTTCATCCTATTCCTTTTTTCCTGTCCCTCATATTCACATGCAAGAAGGGGTTGGGCAGCACTTCCTAAATGCGCTGAGGAGTCTCCTGGTGGAGAGGTTGCATGCGCAAATATTGTGCGCGCTTTCGAGGGTGAGTCAAAACGTGGCCCCTGTTACTATAGAACAGTAATGAAACAACATATTCGTTTTTATGAGATGCATAGGCCCTTCCATGCTTCTTACAGTTTAGCYTGAATTGTTGCTTTCATTATGAGCCTATTAGTTCAGGGTTTTAACAGAGCCAAGCAGCTTTGCTTTGGGCTACTATTTGGCACGCGACACCACCAGTACAAGAGTAATGGTTTATTTGGACAGTTTAATAAAATTCAATATCTCAACTGTTGCCAGGCTCAAAGACAAGCAAAAATGCATGTGGAGGTTTTCAGATTTTACAAACTGTATTCAGATCGTACAAGGCATCTTTGCCTTTAAAAACTAACTACACAGAAAGATGAGAGTTCCTAATTGGGGTGATTGCCTTGCCAAATTAGGCGAAAAACGCATTACAATATTGGCTGACATACTAATGGGTAAAAATAATGTTCAGATATAGCACAGTAAACAATTGAAATTCCATGGAATTTGGTTTTAAATATCTGTTGATGATTGAATAACAACAATGTGAGTCATCTGACATGGTGGGGTATAATGATAAGTTGCACGCTGTGCTCCTTTGTAAGGTGTTTTGAGATGTGTCAAAGAACGCATGCTTCACACCTAGGTACATGTAATTGTTATTGATTAAGAAAGATAGAGTTCAGTAACAAACAAAACATTTTTTGGTCATTACAGATCTTCAAAGAACAAATCTTCTAAAGTACTAATTAAGCCTAAAATTATTTCAAGAAAGAGGAGTTTGAAAACTGTTGCAATATGTATGTGAGAAACTTCATATACTGCATACACTTGACTGGAAAGGCATTTTCCCTTTTTTTTTCCTGTGGCAGTTATTCCCTACATTTTCAGAACTGAGAATGAAGTATATTGGGAGCTGTAATGCTAAAAGCCTTGCAACTGAAAATTTCAATTTAGAGGCTTTGAATCAAATAATTGGTTGACTCGGGAAACTGGTAATAGGCTATATACTCCTAAACGACAATACTGCTTGTTCAGAGTCAGTCTGGGTCCCAGGTGGCCAAACAGGCCTTGCAGGGGAATCACCGGCCTGGGCTCTAAGTGGCCGCTTCTTCACATGGCGAATGAGCGGTCACGGCTTGGGGCTACTGCACGATCATTTTCCCAGTCTCAACAAAAGCAGAATAGTGAAGAACACCAGGTAACCCTCWCATAAGCCATGCTTACCCGTTGCTCACTTATGCAACCCTTCAAACCACACCTTTTGTGGCTACTACAAAGTATGCACGTGCTAACTACCTAACTATTCCTGGGCAGACTTTGCACTGCAGCTGTCCTGGCTCCCATGTCATCAGCAGTGCCCAAGCTAGCTACTTTAAAGCCAAAGTGGCTACATGAGCTACAGCCACTGTGAACAACCCTATGCTCTCACTAATGCCCGGGGTCTAGCATGTCCCTAAGTCATCAGGAGCTGCTCGTCCGTAGGGACAGCAGGCACAGAGAGACAAGGGAAGCATTTCGGTTGTCCTTCTGGAACGTGATGGTGACTTGTCAAGATCAGGATCATGTTGGAGCAAAAGAAGGTAGCAACGCTGCACATTTTCTTCCTCTTCTTTGGAACAAATAGAGAACTATAAAACTATCTTAGTTCCACTGACTTCAGGAAAGCTATGAACAACTGGTAGCTTTCATAAGCATTGAAGCACATGCACAAAACCACTGCCTTTGTGTTTTAGAGGAAAATTCTGTATTGAAAAAGGCGGCATATGTTTTCTGAAACAGCACCATTTCTGCTGGCTGCAGAAATTTTGCTGCAGATTGCTGGCAGGGCTGTACTGCACCATGTGTGGACACACGCTCTGCTCTCACATCCCCCCAAACAACATGTGGGATGAAGGAAAAGGAACTACTCCAGCTCAACTTTTTCAAAATGTATCTACCTTCATATCTCTTTGGCATTCACAAACAGGCTCCTTTACAAATGTCTGGCAATTACACTCATACCTATTTTTAGGGTTGTCTAACACACTTCAAAAAGCAGCAAGGAATGCAAAAAAACAGGACTACCCTGTGTCACTTTCTTTAAAAAACACTTGAGTTGCCATGTCTTACTACTTTACTGCTTGTAAGATGGGTGGTGTCATCCTTGAGGTTTTTCCAGGCACTGATTCTAGTGAAATTTAGTCTCTCAAACTATATTTATTTCAGTTTCTTGGGAATGGGAAACCAGGAAATGGTGGGACAAGAAAAACACACTGTTGGACAGAAGATGGAATATTTGAGAAACGTTAGCCCTGTGATACACTTGCCTGGGACAAGGGTATGATCTGGGAAGCAATACCTTGTGCTGTAATGTTTTACATGACATGAAGCCCAAAAAGGCTGCTGAAAGAGTGTGACACTGCACTACAGTTTAACAAGGATTATTGCATTTCGAACTATTTCTCCTATAGGGTTGGAGACTCCCCATATTTAATACACAATGTGGTGTTCTCTCTGTGGACTTCTTGATAATTATAAACATGGTTTCATAGATACCCCCAAAAGTGCTTGTAGACTGATCATTAATATCGTTTTTGTATATACCATATAAAACCTACATTTCAGTATAATCAGCACAAGTGAAGGAACACTTGGAATTACCTGTGGCAACCTCAGTCTTTTCTGGCCCTGTTAAAATATACATTGGGATAGTCTAGACAGTCTTCCCCTCTAAGTGAGTGTAGGATGAGGAATAGCTGTTCTGCAACTGTGGAAATTCATGGGATTTTGACGATATGAGAGAAGAGGACTAACTAGAAAATGAAAACAGGTCTCTAATGCACAGGAGGTACTTGGAAGAAATCCTTAATTTTCATGCTATCCAGGATGATAAGAGAGCTTGGCCATCATTTGCAGCTGTTCTGGGATATATCACAATGAACAGAGATTAGCCATTACTATTCAGCGTCTGCTTCAGTGTCCTCAATATCCTATGAAATTCTGAGCTTTACCTAATTGGGCTAGAAGGAGAAACAAACCAATAAATCTATTTTTATTATGATTATGTTATACCAGTCTGGGAGTAAATGAATCTTAAATATAATGCCTGGGAATACTAGCTAATCATCTTCCAATCATAAGAGTAGGTATTAAGAAGCAGACTGGGGTATAGAATTGTTGTTCAAAAAGATTCTTTTTCTTAATCTTATAGCAACTAGAATAGCCATTTATTATTAGTCATTAGTGCCACCCATCACCATCAGGGCCAGAGGTTGCCAGTGTAGTTGAAACACAGAGCAGCAATTGAAAATGCATTATACCAATGCTTCAAAACCAGTGTTGGTTTCCGATAAGTTTCCTGATGGGACTAAAGGGGTCAGCTTTAACCTAGTATGACCTAGACGGTTTGGGATTTGAGAAATGCCCTCCAATTCCATGTCCTAGTGCCCCTGGGGAGACCAGCAGAGATTCAGTGTACCCTCTTCATAAAGGGAAGTGCTGGCTGAATTCCTCTGTAGTAGGTTTAGATCTTGCTCTCAGCCATGAGCTTTGTTAATGTTTGAGGCATCCTGCCCTGCGCTCACTTTCCCCCTCACAGTTAAGACAGGGTGGGCTGCAGGGTGTGCATTTATGGGCAGCTTTCTTCTATGCTTAGCCTGTGAATTTTTATTACTGATGTTGGAATAGGTGCTTTGACCTATTTTTCGAACTGGACATGTAGAGATGTATTTTGAAACTGTGAATCTAAATAATAACCATGCATGATTAGGAGAAAGAAGGAGGACTGCAGAAGAAAAAAATAACAGCTGCTATTTAGTAGACTCTTTGTCTGTATCCTCAGCGGTCCAAACTGAATGACCTGGCAGGAGACCTACGCTGTGGGAAGCTGTGCCGGCACATTGGCAGCTGTATGGCAGGGTGGCTGACATCCAGGCAATTGATCTCTCCTTGCTACTAACTGCATCTACAAACTGGCCTCAGCCCAGGGGTRGAAGGAACAGACTCACTCCCAAAATCCTAACCAACAGAAGCCTGTGGTCTAGCAACAAACAACCTTAGTCAACRTTATACCATGTACTCGTGACACAGAGGCACAACTCCATTTTTGGCCAGGTCACTGTCCTATTTGATATGTCTCTTCACAGGCAAAGACATGTTCTGGCTGAATTAGGCAGATGCACGTGGCCTGGGATCATCTTCGCACCTTCCCTCTCTCTTTTCTCCACAATAACTTGTTGTGGGTAGGGTTCTGTAAGACACTATTACTGCTTATAAATGGCACCATAAGTAGAACATGTACTGGGATACCAGCTACATAAGGAGCAGTTCTGAACAACCATTTTAGGTTTATAGCAGAGAAGGAAGAAGGTTTTGAAAATAATTTGTCACTGAATATTGGGATCTCTCTTTTCCAAAGACTAATCATGGCATAGTATAGCACAAGCCTTCCTTGGAAATGCTGCTTAGGATGGGTGCCTCTGTGCATACCGTTATAATAGCTGCATACAAAAGCATGAACACATTACAGCTTGCATATTTACAACATTTAAATTCAGTGACTTTGCATTTCTAGCAAAAAAAAAAAAGGGGGGGGGGGGTGAGGGAAGAAATTAGGTGACTTCCAATATTGAGCTTTCAAGATCACTGTTTTCCAATGGTGACATTATTGTGAATTTTTTAACACTGATATAAGGCAAGTTGCCTGATAGTATGCTAGGCTAAGCTGTACAGAAGAGAGGTATATTCATCCTTAACATTGGTGGCAGCCAGGTCCATTCTGTATGTTCAGTAAATAAAAGAGGCAGGTTGAGGACAACTAATTGTCTAAACAATATATTTCATAATATATACTCAAATATAGAATATATTTCATAATATATACTCAAAGCTCAGAATTAAAATTCAGTGTTCTATCTTAACTGTACATAACTGTAAGGATTTGTTTTTTCAGGGCTGCCCTAATTATCATGTGCTTTTTCTTTCTCCATACATCTATTACAGAAATAATAATTGACAGGGAAAAGCCCCTAGTACTCATCCTCTCAGAATTGTCAGAATTTATGGGCTGATGCTAAGCCTGTACTAGTTTTGTAAAACATGGGGCATATTAGGCAAGATCAAGGTTGGACAGGGCTCTGAGCAACCTGATCTAGTTGAAGATGTCCCTGCCAACAGCAGGGGGGTTGGACTAGATGACCTTTAAAGGTTTCTTCCAACCCAAACTATTCTATGATTTGATTCTATGATTTTATGATTCTATAATTCTATTTTCAGATACAGTAAAAAAACTCACAGAGATGAAGTAAAACATGTTAATAACCTGAAAAARGTAAGCATACCAAGTGGGTTTTATCTTGCTTGATATACGTAAAATGTAACAATTCAGTAGCAGTTCAGTCATTAAACTTCATTTTTTGCAAGCTGGAAGAGATAAATTTTGGTTTGAACCCCCCAAAACCTCTAATTCATAATATAAATAGGTTCTCTGAGTGAGAATCTTTGCAGAGAGTGAGTTAGAAACAGTCATCAAAATGGGGTCATGAAACACAAACCTTCAGAGAAGGCATCGGTATACTTCACTCTTGCAACAACCTCCCAGGAAACCACGCTGCTGAGAGTATTTATGTCTGAAATGATACCTATTTGCAGGCTTCAGATCAGTGAGGAGGAACTACAGTGCCTTCTCTTTTTTTCCAGCCCTACCTGGCTGCCACCGCGCCTGAGCTGTCAAGGAACAAATGCTCTGACTTCATCTTGCATGCTCATCCTCYGGATTCTGACAACGCCTCTCAGTTTCACAGATGTGTCAACCCCATTGTAATGATTGCTGCTCAAACAGATGCACTGAGGAATTAAAGGTGGAGATATATGTTGAAATTGCCTTTCTTATTCATCAGAGTTCCAAGCCCCTGCAAGAAATTTCAAAGGAATAAGCGCATCTTTAATGGTTGGGKTTTTTTTTTTTTGCTTCTACAGATAATATTTTATATAAAGCAAGCCCTCTTCACTCTGGTTTTCTTATCTGAGAGAAAGAGAGGGTGCAAAAAACCTGAACTTGAAAACTGACAGGATTTAAAACGGTATCTAATTGCCTTGCGGAGGAGCAGTGGGATTGAATAAAACAGGATCACTCCAYTTCTAGTTCATCATCCTATCCAAACATCTTCAACATTCCTGTATTATTTTCTAGGTGTTTGCACCACCTACGTTAATAAAGATGATTATGTCACAGACAGCAAGGAAAAAACAATGTCGTCAGGAGGAATGGTTTCTTATGAATGGAAAATGTTTAATACATATACATCCATCCCAGGGGTCCAACACCTTTTCTCAGGAAGAGCTTGTAATTGGTTTCATTCAGGAAAGCCTTTGGGATCTCTATTAAATTAGTTTTAGTGGGTAGGCTCTGTCAATCCAACAGTTTCCCTAAAGTAAAATTTTTAACCCCTCTGTTGCTCTTAAAGGGATTTGAGTATTTAAAAAAAAAAAAAAAAGAGAAAGAGAAAAGGGATAGCAACTCATGGCATTTAAATAAATGTCAGCTTCAGCTGACTTGACCTATACAACAGGGATGATTCTTTTCAGAAGGCTACTTTGCAAATTTCAGAACCTAATTTCATGATCTCATGTTTGGAAATATTTCTGTAAAATTTTGTATGCTATCACTCACCATCCATAGTTCATCTGTAGTCATATCCCTCCTTAGCTGCTCCTGACTGAAAGTCCATTCGATCTCATGCCTGTCCAGCAACATAAATGCTGCTATGAAAGCGCACGGCATGGGGCTTGCTCTAAGCTCTTGATGAGTTACTGCTTTTGGAAGACAATTTATCTGAGATCTGTTTTAAGCTCATGACTTTGTTTTTCCAACAGTTCAGTAGTAGTCTGCCATGGTCTCTAGGCAGGGATTTGGGCAAGCCTGGCTCTGGTCCAGAGGAGTCTGTCTGATCTGAAAACTTCCCTTGTACAGCATCCACAGCTTAAACTCACTCTGATATAGCTCAGCCCAAACTCCAGTGCTCTTTGGAGAAGAGCCTATGTGTGCCTTGCTCCCCCTCCAGCATGACCAAAGCTGGCAAGAGCATGCCTTAGCACAGTCTGCCAGAAAAAATCCTGAGCTAAGCAGAGCATGGCTGCTCCAAGCCAAGGCTGGGCTACAACCCGCAGCAAGGAAAGAAAGAGCAGGGGTAACAGGGTTTGGTGAGATTATGCCTGCTCTCAAATCTTGACCTCTGTGAGGACTACATAGCTATTCCTGTTGGAAGCAGAATTTTCTCTTAACATAGAAGAAGGACAAGAAGCAGTTGATACTGTGTTTGTTACCCAGCGACAACATTGCAGTGGGGACTCTAAGCCTTTGTCCACTACCAAGCTAGAAGTCCTTCACCAGCTAGAGACTGAAACAACACTGATCTCTGTTGTACCCAGACACAGCAGACAACTTGAGATAAATGAAATTAATGTTTCAAAATAGATTCAGTACTTTACATTCTTGCATTTAGTCCATCCAGCTGAAGTCGGTGGAAGCTGAATTAGCTCATGCACTTTGAAATGAACCATCACTCATGCATTTGCTCCATGAAGTGCATCTCCTACTGCTCTATTCCACGGAGGCACAGCACAATGAGGGCAATACTCAGAAGAGAAGGCAGGTCTCCAAACTTCCCGTGCTCTTTTCTCACTACCAAATATATCTGGGCTAGATCTGGATCTTGCCCATGCAAGTTACTGCAGTGTCACTGATTGCAGCTGGTCTATGTTGAGTTACCCAAGACTAAGATATATRGAACCTCAGGATAAATGAGCAATTGTCTGCATGAAATTTTTAATTGAAATGTTAATGTAATCTCCTATGCAGCAGACAACATTTAAATCAGATTTTCTTCAAATTTGCTGTTGCTGGAAACATATACACAAAAAACCCCCACAAATAAGATCTTGAATCTTAATTCAGATGGGAAAATTCACAGGCCGTTCTCTTTAATTAATTTAAACATCACTAATTTAAACCACTAAGCTCTCCTGAGTAATTCCGGTAACAGCACTTAAAAATAATGCTCCTGTGAAAAGCTCTGCTAATTCAGAAAATGATCAGAATTCATGTTGCTCATTTCACAAAGAAGGAAGAAGATTGTCTCTGTTGTGGCACATGCAGGAAGTTCTAGTCTATTAGCAAACAAGATCAAAAATGAGATCATTAATACTGGCTGAAACAAATGAGATTTTTATATTTAAATATTGAATAGTAGGTCTTATGAGAGCCTGAAGGGGAAAAGAAAAAACTAAGCAAAAAAGATGTGTACCCACAATGGGAGGGAAAACTATCCTTCATGATACTAGTAGACAACTAGTTAAGTAACAACCACTTTCACATTTTATCATTGCTATAAATACTTCTCGAGTTTTGATTTRATTGATGTCACAATCGCCAAAATTCTATTCCCATCATGACAAGCAGCTGCTAGTCAACTTGCATTTTCAGTTTTTTCCTCAAATTTCTTACAGATCAGCTTCCAGGCTGCTCTGATTTAATCCTACATACTGTAAATGCCTCTAGCTTTGGTCCACTAAATAGAAGAGTTTTTTATTTAACCTGCTGAATTTTTTATTTCCTATCAAATGCCATTGTGTGGCTATACTTCAGTGAGCCCCTACAGGAGTACAGTTTCTGCAAAAGCAATGCCATGCAAAGGGGAGCTAAAACATTGGAATTTTTTCCTGCAGTGACTGATGAGATGTTGAAAGCACATCTTTCAACAGAAGTCTGTACTCTTTTGCCTTTACATGAGTTCAGCATATCCGGTGCAACTGAGGGTGATGTTTTGGATTCTCTTATCAAGGGTCTATTGTTCTTCCCAGAGTGTAATTCAGTTTTGTTGGTGCACAGGGAGAGCCATTCATGCAAGGAGCCAGCCGGTAGGCATGCATGATTAGATGGTCTTGGCTGACTGTCAATGGTATTTGTTTGTGAGATAAAATATATAGATCTATGTCTGTAAGAATGATTGGTCTATAAGTGGACTTAATAAATGCAACCAGCTAGTTACATGACATTTCAGTTGCACACATTCAAAACACTAAGTATGCTATCAAACTATTCCTTAGCTAGATTCATAGTAAAAAGTTAAATCCATTGTTTCACAAGGTAGTTTGCTACGAAACAAGAAAGTATATAAAAGTAACTCATGCAGCATTGTAACTACCTGTTGCCCACTATGACCATGCAAACTCAACCAAACACAGGTAGGGTCCTGCCTTCTTGGATGATGCTCATTTTTGTTCCTGGTCTTTTGGGGGTTGGTAAAATGGAGCTGTTAATGAGTTTTACTTAAAGGTTATCACCACCACAACTGTGATTAGACCTGTCCATTTATTCTCTATTTCTGTTCCTGGGCTCCTGGAATTTATTAGCAACCTTGAAAGAGCCTAGACTACACAGTGGAGTAAGTATCAGACAGGAAGAAAGTATGTGGGATTCTGAAGGGAAGAGCAAGATGGCTAATTTTAGATATCTCTATCATTAAACATGTAAATATTATATACAGGCTACCTGTCTGACACTTCTTCCATAACTTACAAATCAAAATAAAATTCTGACCTTTATTTGTTTCTCTAGAAATCAGCAAGAGGTCATGAAGGCACGTGTGTGTGCATGTGTGTGTGTGCATGTGGCACTTACATTTTTTAATCTATGTTGAAATCTATGTAGTGTTGAAAATGTAGCATTTGGAAAGACAAGGAGGTTTGGGGTTGTTATTGACTTAACATATTCCAGTATTCCTTTCACTTTCTTCATTTACTTCTAGAATTTACTTTTGTTTTGCTTTTCTTTCTGATATCAACTAGAAAAAAGATGCTGTGGGGGAAGCAAGATACACAGGAAGAACTCTGATCTTTTTCCTCTTTTAGACAAGGGAGATTACATTTCTATTGGTTTGCATTTGAGATGCGTTGGTTTTCAAGTGCTTCTTAGAGCAAAGAAAAAACCTAAAAAGTAAGTATCTTTCCAAAGCACTTTCTTCCAAATTGGATGGCAGTACAAGATTTCTACATTTCTACATTAGACTCAAGTATCAGAAAGAAAATGTAATATTAAAAGATTTCTCTTTTAAGTATGTTTATATTTAGATCTTGCCAGGAACTTCAGTCCAATTAAACAAATTCCGACACTAGATTCTCAGTTGACTTAGACTGACGTTGATCTATTGCCTTTTATTTAAAGAAAAACCAACTGAGATGCTGGAAAGATGAATAGTATATCCTTGCCTTGTTGTATTAGAGTATAAGGGACTAAGCACTTACAGAGTACGTTTAGATATTAATTTTTGGGAGGATTATCTAGAACCTAGCCTTTCCTGTTTTGCACCTAATTAATTCCAAGACTGAATACTGAAATGCTTTCTTATGCAAAACTCTCCTTAACATTTTCTCTAAGTTCTGAGATAGTATTTAAGAGTTTGAATCCAGGTTTGCAAAGGCATTTAGATACTTAAAGATGCAGATAGGCATCAAATAGGATTTGCAAAAAAGCCTATGCAGGATCTGGGGCTCATTCCCTTTGAGTAGTAATGGGTATTAGACATCAAACAGACCTGGTGTTTTGGAAATCCCATTGGGCACTTCCATGCAAYGTTGTTAGGTGCCTAATGGTCTTCAGAGTTTTTACTGTTAGCCTTCCGTCTGGAATTACTTTAAAATCTGGATCTTAGATTATGAGACAAGAAGGAGCAAGTTGTAATTTTATATTAACAGATAAAAGAAATGAACATGTAAAATAAAAAAAMCAAACTAGATGTGCCAACCTGTAAATATCTGCTATGGAAGTTCTGAATATTCACATTTTAAAATACTATGTAGGCATATCTCATGAGTTAGGAGGCCAGGAGGGTGTAATATATAACTAACAGAGAATAGATTACCTACCTTTACAAGACTGTTTATAAGAACACATCTGATTTGTCTTGGCATTTGAAATACTTTTCTAGCACACGAGCTCCTTTTTCATTGAAAGCCGAGTACAACTATGTGAACTATTATATTTTTCTCCTGCTGAAATCCAGAGGAATGAAATTGCTGCCTTGAGCTATGTTTTGAACTACTAACCACTGTCACCTGAACCAAGCAAAGCTTTAGAACTTACAAGACTTCTCCAGAAGCTGCAATATCCCCCTCCAAGCCTCTGAGTCAGCTGCTGATGGGATCAGACTTTTTCCAGGATGCCCCACAAGGTATTTACCTTTCAAGTCAATCACTGCTGAGTTCATTGTGTGTCGATCTTACCTGAGTACAACAGTGCAACAGGTCCCTATTAAGTATTTACAAGAAATGCTAGTGTGCCTAAAATGTTAGTGTACCATGACCATGCACGTGAAACAGCCCTGAGCGTGAAGACCTGACAGATGAATCTTGCTGTGTCCCTGTGCAATGAGATAAACAAATCTTTGCCTTTCAGGTTTTTTAATCAAACAAAACCAAGAGAGATTTCTTCTGTTCTGTAATTGTATGTGTGTCAGTGCCGTGCCTTTCCCAGTTCATTTGTTGTGATTTATATTTTCAGAAAGCGTATGGTTGTGCTGCGTGAGAAATGCGTCTGTTGAATTGAATTCTCTGACTGCAGTAACTCTAGATGAGCTCAGTGTCTTAATCTGATTATGATTTCTTGTTTTTGTAAAACCACTGTGTACAGCGGCTGCGTTACTTATAGTAATTAATTTTGGTCGCATCCTGCAAATTCTTCACTGCGTGGGAATTGCCAGAAAAAAAAATTTCTTGCATGTAATAAATCAAAATAATACACTACAGGCAAGTTTCTGTTTAAAGATCATGCCATAGGTCAAACTCTGCTTTAGTCGTGTAAGTTCAGATAAAGCATCAAGAAGTTCAAAAGGAACAAGAAGATTTTCTAAAACTTCAGCGAGACTCCTGTAAGCACTGGCATTAATACACCAAAATATGACTGAATATCCAAGGTGTCTGGAAGACCACTGTTTTTATCTGCAGATCTYGCTGGTGAAGGAAGGACATCCACGGAGGACGTGAGAAAAGCAGAGTACAAGGATTAAAGGACCAGAGGTGGCCTGAGTTCCTTTGGCTGGGAATCTAGCAAAGCTGGGCTCTGGGAAAGTATACTATAACTGCAGTGTTAACACTAAATGCCAGCAGCAAATGGCCAGCAGACAGTGCTTGTACAGCAGACCAGGGAAAAAAAMCTAAACTCATGTGTGGCCAGATCATAACTACAAATGTGTCAACAGCCCTGTGCCTTTTGTACTAGGGCACTTGTCACCACCTGAAATCAAAAGCCTTCTCCAAAGTAACTAAACTGGGATTAAGGCCTTCAGGATTAGGGCAATTGTAGGCAACGTGTTAGAAGCAAAATACATCCCAAGAAAAGCACGTTATACTGAATTTTCCCTATGGACTTCAAGAAGCAGGAGATGTGAAAGAGCCAACAGATCAGACAGTCTGCTTCCCTCTGATGACAGGGACTCTCTTCACCTGTCCTTCCCAGTGTTTGGTACTGGGCAGTCAGCCTTATTTTAAGCACATCAAGCAATGACACACTTAACCTTTTCCTTGCAGGACTCCATTCCTAACCTTCCAGCCCTCTATAAAAGGAAAAATTTTAATATACATGACAAACTAATGCAGCATGCGATTTTGGGAGCATGCCATTTTGTTTCTCAAACTGGCAAGAATGACTTTTAAATTCAAAATAAAAAAAGAAGGAAAACCTTTCCAGTTTGAAGGCAAGATTTTACCTAAGGGAAAACTCATCTTACCGCCCAGTAGGACAAAGATATCTGCTGCCTGCCGTGGGTACTGAGTTGGAATTGGAAGCCCTGCCTTCCCATGCCTTTGAATTTTCAAAGGTGATAGTAACAAAGTGACCCAATTTGTACTTTTAGCTTTAGCATCCCCATGTTGCTGAAAGTAAAGAAATTATGACTTTGGCAGCAGGAGGTTGAAGGCACAGCCCATTCTGTTAGGTAAACTATGTCGGGAGATTTTTAGCTTAGCCGATGAGATCTTATATTCATCTTAATGGTCTTCCTCAGGCTGGCTGTGTGGGTGGTGGGTTGGGTTTTCCTGAACGGGAGGAAGAGGAAATGGGGCACAAAGGGAACCCCTGAGAGGAGACTGGGAGACTACTGTCCAGACATGATGAAAGGGAGGAAGAAACAGCATGTTTATAACCCTTGTCATGGAGGAGAGTGGCTGATCCTGACCCAGCAGGGAAGAGCAGGGATACCTGAAGGCCTGGCATCAGGAGGATGTGCTATTGCAGAAAGTGCTGAAAATGGGGACAGAGAAGCACAGCACACCAGCTTCGGGGGGTGCGAGGGGAGTCTCTGGTGGCTGCACGGGGAACAAGGTCCTCTCAGATCTGCTTTACGTGAAACGCTTGTTTTCCAGCAGTTAACTTCTGGTTTTGTACAGTTCACTCTGCACAATCTGCACGGTCACCAATGGTCACATTAGCCAGGGAACCACGTGCTGTGTACAGGTCTCTCAGCACACGTACACAGCAGTGCAAGCCAGGCAGTCTTGCCGTTTTCCGTACAGCTATTGTTACAGCCTCCCAAAACACCTGAGTTATTTACTCATTATTGGCTGCCCAATCCCAGGCATGGTGCTTTCCAAATAACATGAAGACACAAATCTCTCCCTACAGAACACAATCCAAAATAGGAAAGATCTTGTTGGAACAGTGGTAAGGGACACCAGATACAAGTAAAGGGCTCAAGGCAATTGGCTGTGATCACCATCTTAAAATACTTTTGCTACTGTTGTCATGACACAGCAGCTTTCCATTCTCCCATTGCCTTCATATCACATCACCATTCAGTTCAGCTATTCCCCCCTTCCATCTGCTGGAAATCCCAACTACAGTTTTCCAAACAACTCAGACAATGTTTTTATTTCTCATCCAGCAAAACACAAAAATTCTGTGGTAACAACATGTCTTTTCCAGGAAAGCTCATGTATAATATCAGCTGGATGAGAACTTCAGAACTCCTGTACAAGGCGGTCATGTTAACTGTTTACGTGGCAATGGACTATCTAAAGGACTATCTATAAATTTCTTATTTGATTATATCTCTTTCTTGTGAATAAACCTCTGAATAAGAGGAAAGCCTCTCCTTTTTACCCATCAAGAGTTATTACATAGCCGTGGCATGAGCATGTGCCATCCCACACTGGCTGATGAGTGAACTGCCTGTCCATGGCTAATGTGTTGGGCAGTGCTCAGCATATTCACAGGGAATTGCCTCTTGAAAAAAGCTAATGGGCCTCACTGTCTGAAATATGACCATTTTCTCAGTAATGGTAGAAAAATGTGCTGCAAAATATCTCAGTAAACAGACTGACCTATTCTCCTGGGCAAGATGCTGAGAAAGTGGGTTAAACACTGTGGCTAATCAGATGTGTTAATAGATAAGTTGTATTCTCAGCACTGATCCCAAGAAGAATACACAGAGCAAATGTCACTTTTACAGCCACTAATTGAACATGACTATGGCTGATACTTTCCTACCTCCTCTGCCTACCCTCGAAGACTATGTCCCGTTTGTTTATTGGAAATATACATGCTTCCCCAAAGATTCACCAGGGACTGCATCTCTCTGCCAATGGGGCCTTGTATGTGGAGTTATTWTTCTGCATTTGCCTCTCACACTTGCCTTATCCAGCCAATTTGAATCATCATGTTCATGCAGCATTTCTGCCAGCAGATGAGGGAGTGCAAATCACGCCTAACTTTGCATTTGGTTATGCCACCCCTCAGGGTCATCAAAGCAACACCAGAGAGGCCTACATTCAAACTAGGTGACCCTAGGTAACTTTCAGTTTTGCATATGCTTTCAAAGCAACAACCAACCTTGGGTAAACTGCTGAAGAAGTAGTGTTCACAAGGAGATGGACAGAAGGAAGGAGACAGCAAGGAAAAATAGCATTGGTTGAAATGAAACATGTTGGGAAAACATCCCTTCACAAGGCCTGATAACATGAGATGAGGATCTTCTGCACATTGGGTTATGATGTCCACATATTTTTGTACATGGACCTGCCCAGACCCAAGTTCATGCATCAAGACACCACTCAGCTCTCAGCACATTGGTGGCAGCCATCAGAACCACAGAAATTAGTCCTAACAGAAGCTAGGCTCAAATTTAACACTCTAGTTTAAGTGCATTTCTAAAAGCAAAAGATAAAATTTGCTTCTAACTGCAGACAGCTTTTTTCTAGCCTGCTGGAAATTGGCTGACAATTATTCCTATGAGGTTTTRTACTGCAAGTAGCCCCAGAAACACCACATTTCAGCAAAATGGCTGCCACCAATGGTACATCTGTAATGCCAACTGCAATTAAAACCTTGAAAAATAGCATGCAGTATCTCACAGTTTATGAAAAGCAATGAGTACGTTATTGCTCATAGACCCTTGAGCTCAGCACAAACCTCAGGTAATTTTTCATTATCCTGCAGTCCTCTGCACCTTCAAATCAATCACAGTTCTGCCAYGGACTTCTAAAAAGGCAGGGTAAGATGTCTCAGGACATGCAAAAACCCACCTGCTCTGAATACACAACAAGGAAAGCACAGCTCATGCTGTAGCAGCAGCGCTAGCATACAGCAACACAACCTATACCAGCCCAGCTAAAATACACCCACTGTTGCATGATTTATAACAAAGCACTATCAGTGGTACAGTTGGAAGAAATTAATTCTGGAAGGTAAGACACAGATTCAAAGAAGCTGTTTTTCTGTTAAAAAAATTAAAAGTCTATAATTCCTCTCTTCTTATTTAAAAAAAAAAGAAAAAAAGCCAGCTGGGAAGGGCATCCAAAGTTTCCCTTATGCACAACAAAGCCAACTATGGCCTTGCACATCTTCAGGCTGTATGAAGCAGCTGGAGAAAAGTGGTAGTAGCACATGGCCAGATCCTTTTTACCAACTGGTAGCTGAGACCTGTTTCACTAAACAGGTCAAGATCGCTGTTACTTCTATATGAAACTAGTAGAAGTTACATATATGCATCCAGAAGGACTAACTCAGTGTACATATTCTTCCCAGTATGTTTTGAACAGGGTGTTATTCTGTAAATGCCTATACTCAGAGGGATGGCTWCAGGCCCTGCTAAGGCTATGCTGTAGCATCAGGGGCTCAACAGCTGTGCAGTGAGACCAGGGTGGTGCAGGGCACCTAGCCGGATGGTTGAGCATCTTCTGCCCATCTTCTGGGGGATTCCCACAAGCACACCCACAGCATCCTGGAAGAGATGCCACAGGGCTGCCGCAAGCAGGGAGTRCCATATGCTGGCAGCAATGGATGAAATCCTGACTCCCTTTCGTGATGTTGCATTCCTTAATTTCCCTGTAGTCAGAGTTTTCATGGGTGACTTTGCCAGATCACAGCAAGGATCAAATGCCACCTGTCTCTAAAACACTCTCCAAAGACAGCTCAATGTACATGGGTAAAAACAACAGAATGATGTAACGCCCTCAGTCTGCTGTTTGGCCTTCAGCTTGTAACTACTGCTGGCACCCTACCAGGCTGTGTGTGCACGCAGTCCTCGAGCCTCCARCCCCAGCTCAGAGGTGACCACAGCGCTGGCCTCCCTCTGTGACCGCCCCTTGGCTGCCACCTCCACCTCTCTGTCCTCACTCACACACAGCTGCTTCTGCTTGCACGCCTCAGGCAATGGTTCCTTCCCTTCCTTCTGCTCAGAAGATTAGCAAATCAAGCTGGATGCTAACCCAGGAGGCAACATAGTGCCCCACAAAGAGCCGACAGCGCATGACAGTCGGCTGTACTGCGTCCCAGCTGTGTACTCAGTGACCCCGGGGCTGAAACAACACAGAAGGCGTCGAGCCCAGTGCCCCTGGTATCTGACTTGGATCCATGTAAATGAATGATTAACAACTACTCAGAAAAACCCACTTGAACCATATAAAATGTTTTAGCTCTGTATTTCTGGAAGAGTTTTAATGCTCGCATTTGTACCTTTTATTGCAAAGCCTCAGTTCTCCACTTCAAATCGAAGTTATGGGTAGAGATATGCTATGTAGGACCACAAAAGATGCATATTTTGGGATTCAGTTTGCTTGGGTGCTATGAGATGGACATTTTAGCAAATGTAGTGCATAGGAGGTAATACTGCTGGTCTTTCTTCCCACCCACAACATGTGTAGCTCCAGCAGCAGCAATACATACTTCAGGCTATGTAGCTGTATGTAGCTGTACAGCTATATTCAGCTGTAATAAGATGGATCCATATCTCAGGAAGAACAAGGTGGTCTCTGAAAGTCTCCTCCTTCTGAGACTGCCTCTGGACCTGGTAACTATTACAGCTAGTAGAACTGAAATACAGAAGGCATTTGTGGTACTAAAAGGCTGTTAGATTAATGGCTTCAGAGGAATGGTTCAACAGAGAGGAAAATTTAACAGTCATTGTTTGGGTTTATTAAAGAAGGGAAGGTTAATGTCCCTCAGGGCCTGAGATGCTTCTCCTGCTGCTTGCAGAGACCTATTAGAGACTGCAGCATGGATGAGAGGTACAAACCCTTTTCTGTGTCTCAGGCTAGAGGAGGAAGGAAAGGCCATGGAGCAGTGGGAGAGAGCAGATGGGGATGACAGTTTTTTCTGCAGCTGAATTACCCAGGTTTTGAGGTATTGTCAAACCCTGATGGTTGTGAGAGTGTCTCCAGTCTGCTACAGGCTGGACTGAGGCAACTGATTCATTTCATATGACCAACATAATGTGGACATCATGTCTGGTTGCATGAGTAATATGATGGGCCAGCAGGAGCCTAAAGGTAAAAAGTTCGGTGACATTTTATTTTCTCTCTGAGTTCCTGGAAAGATAAAATGAAACTAGGAAGCAAACGTCTGAATGAAAGAAATCCAAGTGGTATTTATGGATTTTTTTGCTAGGCAAATGCCATTACTAAAACAGACTCTCAAATACATGAAATGCTCTTAGGGCCCTCCCTATTCCCCCAAGACTGTCTGTTCATTGGTGTATGCCTGTGTGTGCTTACCTTGTTAAAACCACCCCAGCAGTGTGTCGTTGAGCTAGGGAAAATGTAAGGCTATGGAAAGCATTCAGCTCTGACTCACTATCTGTATCTAACTGCAGGATCATGAGCTCTGAAACAGAAAGCAACTCTCGCATCGGCAGAAGTAGCCTCCAGCATTCTTTTCRTCAGTAATTTTGTCAGGAGGCATACAGTTTTGTTTAATTTTTCATCCCAAACATGGTTACCGTAACACTATAAAAAGTAACCCGGTTGCGCTCCTCCACATTTCTGCACAGAATTCATGAATGAGCGAGAGAGCATGGATGAGAGAGGCAGACTCTTTGRCAATGTCCTTGTTAAGCTGCTGGCAAATTGCCTTGCTCAGGAACAGCAGCTGAAAACAACCAAACACCAAGTCTCCATCATGATACCTCAGGACTGCAGTGCTGTTGCTAGGGTCCCTGCTTGCAAAGTGCTATGGCTGAATAAAGTAGGTCAAGAAAATTACCRTTATAATGAGATTCTCCTTGCTGTTCTCTAGCCTGCCCCCAACCTGGCCCTGCGCTGCTGTAAGACCTTCCTCATTGCTTGATCTTGCCTTCCTGCACGGTGGCCCATCTGCACAGAAACGGCCCATCTGCAAGAAACTTCWTTTCAACCTAGCCTTCAGCCTGGTGGGAAAGACTCACATCTTAAAAAGAAAAGGGAGCTGTTGGGTGGAAGCCCCCAGGCCAAGGAGATCCCACACTTCCCAGGTGAGCCCTGCAGGCTATTGCTGTCTCTTCGCTTTCCATCAGACAGCCGCTCTCTTTCAGTACTGAAAGGATGGATTTAAGGATGGATGTATTTAATGTGAAGCTGTGGTTTAGATGCCCATTAAGATATACACCTGTCTTGCTGTTTCTCTTTGGCTGACCAARCATCTCCTTCTTCAGTCCCTGGGAGCTGCCTGGTCTTGTTACACCATCCACCAGAAAGACACTCACATATTTCTGTGAGAATATACTCATTTAATGAGTTAACACTAAGCATCTAACCTAGGAGGCCCCAGATGCCACACATCTGTCCTATTACAGCCCTACTGGTACAAACTTGCTTTATGACTTAGGTCAATTTGCTTAGGGGCTGCCTTATGAATCAGGCAAGGTTCAGAACCGAGACAAAGTACCCAAGAAGTACCAACCAAGAAGAGCCTCTGAAAAGCCCTGTTAGCCAGGAATAGGGCAGTTCCTCCTCTGCTCCCTCCTGGGACTAGACTTGTTAGCTGGCCTATATCATCACTGTGATGTTATCTCAGTAGTCCAGATGGTAACAAGTATTTTGGAGAGCAAGGTGGAGAGTGGTGCCCAGGTTTGATTTATTTCTTCTCTTCCTGTTTTGAGAACAAAAGATATGTTCTCTCTGCTCCTGCACTACTACTCAGGAAGACTAAGATTGGGTTGTTTAGTCCATGGCACAACCCAGCCCTTAACCCTGCCATACCTGAGCATTGCTAAACAAATGACCCAATCCATGACATTAAGAAAGAAATTGCTTCTGTCCCCATTCTGTCACTGAAATGAAAATATTAATAGCTACTTACTTAATAACTATGAATTAGGTAATGTTTGTAGCGTACTTAACTACCAAGAAGAGCTAGGAAGTGTTAAGGGTTTAAAAAAATTGCTAAATTGGAAAATTGCATGAAAATTAWTTTCTATGAAAACAATAAGCCTTTTATGCTTGTACAATGACTTTTTATTCTTCAGCAGTGTTGGCATTCTTTCATAAATGCCGACTGTCTGATGAGAAGGCTATTTACTGAGTGCTGGGGATACCTATTCTCTATCTTTACCTCAGAAAGGTCTTGGGGGAGGGAGAGGCAGTTGTGTGCCCTCTGATAATAGCAAATCCCAAAGTGAGGAATGTAATTACACAGGTATTTTTGTCATCCTTTTGCCTGAGGGCATAGACAATATTTTGGATCTAGGTCTCTTCAAGTCAAAGAGAAACAGAAGATGCTAGTCAAGTACTTTCTTTGGTGCCCTCCTCTTTATTTACAAAGACTGCATGGGAAGTGCTATTTCCAAGAAAGCAGCAGAAGCAACACAGAATCAATCATCATGTTCAGAGATCCCTAAGTCTGCCTTCCCAAAGGTGTTCGTGCTAAATATCACTGCTTCCATTTCCTCTGATAGAGATTCTCACTGTTTTGTTTTCCTTATCTGTTCTGTTTTCCTCCTCATACAACCATTCAGGAGAGCAATTCCCAAAACTTTGCCTTTGCCACCTCCGTCAGGGAACCCTCCTTAGACCCGCAGCTCCATTGCTGCCAGGATGCCTGGTGAGCAGTGATTTCCCAGGACATCTTATCATGACATAAAGGTCTACTTAACAGCTCCATCTGATTAGCTCAAAACCCCAGGATATGGTACAGCTGTTCCCTATAAGCAGGTACATAAGTGTAACCAAAGACCTGGTTCACAGCAACCATAATAAGCTTTCAGCATAAAAGGAGAACTCCAGGAAAGAAGAAAAAGGCTACGAGTTTCAAAGTACCAAGTTTACAGCTAAAACAAGAGTCAGATGGCGTCTGTTGTGCTCTGAGACTTTGTCATCTTGTTTTATTTTATCTCACAGCAGTTGCAATTGTCCTTTGATTCTGGCTACTGTGCTATTTTCACCATGAATTCTATCTGGATTTATATAAAGGGTTTCATTGAACCAGATATCTTATGTATATTAAAGTGTTCCTTGGTCCTGCTGTTTTTTTATGTATTTCTTCCATAGGTTTTTTAAGTACCTGACAAGAGGACTCCAGGTACTGTTAACTGTCCTTTAAGATACTACTTTGACAGAAATGCCAGTTCCAATCAGATCAAGCAACCCAATTAGATCAAGCAACCCAATAGTGAAATCAACCTTCTACGTGTTTCCCATTTTGACCCTGTCCAGTGCTGCTCTCCTCATGAACTATGCCCTGTGCTCATCTCCTGAGGATGAGGACAATTTCTGTAAGACTTGCAGGAAAACAGCACCAGTCACCCACACTTTTGCGTTTCAAAATGCTCCACCACAGGTACTGCTGCTGGCTACAGCTGTTGCAATGGCAAGGACAGCAGGAGAATATAGAGGGTGCAGTTGTAATGTGTAATTTCCTTTGGCACCCTACGCTTTCTTGCTATTCTTTTCAAAGCTAGGGCATTTAACACARCACATCCACTTTGTACAATGCTGACAAGAAATCTCCATGTTCGACAGTCGTTACTGGTGATCAGTTTTGATCCAGCTGCTGGCAGATGATTTTGGGGACAGAAGAGAGTGGTCCTATATTAATAAGGGATTTTAGTAATGAAATTCAACTACCAAAATTGCAGTCACTACCAGTGATAGGAAGCAGCACTTCCCATTGCTCCCCAGCCATTCTGCTCCATCGCAGGAGCCAGTGCAAAATAATCTTCAGAAATACTAGTGAAAGCAGGGAATTAAGGAGTCATATATAGCGCTCATAGCCACTCCACTCCACATAGCGCTCCAGACTCTCCACAGGAGACAAACCAGGTCAGGAGATTTGTCAGAGACAGGAGATGGGGCAGCCCTTTGCTGCTGTAAGTCCAGAGGAACTGCTGGATCAGGGTGCAAATTAGAACACCTTCAGGATGGAAATCAAACCAGCCTTGAATGGCCTCTACATATAAACACCTTCTTAGCATTAGCTAGGGCATGAATAAGACCAACATCCATAAAGAGGAGAGCCTCCCAGCTGGGTCAAAGTCCTGCCTCCCTCATCTGGTGTTTCATCGGAGAAACAACTCTAATCCACTAACTCTGAACTCATCAYGTGTAAGGGTTGCCATGGGGACATGCTGAGATTGTGCCATTTTAACATTTCTCTTCCAGATTCCTCAATAAAGTGACTATGTAGGCTTCTAGGCAATAAATATGCATATAAAAATGTGAATATACAAACCAACCCATCAAACAACTTCAAAGCTGCAATATACCCCCATCCTGGCAGACTTGAATATTAGCTGCTATTTGCACAGTAGCTGTGGGAGCATTCACTGTCCCCAGACTCCTCTCTGCCGTGAATGTAAAAAGGAAAAATATTTGGGTGAATGGCTCATAAACGCAGCTCTCTCTCACAGTGGGCCAAGTCAGGGAAGGAGGGAGCTGTGAAGTGTTTAAGAAGCTTCTGAACATCATCTGTAAATCTCTACTTGTGCTTTACTTATGACACCTTTTCAGCAGACTGAAATTCTTTAGTCTGTAGTAAGATGACAGAATTGACATAAAGAGCAGTAATCTAAACATCCTGATGAACAGGTGGGAGGAAGGGGAGACAAGCCTGAAAGCTTACCYAGAAATGCTTGTGGCTTCACAGTATTCAGCCTTTTTACCTCACCAGGCTATGTCTGGGAGAGGATTTACTGAAAAAAAAAAAAAAAAAAAATGAGATCAGGGTGTAGGAAATGAGGGAGAAGGGAGAGAAAGATGGCAAAGAGGCAAGGAAAAGGGAGAACAGCTCTGCAGTTAACATGAGCTGATGCAGCATATGATCCATGTCCTGTGACAGGAATAGGGCTGAGTAACAGTACAGCAAGTGGCTCTCCCCTGCCATCCATGTTGCTGCTAAATATGACTCTGCCAGGACTTCAGGTATAAAGAATGGGGGAGTCTTCTGGGGAAAATTAATAATACCACGGGAGTCAGTGAAATTTCTCCAGGGATACTCTAAGGCAACATGATGCCTGATGAGGACGTCCTAGCTAAATGGAAAGTGGTCTGTGTTGATCCTCAAGCCCAGAAACTGAGGGTATGTTCACATGGCAGGCTGCGCTGTGGCACAGAGCTAGCACAAGCTCAAATCTTCATGGCAGCTTTCAGTGTCCTGCARCTGCCCTCCAGCACAAAGTCTTGGACTCTCCATGTTGTCCTAGCCCTGAAGCATGGGTGGCAGCATCTTGAGAACATCTCTGAAGGGAAACCTTATGTATGTCCCACTTCCCACCACTATCCAGTGCCCTCTGACCCAYGGCCACTCTGGAGATGTCCACGCTAAGTTATGCATTGGGGCAGTTCTGCTGGCAGCAGAAGCCGGTGTAAACCTGCCTTTAAGTCTAGGGGTCAAGGCAGGGTGACTTTAGGAAATGCTTTCTGACTGTCCTTCTTCCTAAGGGGTGGTTCTGAGAATGAAATTGAGAAAAACCTCCAAGCCAGAAGGAAGCAGGATATATAACTATGCTATTTGATGCATCCTGCTTWTCAGCACTCTGATAATGTAATCTTGTAGATCCACTTCAGTTTTTAATATGTAGATATTTTTAAACAGGTATTTAAGTTGTTAAGGTGAGACTGAGTCAGGTGAATAAATATTTGGCAGGTTTTTGACGGTTGAATGGGATTAGAATACAGAATGTTCTTGATAAATTGGAGAAGCTTCCTGGAAGAAAATCAAGATGGTTCTCAGCAGGGTTGAGTGCAGTGTACTACACCCAGACAGGCATAGTCAACTAGGCAAATGAGTATACACTGAGATGGATGGCAAGTTCTAGAATAACATCTAATAATTACAACGGATGATAGTGTTTGCATGAGTCAACGCTATTGGGAAAAGAAAACATCACCCTGGATTATAAAAACAGGAGTAAAACCTGAAAGACACTCTACTGGTAAGACCTCAGCTGGAGTAGTATGTCCAGTTTTGGGCAAAACACTTCAAGAATGATCTGGAGCAGCTGGAGAGTATGAAAAAGAACRCCAGAATATCAGAAGTCTAAGAAACATCACCAGTGAATAGTGATTGAGCTAATTTGTGCTTACCCCAAAGGAAGCCTTAAAAATATATACAAGGTAATTGCAAAGGGGAAGGGAACAACTTGTTATTGCCTGTTTAGATGAGACGTAATGGGCCTAAATTACAACAAAGAAGATTCAGAGGCAAAATTAGGAAGTATTCTGTGTCACTAAGGATAATGCGGCACAGGAATARATATGATGGATCTCCATCACTGGAGCCTTTGACTAGGAATTATGGAGTCTTTTGGAGGGTGGGATAGGAAGGGAATACATGTAAATAGGTCTGATATGCTTTTTAAGCCTAGATAATACTCATCAGTATATTTTATTGGGCAATAATTCTCTCTAAAAGGTTCTTCATTTTGTTTTTATGCAGAAATATGACATAGAAAAACGAAAAAAACAGAGACTCAAGAGGTTTTCAGCTCAAGTGTAGGTCAGTGCCTATAGGTGTTGTATGAAGACAAAAGAGGAGCAATTATCGCTAGCCGAGTCTTGCCACTCTCTAGGGGAACTGTGTAACAGTGCAATTACGGCAAGCAGTGAAATACCAGCATGACCTGAACAGTCTCATTATCAATGAAATCTCAAAATGGCAACATCAATTAATAAAATGCACCATGCAGTATGAAATTCTAGCATGAATTTAAGCTAGCTAGAGGGGGGAAATAGAAAGTAAGTAGGGTTCTTTGATTCATTTTATCCGAGGAGCCAACATAATCCTTTGACATGTGATAAAGCAAAGACCCTACCATTTGAAAAATTTGTTACTGTCTTGTGTGTGTGGTATGTTTCTTAAGACATTTGATTGGTTCAGGTAATAAAGTAATTCAACAGATGAAGTTATATTAAAGCAACTCCCTCATCAATCAGAATTAATYCTCCACATCGGACATTTGCAGCTAAGGTGTACAAGGAGGTAGTGTGATATGGCAATGAGAAAACACACTGGCTGGAGCTAAAAATACCATGACCCACCCTTGAAAGTTAGCTCTGAGGTGAACAAATCAGCCTTTTAATGAAGCGAGAGGCATATATTTGACTATCAAACATAATATTATTTGGTACTAAAGAAAATCCAGATGTTACTAATAGTACATTTTTTTTCTCCATGAACTCTAGTACTACATAGGTAGAAAGGATAAAAGTCAGAACAGTGAAAAGATTCCTACTAGCTCCAGTGCCTAACAACATCACAGGTCAGATCAGTGAAACAGCACTAATTTATGCTAGATACAGCAGCTGGGATCAAGACTTCAGCAYGCCAAACTGAGTTTCTGGTTTAGAGATCGTGAATCAAGGAACGACAGGACAAGCAGTGTCCGTAATGCTTCACTGAGCTTTCCAGGGTTTACAAGTCAGCTTGATCTAGTAGGGTAAATACGTCATGCCTTTATCCACAAAAGCAAAAACATCAGTGTACAGTTTGCTGCCCTCCCAGCTACCTTACCAAGGGAGGGCATCCATGTGCCCTTTTAGTGTTTCCCAATAGTGTATCGTGTTAGACCATGTAGGCACCAAACAACATATTTGCTCAACAACAATTTGCTCAAGACCGAAGCACTGTGCTGATGGTAGGAGGGCTGAGCTGCYGTGAATGACACCAGTGGCAGCAGCACCACGCACGACTCCTGAACACAAGCCTACGCAGGGCGGCACGCCCTGGTTAAGCATCGTTCGGACTGYGAGCCCTGCGGACCAGATATTCCCGTTTCTTCAGTGAATCACTTTGTGCAGCAGCTTTAGCAAGGGAAGTCCAGGCAACTGTGGTGTGCCAGCTCTCACGACACATCACACTTTCATAGTCACCAAGCTGCTGTAAATTGATTCTTGTTTCCTCTTTTTAACATGAAATGCAATTTATCTCTCAGAGGAGAAGATTTGTGARAAAGAACAAAACAGTTCCAAAATTAACTTTGGTCACAGAAAGTAAAATTTTAATTTGCAGTTCAAAGCTACCTATTAGTGAATGGTATTCAGAGGAGGAAAAGCATGCAGCTGTCCGAAAGGAGTCCAGAATTCAACTAAAATGTTTCCAGGTAAGCTAGCCAAATTTATCATAATTACTCGCGGGTGAGCAGATCAAAGCCTATAATTTGGGGACAGCATCCTACAACTATTATGTGTGTAATAAGATAAATACTGTAGGCCTGGACTGAGACTCACTTTTCAATAAGTTCCATAAATAAATAAATAAATAAGGCAAAATATTGTGGGTTTTTTTTTTTTTTTTAGAAAACACTTTTTTTTCCCCCCATCCAGAGAGATAATTTCATTGAAATTCAGACATGCAGAAACTCCATTATCGACAGCAGCAATGCCGCCTTTTATGAGCCCTTTTAGAAAATACATGTGTGTCCTAGATGTGTAAAATACATTTTCAAAAGCAATTTATGCCACTGGGAATTGGCTGTATAAAGACCTTTGAGGATTTGGGGTTTAAGGCCAGATTTTTGAAGCCTCAGGGCTTAGGTCACATTTTTAAAGGTAAAACTCCAACACCAATCATTGAAACAGTTTTTAAAGTKTTGCATTTCATTTCCTAAATCACTCCTGTCCCCTTAAAGAGTTGCACAATACTGATGTTCAGGTTATGGTTAGGCACGTTACTTCCAGAAAACCATTAGCTGAGGTTTCCCCTGCAGGGAAACCTCGCGGGGGAGCCGGCAGGGCACTACGGGCGGGTGGCAAGCGCCTCYGGCCCCGACCGCCGGAGAGGAGGACGCAGGCCTGGCCCTGCAGCGCGCCAGAGCCCCGGGAAGCCATGCTCCGGTTCTCCTGTCAATTGTAATTCAACCCTACCGACATACTGTCCGTGCATCTTTTCAGCTCCACAGACACATTGCTAACACGCAAAACTCCTCTGCGTCTCCCCAAAACGGGTTGTCGGGGTTCTACAGGCAGGAAATCCCATGAGAGGACACAGCCACAGCACACGGGAGAGCAGCCCGTATCTTCTCATGGATAGTTTTTGCTCTCTCATCCTGTTGTACAGACCATGACACATGCATATCAATGGTGAATCCATGGCACTGAGTCTGATGAAGTAAAGACAGACACATGCTAGATGGCAGCACAGAGAGCCCTTCCTTACAGCGTGTCCTTCTGACATAGGGAACAAACCTGGACGGCTTTACTTTGTGCTTATCAAAAACCCAATCAACAGAGAYCTACAGTCTGTCAAAAAAGAAATCACTTTTGAAGGAGTAATATAAATGTAGGCTACCCCCTTGGCTGTGGCAAATTTGTTTTATTCAGATTGTCCAGTTTTGCAAGGAGAGTTTATTGGATTATCTAGTTTCACAGAATTTGTCCCATCTAATTTTGTTATAAATACTAAGAGAGCCGGTACCTAAAGTCCTGAGGCCAGGGAATGGGAGTTTTCATTTGTTCATCCGGCTTTGATGAACACTGAGTAGTTCCATTTTTCATACCATAGTGGTAACACTTCAGCCAGCATTATAGCCAGGAGAGCTGATTGGCAGGCATTTAAAATGAAGGATTATCTTGTGGTTGAGGCAGAGGAGCAGGACTCTGGAGACCTGATTTCAGTTCTTTGATCAGTCACATGAACCCTGCATGACACTGGGCAAGCCAATTAATAGTTCTGTGTCTCCATTCTTCAGCAAAAATTAGAGGGAGGAATTTCTTTTTTCTTTCACTTTTCCTCTCTTTTCTCCACAGATGGCCAGCTCTGCAAATTGTTTCTTATTGATTGGTACAGTAAGGACCGATTTCTGTTGTGCCCCTCCGTGTTTCCAAAGTACAAGGATTCCAAAAATTCTTTTACATTTTCAGGATCTGTTTTTACATGAATACTGAACAAGAATTCCAAAAATTCTTTTACATTTTCAGGATCTGTTTTTACATGAATACTGAACAGTGACCAAGTTCTCTTCTATTTAAATTTGGCTGAGGGATTTCATCACTGTTTTTCATTATTATAATTTGCTAATACTTACCTGGCAATGGTTGTAAGCCTCAGAAAACACCTGATAAAATGGTTTTACAAATAAGATTTGTAAAAATGAACTGTACGTGTGTGTGTGGAGATATTGTTTTTATGGATCAAAGTAACAGTAGTAGTTTTGCTGCAGCCATGATAGTCAAAGGATGTAAGCAAAGCAAGTTTTCTAGAGAGGTGATATCTATTACTAGCACACCTATATGAACCATACACCACAGGTAAGGTACCAAATACACAAGCCCTAGTTCAAGTATATGGAGGTACATGCAGTGCTCAGGTTGGGAATTCTGAAGTACCTATGGAAAATTCGGAGGTCCAGCCTTCTGCTCTCTTCCTCTCTTCTCCCTCCACAAAAAGTGCCAGCATCTGTGCTGAAATACCAGCAAATGGGCAGATACCAGCCCCCTTCAAACACTGCATCTGTGCACATAACATTGATATATTAATAGCTATTACAGTGGTCGGAGGAAGAGTTTGTCCTCATTGTCCCATCCCCACAGCGCAGCTGACAGCTCAGCACTTGAGCGGCAGTGATGGACCATGACTGCACCACAATTTCCTTTCAACTTTGCTTATACAAGACGCTGATTATTTGGACAGCTCAACATCGGAGAGGAATAATTTACTGCTGTGCTGCTCGCTGTACTGTATCAGTCCTCCTTTAGCTGCAGCTTATGCTACTGAAAAGAAAATCKATTCTTATTTTAATTTTCTGCATGCTTACAGGAGAGAATCGTTGTTGCGGTTATGATTTAATAAACACYAGCTTGGACCTGGGCCAGGTTAATAGGGGTACCAGGCATAACAGCAGGAGAGGCATAAGAACTTCTATTTTTCAGTCTTAGAAAAAAGCTGAATACAGTAGGACATCAAACAACACGTTCACTTGTTCCTAGTTTGCTTGTAATGAAATAACCCAACTACAGATCTGCATCTGGAGTCATACAGTTGCTCAGGTTAWCCTACCTGTCATCGCACACCTGGCCCCTGTTAGGAGGAGACATCACAGCCCATGTGATGTTCCTTCCAACAGTATTTCAGAGGAGCAAGCCATCTGCAGAGTGTTTTACTAATGGAAAAGAAACCAAGCCATTACTAATTGGTGTGAACCTGTGGCCGCTATTCATGGTTAGATTTCAGCCTAATTTGACAATGACTTTTTGCCTAATGTTAATTTTGCTTCCTGTAGTTTTTCATTAAAGGAAAAAAATGAAGATACAAGCTCCTTGGTGTAAATCATTAAAGACTCTGACTAGCAATGTGGTAGCAAAAGGTAGATCCTTCCTCTCCTATGTTTTTCTTGTTCATATTGTGATGTACACGTGAAAATCCACATTTTTGAAAGTGGAAGACTTAGTGGCCTGCAAAAATAAAGAAGCCTTCATAAGACACCATACCGTGTTTYGTGAGAAGCCCCTGTTGTACCGCCACTGGCAAAATTCAGGAAGGGTTGTCTATAAAAAGATTTCTGAATGAAGACAGCATGTGCAACCAGAATGGCACTGCGTGTCTGGAAAGCCCGTGCTGTCAGCCAGGACTGAACTGCCCCAGCAGTGCTGGGCATGCATGAGATCTTTAGTCACCAGAAAGCTCCAAGACGATCTTCACTACTAGCTTTCTGTAACACTGTTGCTGAAACAGAGGGTGTAGGATGTATTGTTTATTAAGGATTCATTTGTGTGTGCCCTTTAAAGCACCGCAGTCTAGCCTGCTGTTCAAGCAAATGCATTTCACAGGAGTGCCTCATAAGCAATCTGTACACACATTAGTTGGGGAAATTGCAATGGTTTCGAAACTGAAGCAGTTTCATGCTGCATTATCACTGTCAGATATGCTTTAAAGACCAGATCTTTCTTTAGCAATGCCAGAAAAAATGAGTTTTCTCACTTACATTCTTCACTTGGAAACAGTGAGTCTCTGCTTCTCTTTTGAGCAGAATCAGCGTTTGTCTGTTTTCTAGACTAGGGAATACTTTTTCTGTGCTTTCCCAAGAGCTATGTTGCTCCTCAGCAAGGGATTTGGATTGGTTGGGCAATTTAGCTAGAACAATACTGTTGGTGATAAACTGAAATATTTCAGCTAACTAGTTTGCTCCTAAAGGTAAAAACCTAAGCTGAAAATAATAACCCCAAAAAAAGAGAAAATGGCAAAGCTGATTAATATAGTTACCAGTTTATTAAAAAAAATATTTTGTTATTTCAGAATTCTGGTCACCTATAGCAATAGAACGAGTACCTCAGATACCCTACTGTGAGTGAAATGGGCTAACCTGAGCATGCTGCAAGAAATAAATGAATGAAACTTGAACAAGTAACCTTAAGTTGTCCTCCTCCAACATGCTGAAGTGCTCATTCCAAACACATTTGTAAACATCTTATATCTATAAGGCAATTTTTGAGGTTAGAAGTAGCTGAAGATCTGCAAATTGGGCACAAAGATACAGCTTTGCCCTTTGAGAATTGTGTTAAATGACGGTGAGTTAGTGTTCAAACGCACACCATAAAACCATTCCRGGTGTGGACGGCAGAAGCATTTTGAGTGTCCTAACTACTCCCACTGCAGAAAGCAGTAACACTTACAAACTTGGAGCAAAATTTCAGCATTTTTTGCTGACACTAAGGCACTGAGGATAGCTCTGGACCTTGCCTACACTATTCCTATAACCCAGTATTGATTTTGTGGGTTTGATTTCTGTATGGAAGGTCTTAATTTTATGATACAATATTGGAGAGTGTTTTGTGTCTTCTGTTGCCTACAGGGTCACCACAGAGTGCGTGTCTGTTACATGGTTGTCAGTGAAGAAAGAAGCTGGACCCCCTGACACAGCACATATTTCCAGCCTTGTGTTCCTAGATACCCAGGGCAATGCCAATATTTTTTAAAATCCTCTCCACAGATGTTATAAACAGAAAGTAATAAACAACACAGATGTCTGTGATTTCTTAAATATTGTGCAGGCAAAATGCTAGACCTTCCTTCCCGATCTTCACACCCTACTTTTAGGCAATGTTTTTGCTGAAATCCGTGGCAGTTTTGACTGAATAAGGGCAGCAGGATTTCATCCCAGGATAACAATATAAAAATCTGAATTCAAAACAAGATGTATGCRAAGAAAACTCACAGAAATCCCTTGTACGAGGAGTTTATCATCTTCTTTGTAAATGAAGAACAACATGGCAGAGAAACAGACTGTCAGATACTTTCACAGTCAGTGTTTCCAGTACAACAAATATTCATTTTATACAATGGAGTACAAAGCTATGAATCATCTTGTATGTGAAGTGCAAAATCAAGAAAAAGACATGAATATAGACAGTTACATGTTGTAATCTCAACCTTCTACCAGTTCTATTCAGATTCACTGCCGGAACTAACTCCCAGGTTGGTTTCACCTTTGATGGTCTAACTTTTTTTTTTAGTGTACAGGGAATTTCTAGTTAAATAACAGAACTCTATTATGGGTTTATTAGCTAAGTTTTCTTTATTTCTATCTGACTTCAAGTATTACAGCAGTTACAAGCCACACAAAGCAAGAACAAAGGCATTGCTATAACTGATCAAAGCCCAGTGCTCCATCTGCTCCATTGCCTTATCACTAGTAACTAGTAGTTGCTGTGACAGGGAAAGCCACAAGAAACCCCAATTACTGAAAAACTAGAGAAAGATTCTCTCAGTTTTGACTGAGACAAGGCAATAAAGCTGTTTCGTAGGCTGCATTGGCTATCAGGTGGAAGCAAGTGACAAAGGCCACAATCAAGACAGGTCAAGATGAGGAACTGAAAAAAGTCAAAAAACCATCAGCTCAAAGAGTAAAATGGACGGGGGTGTGGTCCAGGATCATCAAAACAGGTATCAGAACAACAGGGTAGGCTCCAGGAAATGAGTGGGCAGAGCAAAAGCAGGATCATGCAAATAAAGACTTTGCACGCCCTGCCACTTAATTGGTGTCTAACAGTGAGATCCAGACCWGGGCAGAGTAACCCCCAAGTAGCTGCTGCCTATGGGGCACTTCAATTCCTGCAACCTCATACTTTCTCACCCTCTAGAGAGGCTGGTCTGTAACCAAAAACCTCATAAGGCTTTTAATATTTTTTTTTTTTCCTCTGCCATCCCCCCCCCCCTTTTTTTTTTTTTTTTTTAAAGTCCTATAATTCTCCCTGGCATTTCCTACAGGAAAATAGCATGCTGAGAGGTTTTTTTTCTTAAAAGGAAATTATCTTGCTGACATCTCCTTGACATTTAAAGTGAGCCATCCGACCACAAGGCATTCCTGCTTGAGGACCCCACAGTGGGAGGCAGAGGAGAGGAGCTCTCTGCTCCTCTCCTGCGGTGGCACCAGAGCTGCCGGTCCCACGCTGTCTCCCCAGTAACGTGCGTAAGGCCACCACATACGTACTCAAAGACGTAAGAAGGCGGACTCTCTGAGACTTCCCAGACGGGTAACACATATCAAGATCTCATGGCTGTGACAGAGACAGCTGTTTTAAAATCAGGATTATAATCCAAATGCAATTTTTAGGATGAAATCTTGCTTTGCTATTGATTGTAACATTAAAGCCTCAGTCGAGCGTGTGTTCCCGAGACTGCTGAAATCTTTGCAGGGAATGGGCTACACAGAGGTGCAGGAGGTGCCAAATCAGGATTAGAGTTTTAATCTTTAATTACTAAGGAAAGACAAATAATATAATAAATTTTTCTTCTCTGTGCACGGGTGTGCACACATACGCGTTTCCCTTCTGGTGAGTAAATATCACACCCTGACTTTGGGCCATCATTTGCCATATGATGTGTGAGAACATTTTGTTGCTCTCTTTTAGGATTTATTCCTATTTGGAAGAAAATGGAGGTTAGCTGTGAGCAGTGCAGCGCTGCTGACAAATCTGCTAAGCCATGTGCTTTGTTCCTCATGAGCAAGTAAGATGAAGTAAGCTGTGCAGAGTGGGTGCTGCAGGCTGAGGCCCTGAATAGATGGCTGTTAAGAAAACTATTCATTTGAGCTTTTGGAGGCATTTCTAACAGGGGCTGCCCCTGTGATTCATTGCTTCTCTTCTAATCTCTCTCACCTGCAAGTCACCAATCCATCTGGCTGGCAGCAAACTGAAGCGTAAATCTCGTAAGTAGCCTGGCTTTTGCATTCCCTGGTTTGCCCTGAAGTTGAATATGCTTTAAAACACATTTTTTGAGCATTTTGGAAAGGGCTAAATATGACATAGTAAATAATCAATGGAAAATAAACAAAAAAAATCCCAATAAAACCCACAAAACCTTTTTCTTCATTTTTTTTTAATTTAAAAAGTGTAATTAAAAGCTCTCATTAAGTTTAGTGCAAACCATGTGAGAAAATCTTTTTTTTTGTCACAGGCATGCTGAGCATCAGCCAGAAGTAAAGCTAACGGACTGGGAAGAGTAACTGTGGAGATATTCATCCYTAGAAGAAAGGCAGTGTCAAGAATTAAGGTCTATGGTTATGAGTAGAGCTAACCAAAAATTGCCTCATAAAGCATAGTTTTGTATGTTTATTTGGAAGCTATTCCCCAAAACCAGAAAGTTTCTAGTGAACCACTCAGTTTTGATGAATTTTGACACTGGGGGGCAGGTTTTCTTACTGCCTATTAGCTCACTCAGGTGGTGCTCAAGGCTTGGTGCAGGAACCACAGGGACTGCGGATTTCACGGATTTCTCCAGGCTCTGTGGCAACTCTGCATTGCTCAGGGACTGCCTCATCCGGAAGCCCTGAAAGCCTGRCTGGAAGCAATGTGTTTGCTTTAGGAAAGCTTCACAGGTCTCCTGTGCTTCTGCCAAGGGTGAGCACCACAGGCTTCTACCGATACCCATCTCATTCCACCCAGAAACTACCAGGGGAAAATAGGTGTCATCGGGCATTTCGTGTTTGAGCGTTTCTAAAACCACAGCTTTCACATGTCAGCATGTCCCACAGACTGGGGACTCAGTGATTGAGTCAGGCTGACTGATGAGCTGCCACATTTTCTGATCTTCAGGCAAATCTATCACATGTAAAAGTGAGCCCATCTGTATACGCTGATCATCCCGAAACAACAATTAACAAACTCACTACTATTCCTGCAATGCAGAAGATGCTACTTCATTACAAATCAGAGCCAGAAGCCTAACAGAACAAACATTCTTGGTGAAGAATCTCATCATTTCAGTTTGTGAAATATTACGCAACAAAGTAATAATCACAGCCTGAAGGACAGTTAGGTAACACATTCATTAAAGCTTAGTTGAAGGACCCTCTCAGAGATCAAAGACTTCATCTGCAGGATTCAATGATTCTTGCAAAAGTGACATTCAAGACCTCTGGGTATTTTTAGATATCAYGTTTACTATTTTTCCTCACAGAAAAGGAAGAAAATACATGCAACAGTACCCATTACTGCTTTACTACATCTCCTTTTCAGTGATCTTAAGTTAAAAATGCAAATATTCATATAAAAACCCATGAAACTACGTACACAGATTGAACAAGTGGAAAAAATGATAAACAACAATAYTGAAGTTTGTGGCCAACACCTGACACCACAGCAAGGATTTTCTGTAAAATTCAAAGACCTGTGAAACTGCACACCTCAGCTCTTTTCAAAGGAACCTAATGTCATTAGATGCCAACTTCACTGATCTTCTTCCTATGGCTTTCATCTACCCCTGCCTGAGTAGCAGCAAAAGAACTCATTTTTTCTTCTGAAATAGCTTGTTTTCTGCTGAAACTTAAAAGACTGCATATGGTATGGGATTGATAAAGCCCATTCAGCAGTGAATAGGTCTTCCACTGCTGGCCATGCTGTGGGAATACTTTATAGGTAGAGCAAATGTAATTTATCAATAAGGATATCCACTTGTCATAGGAAAAGGGTGTGAGCACACATGTGAGGGAGAGGATTGCGAGCCAGTTCGGCTCTCCCGCTATCTGACTGGTCCTTCCCCTGCCACGTAGCCAGAGCAGCACAGAGGAGCGTGCAGGGAGAGAGGCGCCCATCCCACTGCCGGTCCCACCTTCTCTCTCTGACCAGCCAGATGGTGAGGGCAAAAAGCTCTTGTTAAGATTTTCTCTCTTTCTCATATTCAGGGGGACAAAGAGAATCAAACAGTGAAAGGACAGTCTCTTTCCAGCTTGCCAAGGATTGTGGTTGCAGGAGCTATCCCAGGCTATCACTTGTCAGCCCTTTCTGCCCGATAACAGTAGGATTTATGAACAAAACCCTTGGAGAAGAAACCCAGAAGGACTATGCCTGTTATTCAACTATATTTTTCAGAGAACAAAAAGATTTTTTAAAATAAAACAATCTCTATATGCCACAGCACCAAACACAGATGGCATAAGGGGAGTCGATAGCTAGCAGTCTAATGAGCTCCCTGATGGTTATCGGWCTGGTTAGGTTATTAGGAGCAGGAGTGTCCTGGTAGCTCCATCAGTGCCACTCACACCAGGGAAGGGAACAGAAAGAGGAGAAAAAATGAGTAGGAATAAGAGAATGAGAACATAGCCAGGGGCTTAGAAAAAGACCTTTAACAACATGGTCATTATATTATAAATCTAGAAGCTGCTTTAGGCAGCATTTCAACAACTCATAATAGCAAGAAAAAGTCATATAAAAGAAAGATAAAGCCTTTTGAACAACACAAGTCTTTTCTTTCCATTCCTTGAATGGACAAAATAATGTCTATCTGCTAGTTTTCCTGCTAGCTGGAATCATATCCTTTCCTTGCAAGACACATAGCTTATTCTGGTTCAATATTTCCCAGAAACTRTAAGACAGATCAGCATCCCATTATTCTAGGTGCAGCAAAAAAACAAAGCAAAGAAATATTGTTGCCCCACAGTGTTAATAATCTGAGGAGATAAGATAAAGGGTGGGAGAAAAGAATTACCACTTATGAGAGAGAAAAGAGGGAGGGGGCATGTGTCTAGCTACAGTTGTGACTGCAGGCRGTAGGTGTACGTACTATTCTGTCCAGTGCTACTCTGGGAGAAAGAGCAGTGAATCCATACCTTTGATTGGCCCAGCTTAACAGAGGCACAAAATGCTGAAAGAAAATAAAGCCTTCCTGAAATCACACATGCAAGACTGGAGTTTATCCTCCACAGAAATACTAAAAGTAAAATGAAATGCCTTGGAGCACACTGCATTAGTTTGGGAAAAAAACACACAAATGGAATCTGAGAGTTAATCTGGAAATTATTTTTCTGTGCTGATTTGTTTTTCACTGGAAGACACTTCAGTAGTTTTTAAAATCTGTTTTAGCTATACAGAAAACATCTAACAAACCAGAGGACTAATTTTTCATCTCCTGACCTGGGGGCACTTACTTCAGAAAACAAAGTTCCCAACCAATTTATCTTCACAGGTGCCTGAAAACATAACATGCCTCAGCACTTTGATGCCTGCTGGGTCTTCCAGCAATATGAGAGCTACCCAAGGGAAGAACGTTGTTTACCAGAAATAGCGCTCCAAGGAAGTTGGTTGCAGCTCTGTTAGTTCATTTTCTCTAGGGTAATGCCAGCTCTTCCTCCAAGGTACTATCATTCACAGAACAGCTTGAGAGAAGCCCACATTGCAGAAATCACAACCACTACCCTCCAACAATACTAGTCAAAAAGCCCATAACCACTCTGTTTCTCCTGTCATCTTCCAGAACTTAACRCAGTAGTAGTAAAGTGCTCAAAGCGCCACAGGCACTGCCATCATTGTATTGCAACACTGACTGCTTGTCTCTCTAAAGTCATCCCTACAGGACATTTCATTACCAGTACTGTTTTAAAGGAATGGAATGAAAAACATATAGCACATGTTCTTCAGGGCCTTCAGGGTTTTTTCAGAACAAAATAAAGTTTGAAGAACCCTTGTCTTCTTGTATGCAAATAGTCCTGTTAGGGTAAAGCAGTAGTTTGCAATGCAGCACGCAGAAAATGCATATGTGCCTGTGTATCTTGTGAATAAGAGTAGGAAGACTCTAAAGACAGAGATTAATACAGAGCAATAAAAGCTGTTGAGGAAGGTGGGAACGGAAATCCTGGCTGAGAAGATACAGAATATACAAATAAACTGAAGAAACACATTTCTGTTTCTTGTCAGACTAGTAAAAACAGGACGAAGAAATAACCCCATCATATCTGAGATGCAATGAATGCATTCTTATGCCAAACACCCGTTCAATGTTAGCAGGATTCAGCCTCAGGCTGCGCACTAGGAATAAGGACAAAGGAAGGTACATTTTAGATCATTTTCTGTATACATATTCTTTTTCAAAAGGCAGAGCTTTTCAGTAGTTTCTTCGCACCTAACTTTAGACATTTACTTGAATAGTCTATGTTGGAAATATATTTGGTCTTAGCTTCCTTCATAATCAAAGAAAAGACATTGGCTTGCCCGGAGTATGGTTAAGCTCTGCAGACACCTAAGGGGATTATCAGGGAAACCTAAGCCAGGTATGGCTGCATCTCAAAGGCAAACAGAGACATGGGGCAGTGCATGGCATGCCTACTCATACTACCCAGATGAGAAGACCTGTTTGGTGGCTTACATTGGTTTCCAACCCATGTATCAATATGCCAGGAAACAGGGGAAGAGAAGGTAGTGCACGCCCAGGTCTTGCCTGAGCAAACAGATGTGCAGCCTAGTTTCTCCCTGACCCACAGACACATCCTATGCACCTAACCTGAATCTAGGGTAAGCACCAAAACTTAGGCAGCCAAAACTGAGCCTTTACATCTAACCCGTATCTCGAGCAGCAATGCACCACTCCCACTGACACCCATTTCGCCCACCTTAGGTAAGGATCTATACCTACACCCACGTAAAAAGGCAGGGATTAAAGGGATTAGATGCATACACAGTGAAAAAACACAGTAAAATACATAAATAAAGTACATTTCCTTTCAAAATCTATTTTAAAACCTGTGTGGGTTTCCTCTGATCTTCTCTCCCCCTCACCTTTTCCCCCCATTAGCATACTTGAATGAAGAAWAAAAAAACAACGCAAAATTTCAAACGCGTCATTTTAGCTGCCTGAAGCACTTTTRACTTACTGTGTTTGTGGTACAGCTAAAACAGAACCTGATAATGCCAAGCAGTCTATCATCGTAAGTTGCACCAAAGGATTAATTGAAGGTTTATGCTGCAGAGTGCTATGCTATTCTTATAAACAAAAACCAGTTACCTCATTTACTGAGGCTGTAAGTTTCTGAGTTCAGTGATTTGCATTTTTCATACGCTTCTAGTCACTAAGAAGGGGGGGTTGGAGCAAGCTTTAGGGAACTGTTATGCTGGAATCACTTATTTTACATTTCATGGCAGATTATTCATATCCTTCTTAAAAAAAAAAAAAAAAAAGATGTAAGACTGAAGAACAAAACCCAAATCAGTATCAATGTTGTGTTCATTTTGCTCTCCTCCATCTCTATTCCTTCATCCCACACAGAACTCCTGGCAGCCTTTCTTATCTGGGTTCACAAAATAGGCTCCCTCTTATCACTTTCAATTTTTGCTTGAAGACTTGTTTTAGCTGCAGTGTCCACTATGTGTTAATCAACAAAGCCCGTGGAAGAGAGAGCTTCTCTCCACTCTCAGTGCAGCTTTCATGCTTCTTCATGCAGAGCCTTAGCTTTTTCTCTTCCAGTTGATGAGCCTGAAAACTCTTAAAGATGGGATTTTCTTATTCTGGGAGCTTACGGCAGGCTGAAAATATCACCATCAGTGAACAGACCCTAATTATGGAGGTTATCAGTGAACGCTATTCAGAAAACTGCTGAAATCATGTTGAAATGTGATTCTACATTCACAGTTATTAGGCAATAAGTTTGGAGAAGTCTGTACCATTTGCTGTTGCTTTTGCTGTTGTTGCTTGCTTCCTTATTTGATTGCAGATACAACTCAAAGAAGAGAGAATAAGCCCAATAGGATATTTGTACTTTTGCCTATGGCAGACCCAGACTACAGAAAGTCAAATAAAAATGATATTGTATGAAGAGTTGCAAATCAATGCTATTGCATACATTTAAAAACATACAGTTCCATTTCATAACTTTTGATCTAGGATGAGTTTGTCAACTTTTGAGTAAATTTAATTTGATGCACACTTCAGGAGAGGGAGGGAAAATTACACAAAGCTCTCTGGATTTTGTGGTATTTCAGCCTCAACCCCTGCACCATTCTGTTCTTGTGCCTGGTTTGGGATAGTGACAGCTGAAGTAACACCGCTTAACACAGAAAGCTTAGTGTATGAAAGTATTTTCAAGAAATGAGAGAGTAACCCGCAGGATTCTGTAGTAACTTGCCAAAGTCCTGATGTGGGGAGACCTACACACCAGCTCACGGGATAGGAGAGCGTATTCTGCTGCCAGRCTGGCTGGAGTATCCTGGGAAAGCTGAGCCGGCTCAAGCCAGGCTTGACACAAGGAGCAAGCCTGTMCCTTCCTCCAAGCCCAAGTTTGCCTGCAGAGAGGCCCACTTGCAATGGTTCACCAGATTAACTCTGGAGGACCCAGCTGGAGAGGTGCTAAGGCATTGCAGCAGTGCTTGACATTGGGGCAGTTGCATTTGTGAAGCACCTCAATTTATGCCCTGACCACCACAGAACTTCACACTTTGCCTCTACTCTTGCCATGCAGCAGAAGCAAGTGGCGGGACCAGTCTTCAGCTGGTAAAAATCAGCATCGTCCCATTCATTTTGCCAAAGCAGTACTAAGCCACAGAATACAGCCCTGCTCCTGCCAGTCTGTCACTGGTAATCACCTTGCTAAGGAAAACAACATTTTATATTGTTCAGCATTTTCCAAATAAAACATATGCCATTCTGTTAAAAGAAATCACRTCAGTGATGAAATAAAACCTGAGCTGCATAGTTATAATCTTGTCACTACTGTATAGAAAAATGGAGCACAAGTGCCTGCCACAAGATTATTGTATAACTCAAGTGCAGTGGGGATTTCCTAACCATTTAGTGTACCACAGAGGCAGTTTCCTGGATATGTAGCAATAGGTCATGGGAAAGGCCTGCCTCTTGGGCACAGTGATACCTGGCAGATATAACTGAGAATTTTCTAATAAAGCCTGCATTTAGGACTGCCACCTGCYCAGTGTGCTGTATTAGTGATGATGGAGCTGGCCATTCTGGTCATCATTTTTGTGGCTTTTCTCCTGCAGAATCAATATTCAGAGATAAGGGAAGAAGAGCAATGTGAGTTTCTGGGAATTTTAGGATTACTTCCAGAACAACACCACAAAATTAATGAGAGCCACATCCTTGGTCATCCATGGCTACTCTGCCACCGGCTCACTTCATTGTGAGGAAGATCATCAGACCTAAGGAAGTTTGGGGTCTGGCAGGATAAAAACTAGTTACAAAATCTCATAGTGTGGATAAATGTGACTGGACTCAGTGCCACAGAGGCTGATTTGACTGCTAGAGCATGTTGGGATTAAGTATTTCTCACTAGTTCTGACTGATGTGAAGAAAGGAAATGAAAATTTTGGTTACTTTAAAATAATGGGAGGCCAGCAGTGATGTAAGTAAAAAGGAGGAGCAGTGAATAGAAGTGGGGAAAAGGAAAACTCAGAATGCCCTGGTCAGACTAATAGAATTGYGTAGATAAGTGAGTCAGGCAGTTAAACGTGAAAAAATAATGAAATAGGGAGAGAATACGAAATATGAAAAAGCTGAAAGTTAAGATTTTTTTTTAAAAAAAGAGGCATTATGATAAATGCTGTTTCCTTGTAGTCTAGCATATGCCAGGAGTAACTCTATTGCCATTAGCAGCCTGTGAGCACATTTTGACTACCATAACCCAAAGGAAATTATTCCAACACAGTGGAATGAAAATTAATTTCAACCACTATCTATATTCCTGGTTGCTTATATTATAAAAAGAAACAGGTTTGTTACAGATGTGGAAAAGATAGAACTGAGAAAATTGAGGGATTTGAAATTACTAATTACTTAAAAAMCAAAATCATACCAAGGAGGACAGAGGTGGATGCAGAAGAGATCCATGGTAAAGGCATGTGATTCTGTTTTGTACTTCCAGGATTTTAATATTTTTAAACTAATACAAAGGACAATAATGACACAAACACAAGATATTCTTGATAAAAAGTAGTTAAGTGAAAAGAACCTGACATTAAACACATGGGTTCAGGGAGAGGAGAAAAGAGGGAAAGACATAAGAAGGTAAAACAATTATGTAGGGGCCAAAAGCATTTTGATGTTTATGTAGATAACAAAAGCATTGGGACTCCTTAGAAAAGCATTTTATAGATAATAAGTATGGCACTCCACATGAGGACACAATACRATGGAGCAGCTCAAAGAGAAGAGGGGGAATGTCGTGTTTTAATACCATTCCTGGGAGAAGGGAAAGGACAAACTGAGGCTGGCAGAATTCATTAGGTCCTRGAAAGTAAAGTGGGTACCTCCTAACCAAAATCAGGGCAGATTATCATAACGTTTCCTGTCTGCTACTTCGCTCAGTAAAATCTGATGAATAAAGAAAAAAAAAAATCAGAAGGCTTTTCATGCTATCCATTCTCAGACTGAATGCAACTGAAAGATGTATGAGTTGATATGAAATCTGGTTGCTCTGATTAATTTACCATGTAATATAGTGTTTTCCTCAGCTTTGAATTTACTAATAACATAAGTAAAGGCAATAGTAAATAATTAATATACTGAATAGCCATGAAAATAATATTTTCAGCTAGATGATCACCTAGTACCAAAATAATCTTTAATGTATTCTGCAATTGTGTTTGAAAGGTTGAAGACTGATGAGGTGAATTGAGCAATTCTTTGATGTTGTAAGTTGAAGACTCTTTCAGAATCCCATTATTATTTTAAGGTAAAAATGACATGTCAATCAATGTATTCAAAACAAGACTGAAGTCATCTGGCAGGCTAGCTAATTCCAATATAATGCCATAGTTTATGTTCAGAGCAGTATTATGGAATAGACAATAGCTACTGTAAAGCTAGCTGAGCTTTATTGAGCCAATTCACAAAATACTTGCTGAATACATATAAAAACCTTTTTTATAAATGTCCAATAAGATTAAGTCAGAATGACTTTTGCCCAAATATGAGTTTGAAAACAGAAAAAGAAATCATAGGTTTAGGATATAAGAATTAGGGAGAGAAAATAGAGTTATAAGAATGAAAGCCAGTCAAAGTCACCCCGAATTTGAAAGTAGCTCATGCTACAGTGTCAGATTGAAGAATACTGTTATGTCYGGCAAGACCCTAGAGCTGATGTGCCAGGTATGCAGATTTGTCTAGGCAGTGGACTTGTAAGGTGTTAAATGAAAAAATGTCTCCATCCTTTTATGCAACTTCTYTGCAACAGGAAATGTCATTCAGACATCTTATGGTTCTCACATATTTTCAAATGACCAGAGGTTTCATCTGCAGAAGTCTAGGAGGCCAATATAGTTATCTTTATCCTCTGCTCAAACCTATTAGGAATCGTATGTATGTAGTGGCTTGCACAAGTTCTCTACTCTGCTTCAAATTTCTCCCATACTAAATGAATGACACAAAGCATTACTCTGAGAGATAACTCCTCCCTGTGTTGTTGCACTTTCTTATGAAAGCTTCAAAAAGATGCCAACATTTTCATATTTAGCACTCTAAATACCTATATAAACCTAATTTACCCATTGCTTAAAAAGACTGTATCTTCTCTCTTTTTGTGATTTGAAAGTCTACACAAAATTAATATTTAAAAAATATGGCTGGTCCTCCCTCTTTAATAAGTAAAAGATAGTTCATTATCATGCATTGTCTGTGCTTAAATCTCTATCTGTTGTTTTCAAGATGACATGTAAATATTGAGGAAATAAGCAGTGGAGTCACTCCCTCTTAGTTAGATCCACTGATTATAATTCATCCTTATCTCAGCTGCTGTAGCACTCTTGCCATTAGCTGAGCATGATCCTTCTTTCTGCAAGCCAGTCCCAGTCCCAAAAGAGTTTACAGTCTAAATGGTCAAGGCAAAGAGAATAGGATAAAAATACTCCTTATACGTAAAATGCATGATCCAGTAGTGGCAAATATCATTTGACTCCACGCTCTTTTTGCTTGTATGTATTAACATGATTGTATCGGGGATGGCTTGTTCAAGAAGAGGGTACGAGATCAAGAATGAAGGTTTTGGGAGAAGCTGGGGCAAACAGCCCGTGGGCACAAGGGTTGTAACGTTGAGGGTGGATGGTCCAGGAAAACCCAGGCAATGTCAGCATTGTCATTGCTGATACTGTGCTACATCTCATTGGCTTCTTCTTGCAGTTTCTGCACATGAAAAAAAAGCATTTTAACTGCTAAAATAATAACAGAAGCTATGGGCTCTGCAGTGTGGATTTATTCAGCTCTTTGCAAGCCCAACTGAAAAAATGGAAAYAATTGCTTTAAAGGTCTCTTCCAGCTCAAACTATTCGATTCTATGATTCTAAGAAAATGCCAGGCAAGAAGCCACTCTTCTCTCCACCAACAAAACGTCTGCACGTCTGTAGAAGGGCTTTTGCACGCTATGGTATGACAGAGTGGAGATGGCAGATTGCAGAGTCTGTCCCTGGAGAGGAGGTTTCCTCTGCAGTGACACTGTAGAAGTAGTTTCTCTCACTGTAACACAGTATGGGGAGCATGCCCCACTCCTAAAAAGGCTGGTGCACCATGCTAGCCTGATGCAATGAGAAKAATTTTCTGAAGAGGACAAGCAAATAAATTTTTCATAGTACATTGCATTGGCACATTTTGCAAGACCTCTAGTAATCACAAATAAGGCAGCAGAGGCTAAACTCTTCTTATAAAATAAAAAACGAACAAATGAAAAATCAGGTTTGACTCTTCTGACAGCACACTTTTTTTCCATTTTGTAATAGACAATATGGACACTAGTGGACATAAGTAGTGCCTTGCTAGACTATGAAAAATAGCAAATTCTCTCACACCACATAGGCACAACAGTATTCAAGTGTCTGCTGCTATTTTTTCTTATGCTTTTATCAGGCTGAGCATACTGTATCAACAGAATATCACAGCAGGTAGAAAGAGTGCAAAGTAGTTTTCTATAGACCTGCTAATGTGTGTGAATCTGTTCCTTTTTTCCCTATTAAATAACAATCCTGATGATTGTACTTGGCAAGATTCTTTTTCTTTTACATTTTTACATTTAAGTTTTACACATTAAATTTAATGAATGTATGTCGTGGTTTAACCGCAGCCAGCAACTAAACACCACACAGCCATTCGCTTACTCTTTCCCCCACCACTGTGATGAAGGAGAGAATCGGATGAGCAAAAGTAAGAAAACTCAGGGATTGAGATAAGAACAGTTTAATACTTGAAATAAAATATAATAATAATAATAGTAGTAGTACTAGTAAATTTTAATTAAAAGTAAAACAGAGAAAGAGGAACAAAACCCAGGGTGGGAGAAGACAGTGGGGGGATTAAGTGATGCAACCACTCACCACCTGCTGACCGATGCCCAGCCAGTCCCTGAGCAGCCATCRCTGCCCCCCAGCCAACTCCCCCCAAGCTTATATACTGAGCATGATGTCATATGGCACAGAATATCCCTTCGGCCAGTTTGGGTCAGCTATCCTGGCTATATTCCCTCCCATCTTCTTGTGCACYTCACTGGCAGAGTATGGGAAGCTCAAAAGTCCTTGTCTTAGTATAAACACTGCTTAGCAACAACTAAAACATGAGTGTGTTATCACATTATTCTCATGTTAAATCCAAAACACAGCACTATACTGGCTACTAGGAAGAAAATTAACTCTATCCCAGCTGAAACCAGGACAATGTATCAAAGGTCAGAGGCACAAAGGGAGCATTTACCACTACAGCACTATGTGAGAAAGCTGAAAAATATCAGCAATAATGAACACAGGCAAGAGACCTCTAACGACATTGTGTTATTTAAGGACATTTCTCTGCAATTGGAACTGTGTGTTTTGCTGAAAGTACAACTAAGAAAAGTCTAAAACCAGGACACATAGCATACATTGCAACTAACCCATTATTAGGGGAAATCTAGAAGGAATAATTCAAATTTCTAGAATAAAAAGCACCAGTAGCAAGCAGTAAGAGAAATAAGAAATTGCTTGTGAGTACATATCACTACACAATTCTTTTTTTTTTATTGCTTCCTAATCATGACTTCTAACATATTATGCAGTCAAAGACAAAAGAAAATTAAGTTCAGAATACTAAAATGCCATCTTTTTCCCTTGTTGCTTTCTGTGTCTTCCACCTACGATGCCAAGCACAACCACCACCAATCAACATACTCTATGCTGGTCTTTAAGAAGAGAACACCCTAAATGATTGTGTGAATCTTCTATCAATACCTTATCGATATTACAGACTCTTCCCTGCCCTGCTATGTTGTGAACACGCTGCAGAACACAGTGAGAGAGGATGGAGCACACAGGGACACACCAAGAGCTGTAATGGCAGAAAACTTTGTTTAGTCCATAAACATAGGATTGACCTTGTCTGTCTTTAGGTCAGGTAAAAGTCATGTGGCTAATTTAAGCCAGTCACTGAAGTTGACCATAACTCAATGCAGCAGTCCTTAGGACATTAAATAGCATAAGGTATAATAGTATATAGTATAAAGTAACACTAGAAATAGTTTAAATCCATAGAAACACATGTTTAACAAAGCCAAAATAAAACTTATACCCCAACAAGGCTTTAGACGTGATAGGCAATAAGACGTTTGAAAAATTTTTGAGAAGAGAAATTAGGAGCAAAAACTGAACTGGGTTTTCCTGTGTAGAAAGCCATAAACAGACTGCAAGGCTGACTGGATGCTCCTAACAGATATACTTATGTCATTATATGGATTAGGATAACCTGGTGTTGGTAATAGCCATTAGTTTTATTTAAACAACTCTATATTAGAAATAAGAAGAATAAAAGAAGTGCTTTGCTCTGCAGTACCATTTCTTTTGCACTGATGTTATGTCTGTACAAACCTCCCCATCTGCAGATGCCCCATGACTTTCCCTGACAAATCAGGCTTTGCGTTAAGAAAGCAGAAGTAAGAAGAGATTAATTAGGTGAGACGAGCCATAAATGAACAAGGTAACTAATTTCCAGTTAACACCCCTCTAGCAGATTACTAAATTACTCCTGAAATTGTTTTTGAACAATGGGCTTCCAATAGCCACTCTTGTAAACTCAGACTCTTCCTGGTAATAGCAAATAAAACAGATCTAATCCTCAGACTGTAATGTCTGAGGCCAAACATCTCTTGATTCTCCTTAGAGCCAATTCTTTCTTTCTTCCTCACAGAACAGTCAATGATTTCCTCCCTCATCAACTCCCACTCTTCCAAAATACTTCTTCCCATCATAAAGCAAGTTCTGATTTTTTAAAACCTAACTTCTAACACTGGAACAACTGCAAAGAGCATAGTGGCAGGAAGTGACAAAGGTAAGCCCATCATTTCTGAAACCCTCAGGACTTAGAAAGGAAACAGCTTTGTTCGTTAAAAATATTTCACATTTGAAACCACTGAAATAAGACAACAGTAAAAATGCCCACCTGAGATACTTAGAAATTATATCTACCCCCAAAAAAGCATGTATCTATTGCTATCTGAGAGTGACATCATCATATCTTTAACCATGCTTGATTGTAATCTATGCRTGTGAAAAACTCTTAACGGGTTTGAAAGCAGCAAATTAAGAAGATACAAAAAAGAGGATTAATACACAAAGCATCCTGGACACTGACTGTGACTTCATTCAGTCTGAGGCACTCCAAAGGCCCTTCTTACCCAAAGTTCTTCTGAGCTATTTTTAATAGTCAAGGATAAATTGATCTCTCACGAAAAGGGTCTCTGCTAGTCAGTGGAGGCAAGGAAATCCCTGATGTGTCTCCTCCCCTCCAGCTCACATACAAGAATCTGAGGTCTTAGAAGCTGGACTGATTCAAGAGAAAGTTCTTGGTACTGATGCGAAAACATTCTGCTGAATATGTCTTTCTTAAAAAGTAAAAGCTTTTTTCTCTTTTATTTCACAAGTCACCTCTGTTCCAGTTAAGTGAAGCTAAACAGCAGTATAGAATATGTATACACCTGTGGCTAAACTGAAGTATTACTGGAAAAGCTCAAAGCCAGGAAAGTATATTGCAGTCAATGTTAAAACCTACAGGATTCTGTTAGATATTCAAGGTGACAAATTGCCCCTTACATTGCTTGCTTTGTGTTTTTGAAAAATTGATTGCATTTGCAGTCGAAGTTATTCTCAGAATTATACTGCGAAAGATGTAGAAGTGCTTGCTTATTATTATGAATGAGTTTAATATTCAACAGATTATTATTTCCCATTTTCTCTGTGCTATTGCCTGTAAGTCGACTTCTTTTATGGAGACTTCAGAAGTCTTCAGTGACCAGCTTATCTGTAAGAATGATGTAACCTTTGAAACTGATAAAAACATAGAATGACAAGAATTTAAATAAATTTGAATGTTCTAATTAACTGCATACACAAATGGTTAGAGTTCTTTTGCAGTTCTGTCTTTTATGACTTCTCAAAAGTTGGAAAAATGCTGGCATAACAGAGCATACACAGATTGTCAGCAGTGTGTGATAAGGGCAGTGTAGCATCTATAATACACTGATGATGAACATGTACAGGATCTTCTTGTTTTCTAGGCAGAAGRTTTTCTGAACAGGCAGGATGCTCTGGATCAGAAGTTGCCATTTCGTGCTTCAGCTCTATGGCAAACATTTTGCAGGGAAGCAGCTGTCTTTTTTCTTTCTCAGAGGAGGCTGATACAAAACAAAAAGCACACAAGCATCTCTGTCTATGGTTGTTTCCCAGTTGGCAGGCAAGTTTATCACTTCAGTAACTGGATCCAAGTGGTTGCTCCCCTTCTGTCTCAGATGATAGTGTCACTTCTCTTGCTGATCAGCRTTCAGTGTTTCAAATGGAAAGAGTTAAATCCTTCCTAAAGGCATCTGTTTAGGGATAATTTTTTTTTTTCCCTGAGGATGACCTCTTTAAATTTGCAGTGACTCACGGAATATCTGATAAGCACCCAAGCAGTTCTTTTATGCTTTTAAAAATATTACCACCTCTTCTTGTRTCTCTGCAGATAGGAGTGTGGTTGCTGGACCTGGCTCTGTTTGTCTTAAAGCCTGGATCTTCCTACACTTCCTTCCTATCTACACTTAAACAGTTTCCAGTGCTGAACTAGTCCTCTGTAACTAATACATGAACTAAATCACCTTTCTTATCCACTCAGACACTTGCTTCTTTTTGGCATGATTTGATATTAAAGAGGGTCCTTAGGCTATCCCAGTGGAAAAAATTTGCCATGAGACAGATTTTCCCAATAAAGAAGATGATGCTACATGTGCAAAGCACCAAACTGTGTCACTGCCTATCAAAAGGTAATAGCTGAGGAGGGATGGGAATGAGAGAAATCAGATTAAAGAATTTTTTTCTGGGTTTTTTTTTTTTTTTTGTCCCTTTAGTGCATGACTGCAGTGTAGCTGCACGATTGCACTTCATAGACAGMGTGAAAGTCTGACTTTCTAATGCGTCATTAATTTGACAGAATCTGACTCAAGATTTGACCATGTACTTCTAGGCTGTTCCGAAGTATGGTGAAAATCTGGTTGAAAAAAATCTCACAAGGAAGAGACAGCTTCTCCTTTGCATCCTGCTTTTCCCCTACTGTTCAGTTTCCTCTAAGATCTCATTTTTTACTTTGGTGTTCCTCTCCTCTGACCTTTCTGCCCTTCAGCAATCCAGGTTTCCTCTAAAGCTCTTGACATCTATTGAAATGGCCCATTCACAGCCACTCTGAAAATTGCCATTTAGCAAGGAATAATGTGAAAAGTTCTAGTATGCCTCATACAGAGAGCTAACGAGCCCCTAATTAGGTGTGAGGAATGATCTGAGGGCATGGGTCTGGATAGGATTTCACCACACAGTGAAAGAAGTGCCTCTTCAGCTACATGTGCCTCTTCTATGACTCCACTGGGAACTCTCTATCTATTCCAGGAAAGCATGATTTGGCCTTTTCTCTTTAGTAAGTTAAAGGCAAACATCACGTAGCCATGAAAGGACATGCCCATCCGCCTCTGAGGGTGTGCTTCTGGTCATCATGCTTCTGATCAGGCAATGAGATCTGATCATCTATCACCAGTCAGTCTGAAAAACTATGCATTCTCAAACTTACAGAGTAATATTCATGTTTTTAATAGAACCTTCATACTTTTAAGCACCTAAACGAGTGAACATATACCCTTTCTCCCCATACCACTACAGTACAACGTGAAGAGCAGCTGTGTACCCAGGATAGAAATCCAGGTGCCACTTCTGTGCATCAGTGTTTGTTATACAGGCACCCAAAGGTCTAGGAAGGACCCAGCCTTCTAATTCAAACAGGACATGGCAAATTGTTCCTCCTACACAGAAAAAAACCCTGTCCCASAGTCTCTCATGCTCTGGGCCCTGTTCCCTAAGCTCCTTCCTCTTTCACCACKTCTGCCGTGCAGGTGTGGATTACAGGCAGGGAGAGAGTCCTTCTGTGAATTAGGGCGTTGGTCCATGGTCCAAGCCCTTGTTCAGTCCACCTTTCTCCCACGCAATTAATGCCAGTCTTCCAACCATACACACTACTGCAGGATTTCTGCCCTTTGTGGAACTTGACAGACTTCACAATARCCGCCAAAGGGCTAGAGGCCCACGCTACTGCAGGTTAGAGCTGTTCCTGGTGTCAGAAAGGTTTTTTTTATAGCCATCTTCAGTGYCCTGGGATGGATGGGGGAAAGGAGAGTGATATCTACCATCCCAGATCCCCATCAGTCACGTATCTTAGCATATCTCCTCCTGTCTCAGCATATCTGAATGTTGGCAGTGCAACACAACTAAAATGAACTGAGAATGTGCCAACAAATACCAGCTCCACACCAGCCTTGGCATTACAGCCAGACTCTCAGACCCAGTGTGGTCCCAGCATTTGAACTATGGACCTGGAGGAGATAAATTCATGTAGGAACTGTACATATTCATCATGTCATCCTATCTGGAAGTTCAGTTTCCACTACCTGTTCTACAGAAGTAGTCACCAAAAATGGGGGAGGCTGGGGGCACAGTTAGTGCCCCTGAGCCCTTTGGCTACCAACTAGAAGCGCAAGATATTGGTATACTGTAGAGACTGAAATACCTCTACTGTTATTCTACAGGCTGGGGGCAGAGATTCACTCTGCCATCACTTTGCACAGGGCTTCTCTATGCATAGCCCTCTCTACTCCTGCCATGAATGGGAAGCAAAATCCAGCCCTAAGTGCTTTTTCTGAGGATAAAAGGCATCTGAGGGGATGTAGAAAGACTGAAGAGCTCAAGAAAGCCTTGTTAATTAATTCTGAGCCATAAAACAAAGAAAAGAGCAAAAACAAGTTCTAAGAATGAGGTACAGCCTCAACGTTTCTCATGCTTGATGCAATATCAGGAGCAGATTTATCTTAGGAAATTTAAAATAGTATTTCCAAAACCATTCTTCACTTATTGAGGATTAATTTGTTTCCACCAGAGCTGACTAACTGCTGACATTCAAGCTCTTCAGAAGTTTTCAGAAGAAGAGCCATGAGTCAAAGGATGCATGCAATCTCAGTGACTCCTGCCAACAGCTTTAAAATTTGAAAAAGATAAGAAGATGTCTTAGGATACAGAAAAAAAAAAAATGTCTTACGGATTTTTGTTGCTCATTTCTGGTATCTGACACACATCGTCTGTTGCCTGTGTAAATTATCTAGGTAAGTACTTGGTTTCTTAGTACCACATACATGAGAATTTTTGTCCTAGTAATAGAGAATAGGACTTGGACCTCTTAGATGTTAGCAAGGTAAAACATAGTCTTTATCCACAAGAAGATGGGCTGTGATTTTTCCCCATGAAAAATGTAGGATTAAAAATAATATTACCTTGTGTTTAATGAAATGTTTTTTAGAATGTGGGAGGGGAGAGGGCTTACATCGAAAASTGTAAAAATAAGACCTTCGGCAACTAATACAGGAAAGAATACAGAGATAAAAATTAACTGCAGAAAAAATAAAAAATAAAAAAGAGGAAACACTACAAGAAATAATTGTAGGTCTTAAGTAAAGATGGATGGAAGGACATGTACTGAGATAGCTATAACACTTTACTGCYTCAGACTTTTACTCAATGAGCCTTGACAAGTACAAAGCTATGAAAGTAAAGTCTTATGAAGTATGTTTGAAGAGAAAGAAAATATTAATTTTCACTGCACCTTAAGGAAAATACTGCTGACATCACTCCACAGGCCTCTATGAGAGGGTCACGCCACCATTTTGTCACTATTCCAGAAAAAAAACATAGCTCCAGATGCTTTTGTTTTCTGTTTCCATAAGAACATGTACTTCCCAGTGACTTCACTTTAATAATACATGATGGGAAACCTGAGCAAATAATTTCTGTGAAATCTTCAATTTGACAGTCTGTGTGTACTTTATTTCCACAGTGCAAGATGCTCAGGAAGCCACATACAATTTTCTTCAGCCTCCACGTCATTATATGCAGTAAATAGAAGAATGTAAAAAAATAGTAAACAATAAGAAACAATGTTCAACATTGAGCAAAAAAAGGGAGAATGAAAGACGGTTGAGCTGAAACCTCCCGCCAGCTTCCAGACAATCCTGTCTTTCTCATTTAGTCAGACTACAAAGTGCAGCCCTCTTCGAAATGCTCTACAGGAATAAATGGACAATTTGAGTTGGGTTGAAGTCAGTGGTATTCATCAAATAGTTTGGTCCATCTGTCTCCTGAAGCTTTGTATTCAAATAATATTCCCACTGCTGGATATCAATCCCACTATAGGTTAGTTTTTTAAATCAACTAGTTAGGCATGCTACATAAGAGACAGGTGTTACTGTCAGCCTCTAAATACACAACACTGGTTAAAAAACCTAAAAATAATATTTTAAACATCTAGTTGCTCTCTCTTCTGAGCGCTTCAGTTTTTGCACTTGCTTCATGAGTCTAATTTTTTTTTTTTGTGCAATCATGAGCACTCAACATTATTTTTCTTTTTGAGCTGACAGCTAATGTTCTCATGTAGATCAGCTTACTGCTGCTGCTTGGACTTTCAGTCTGAAAGCCCATCAAAAGGCAAAAATCTTGCAATAGAAGCATGGAGTCATCAGTACCCTATGAAACATGAAAATCAATTCCRCACAGTGGGCTTGTCTAGCCAGTCCCAGGCAACACACTTTTACTCAGAGAAGAAAGTCAGACAATTACATTTAAAGCAGAATATTTAGGAGGACATTCTCAGGAAGCAATCTCTAACACACTAGAGGATATACTAACAGTCTAGACATATCTTTTGCCACAAAGAAACATCGCTTCATGCTGTTGAAAGTGTGTACACAGAAATCACAAGGAGGAACTGAACATTTAATTAAAGCAGAAATGTCAACATGAAGAAAAAAGTGGCAGCAGGAATGAGGAGATTAAAACATACCCCTGTTTTTCATCCACAGCTTTCAGTGTTTAATGAATTCAATAAACACTTTAGATAACGGGGCACTGTTAACTAGCTTAGCAGGCTTTCTAGCATGTGTTCGAGATCAGGAGACCTCGTTCCTCTTGTTTATTGACAGAAATCTAAGGCACAGCAGGATTTTGGACTAGGTCCTTCTTATTACATGCTACTTGTAATAACGTGATTCCTCCACACCAAGGYCTAACCTCCACTGTTCTAGGTTCTGTGTATTCACATAGAGAGATAGCCCACGTCCTGAAGAGTCTATTCTCTAAATAGATTAATTAAAGACACTATTATTATTAATCAATTTCACAGATGAGGAATTTAAGCAGATGAGGAATTTCAGCAGGGAAATTAAGGGACATGACAAAGGCCAAATGGAAAAATCCATGATTGAGCCCAAATATATTGAATCTGGGGCCTTCAATACGAGCTCATTCTTTGTGGCTTTATGTTGGTAAGGGCTCTGCTGCCAGTAGATAGCTTCCATACAGGGCAAATTAAGATTTATTTTCAGTGCTGTAGACAGAAAGGAAAACCACAATGAAAGAAAGAAAAAAATATTCTTCTCTATAGAGGGATCACAGGTCATACTCATTAAGATCTGCTGTCTTGAACCAGCTCCTGGCAATTTTCTCACTCTTTTTGGCACAGAGACAAGTATACTCAACAAAGATGTTATAGACAGTAAACAGGATTGTATTTCTTATAATCACACCACTACATGCACAGCTGCTTTACATATGTACATGCTGTGTGTGAATTCCCAAAGGAGTGAACAGGGTATTTATGAAAATTAATAGAAGAATTATGTTTCTCTTACAAACAGCCTGCCTCTTGAATGCTTACTAAAACATCATATGCACATAAATCATGTATCTCCATTAATTTAGATTTATAGTCAACGTTAGTAGCCACCCTTCCAAATAGCTATAGGCACTCACATATTATGAGCAATCTGTAGTGTTAGAATAGTAACAACAAAATAACAAAAGCCTACATATTYTATTTAAATGCATTTATCATTGAGAAAAATAAACATTCAATACTGTATAGAACTCCCAGCCCAGGAATATCAAGTATCCAACCCAAAAGAAATGCTTGCAGCGAAAACCTTACCATACACTTCTCATTTAAAACAGAGGTCTTCAGGTAAAATGGATGAAGTCTGTGGGACAGACAGAATCTGTCAAGTAGATTATTTGAAACRTTATGGGTTAAAACTGAGACCCTGAACTGGACTGAAAAGCAAGGAGCAGCCTAGTCTGACCATATCCTGAAGACGAAATCCTGTCTCAGGAAATCAGTCTCGGTTTTTGTCACTGTCAGCTGTAAACAGTATCAAAGTGAACCCACCCATTGCAATGACATCACTAATGAGCCAGTCTTCAAAACTATAGCAAAGATGCAAATCTTGAATAAAATGGCTGTGGTATTCGTTCCAGTTACATGTTAAAAGATGTGGTTTTAGCTGAAGTAACTTCTTGGTTATCTAACAGTAACTCTGATTCTCCATGACAGAATTGTGTTTGAATAGTCTGTAAGCAGAAGATTTTACAATGAGGAAAGAGAGATCTTGCTGGAAATCTTCAGGAATAAAATAATGCCTTGTATTCTGAAGAATGTTATTGTTCAGTACGACAAGAAATACTGTTTCTAATTGTCTCACAATGTCCCTAAAGGGGACATCTGACTGTACAACCAGGGCAGCTACCATAATTCRTACCTCTTCCTCAGACTGCATTTGCCCTGCCCTGCTTCAGGAAAAGATAACTTTCCACCTTGAAGCATTCCCARCCACCTAAGCTTATATTCCCACCATCATGTATGGGCCATTCATTCACTGGCTTCCAAAATGTCAGAGCACTTGTTTTCTAGAGCTTTTGCATTTTGACCTATACAATCATTTGTGTTTATTCTTCAAAGTTGTGACTGCAGTTCCTGGAGACATGCTCAGTCTTGCTTTAGGCTAAACCAAGCCTGTCTTAACAGTCCAATGAGAAGCCTGTGATGCACAATGAGACTCAGGCTGCTGAAAGTACCCTGTCATTGGTATCCAAAGTTGCCAACAGAAAGCTGGCTTGGATACATTTATAGAAGCTACAGCCACATCTCACAGTCTGGATGCCTCCCAGYACCAGAGAGCAACCCATTCTCTTCCTAACCCAACATTTTATCTTTACCAGATCAGCAGGATTTATTAGCCAGGCACACTTGGAAATGCTTAGTCCTGTCATGAGTATGCTACATGCTTATATCCTGGTATGCTGCACCACAGGAACATTACTAGAGGGATCGCTCAGGAGACCATAGTTTGTGTCCTCGCACAAGGGCAGGCAGGCAGTGCCAGTGGCACCCTACAGCTGCCTTCCCCTGTCCAAGCACAGACCCCCTTCTGCCCTCTTGCTGCCTCTGTTTCAGCAGCCTCGTAGCTCAGCACAGCCTTTTGTGCAGCCATAGAAGGGCCAGGGAGGTCTTCTGGCTCCTGAGTACGGGTCCCTTATTTTCTGTTATTCAAGCTATGACCCTTGAATAGGTGCCCCTGTGAACACTRAAGTCAGATGCATACCTTCAGCTTAAATCCTGCTGGTTTACATGCTCATGTAACCTCATCTAGGTGTTACRTGGAATCACACCACAAAGACCTTCTTTAGACTTTCTTTTCGATTACCTTGCAAAAATCTTTGGTTCATAGTGACTGGAGGATATCTCCATACTTGCTCTCCATTAGCACCAGGAAGTCTAACACAGCACCTGTAATTTCTGAATGTTTAGCATTACCACAAAAAGAAGCCAGAAGAATATTGTACTGGAAAGAGATGATCCGGAAAAACCTTACTGTGTTTTATATAACTTTCAACTGTTTATACAGCTCTCCCACAGTTCTTCATAAAATGGGATACTGTGTTCAACATGATGCCCATGAAAGAAACCTCACCCCAAAGAGAGGAGGTCATGCTTATCCAACTGAAGGCTTCTACTAGGRCTGATAGATGGAGTTGGTATTTGCTGAGTCAAGCTGTAGCCTTGGCAGAGCCTTTTCTTGATTCTTAAACTCAGCTTTTCCACTCCAAGAAGAATAAAGCAGCAGCATTATMCTGAATACTTAGTTTGTATAACACTGATTCAACCTCTCTGAACTGATTGTTCCCTCAACTTAAGTTTACTTTGCCATTTCCTCCTTCTTGTCTTTATTTACTGCASCGTTACTTACTTAAACTGTTTATTGGAACAACTAACACACATCAAACCCCTACTCTATCACATTACTATTTTTGTTAAATTCATAACTCTTCTCTGTGTTATTTATTTAGGACTTCTTTAACTCTTTTTTAATCCTTGACTTTGTCCAAAAATGGCTCATCTACCCAGCCTGCTAAGTATTTCCCATCCTTTACTCAACTGGATGATTTAACCCTCAATCACAGATTTAACTGCTCTCTCTCTTAAAAGGTGTATTTCTGTCTGGGTTGTGGCCATATTGACTCCTTATTAYCTGGGGGGAAAAAAAAGACTTGAAATCAAATATTTAGGAAGAAAGAACTGCAACAAGAACAGATTGATAGGAGTAGCAGACAGCTCCTTTTCTGTTCCCAGTCCTCTTCAGTTTTTAACGTTACTACAGCCACAGTTTTAGTCCCTTTTCTTTAAAGAGAAAATGGATGTGAATAAAACTCTCAATAAGACGTTTCTGGCACCTGATATCAGTCATTTTCCTTCTGAGGGTAAACATGGCAACGGTAAAACTGCCTAGCCTGTTGTCCCAACAAAAACCAATCTGTTACTCTCCTTTGTTAATAGCTTGTCACCAGCTGCCTCTTACAGGCCAAATACCAAGCAGGTCCCCAACCATCCACTCTGTTAGCGCACATAACACTTGCACTTCCAAATGGTAATTTATCTGGTGGTCATATGTGGAATTGTCTCATTTTGCCTGCACACATCTGGCTATGTACATGTAAATAAGGGAAAGAGCAATTTTGACAATACAAAATCAGAAATAACTCTGAAGAATGATCGCTAGTAATTCAAATTGTTTCTTCCAGAGATGCAACCTCATGTTGCCTAAAATCATTGGCACAGCCTCTGTCAGGGAAGAAAGCATGTATCTCCATCCTCCCAAGGCCAGTCTTGACAACAGAAATATGCAGGTATTTAGTAATCCCTTTAGTGACTGAGCCAATTCTCTACTCTAAAGTAGCTTTATAAAACCCTAATTCTGTAATAATAAAGCCATCATAATATACTGCATTTTCTTGGAAGAAAAGAATAGAACAAATTTCAGGATTCTTAATTCCCCCATTTTGGAGCCTTACCATAAGAAAGCAGTGTGGAATAATAAGATATATGACAGATATATGCTACTGTAAAACCTTGATACTTTAGAAGAGAATTCATTGTCCAACCTATGTAAAGAAAGAAAAACTGAACTATGGATTGAAAAAGCACTAATATGTATATTTCTTATTCAGGCCCTGAAAATCTCARGTTTGGGATTAAAGGTCATATCCAAGACATAAAAATCTCTAGACTTGGTAGGACTCAGGTGTCTAGTACCATCTTAGACACACAGAGGAATGCCACCAAGCCTCAAGCTGCCTCTCCAACCCCAAGCAGGTGCCCAAAGGTGTCTAGCATCAGACACCTGTGATTAGGTAGCTGACTTCCCTGCTTAGGAATGGAAACTTCAAATACCAGTGGGATACAGGATGCTATGATTGCTCCTCAACTCTTCTGCAAGAGGACAACTTGTTGGTGGCTGTCATCCAAAGGACTTAGAAAATGCACTCCCAAGACCTCCAGTGTGTCCAGGCGTCAAACTCCCCCAAATGACTTCTCAGGTACTGCACACAATATCATCAGTAGGTTCCTCATTCCTATTTTCATGCTGCAGCAGTAGAKCTTGAAGGGACTGGGGCAAGGATGAGCTGAAAAACTGATTCTCAGATTGAGGTATGGTACTGGAAACCTACAAATGAGGAARGGTACGTAGAAAGGCAAGACAGGTTGGGTATTTTCCCTCTGAAGGGTGGAGTACCTTGGGTACTTGTTACCCAAGGTGCTGTTTCCAGTGAAGTCAACAAAGGTTGCATCCAAGTGTGTGACTCACTACAGACCACAGTAGAATTAATGTTAAAAAAATCCTAGTGTAAGATGAAAATAAAAACTTTTCTTTCAAGACACTACCAGTACTTAGCTGAAGCAGAAATTATTGCAGAAAGCAAACGTCAACATTTTTTAACACCAAAAGGATACAAAATGAATGTTTTCACTACATTAATTTTACTCTCTTGAAGAAGAATTCAGTGCAGCATTGGAGAAGGATATTCTCCAGCCAGTAGAATTTGCTACTATTTATAGCATTGCAGTTTTATATTTCAGTTTGATCACAAACACCTTTTCCAGCCACTGCTGGAGGCTAAGAAATGACTCAAAGGAAATTTTTGAAGCTGATCCTTTGCAGGCTGTCAGTGCACACTGTAATGTTTTGAAAAGTGCATGTGTGAGCACAAATGGACATGTGGTTGTGGGTGTGAGTATCATTCCTTGCAAAGCCTCTCTACTCTTCCAAAGCTATCTGACAAAGGACAGGCACTCTTAATAATAACTCTTGTTGCCAACATCATTTTACACCTCTTCTATTTCAGGGTATGTACAACGTRTTGCTATTACACTACTTGATGGATTTCAGAGTGGTTCCACTTTGGAAAAGAGGCAAAAGAAACAAAATCATTCTACTACTTTCACTTGGCTGCCAGAGGATATTTTGAGACATTTTGTAACCAGATAGTCTGAGAGGTTTCAATGAGAGSAAAAAAGAAAATAGATCTTCAATGAAATGTAAGGGTTGAAATATCATTCAGGGTACTTTTGTACATCAGCTGAGCTCATATGCACGGGTGACTGAAAAAAGCCATTAAAAAGGTGGGCCTCAACTGCATTATGAAGTCTGTATATTTTTGAAGATAATAACAGGATTTTCACTGTGGTTTCAATTCTCTCCAGCTGGGTAATTTGTGTTCCACACTTTCAAGGCACCCACCAGCTAAATAGATATAACTTCTGGGTTTTAATGCATCTCAGAACACAATTGCATCCATCACAGTTCATGTGCTAGAAAGCAGGAGAAAAATATTTTCATTTGACAAATTAGGCACTGCCTCCTCAAAACAATCTAATATTTATAGTCATTCTGACAGACTAATGAATAGATAGACACATTTGCATAGAAGGACAAGTACTAGTTTCTAGATGAAAGAACAGAGCAATGTGATAAAACATTAAAGACAGACAAATATGTCATGTAGGTTCTGATTATACCATCTGACTGTCAGAAGAGAAAGAAGTAACTTGCTAGCCACATCTTAAGCAGACAATTCAGCAATAAAAAAGGCTTTGAAAGTTTCACTAGAGCTTGAACAATTTGGATTTTTGGACTCCGTTGGTACTAGTTATATTTTGTTGCTGTTATTAGAAAAGTACCTTTGAAATGATCACTGAAAAYTATCTGTATGTCCTCAAGAAATCCAGCATCCCTAGGTGAGGTCAATACACACCTTAATTTTAAACAGTAGCAAAGAAGGATATCCAATATCTTATCTTTGCTACGATATTATTATGTAGGAGAAATCTGACCTTATTGTTATTCAACAGGCTCATTATTCCACCCCCTCTCATGCACATTWGTACTGTCATCATCAACAGGAAAACTGATATAATGAAAACTGTAAGAAGAGATCATTTAACTAAAGATCTGTCATCTAATCAGTAGCAAATAAATAATGGAATATTTAAAAGTCTGGTAGGGTACTGTGGGTATTAAGGCATCAGTATGTTTATGTGAAAGGTGAGCTAGAGCAACTTTTTTATTGGTAGCTCTTTTTACGAGCTCTAACAAAATACAACAAAGTGAAAATAACTTCATAAAGAATATGTCTATAAGATGCCTTGGAGACCCTGTCTGTGAATAAACACACTTGCTAGGAAGGATGTAGAGATAGTAGCTTAGGTATTTGGTCTGCAGGGATCCTGAAAGGTTTTGATTAGCACCATAAATAGGAGTTTCTGTCATAGATGTTATTAAGCTGTTTGAGGATTTTAAGGAACCTTGTTTATCAAAGACAGAAATCACAGCTTTATAGAAATGGCTAGCCAATGTTAGGACAGAGATAAAAATGTAACATGAAAGKGTCTTTGAAGACTGTTCTGCAACACTTACTTGCACTGAGTTGCACTTTTTCTTTCAAGGAGGTCACAGTGGGACAAACTTCATATGAGAACAGTTGTAGAAATATGCTTAATAACACCAGAAAATATAACAGGTGCTTCCCTTTTGGCTTAGGGCAACCGGCTTGAGTTTCCTACAAAGTGGAGAGAATGAACTAGRAGGGTAGCTACCCAGATGATGCACTGAGACATTATTCCTTCTACTTAATTTCTGCTGGGGGACAAAACACTAGACTAAAGCTGGTGCTTAGTTTTCAGCATGTAAGTAAGGAGTCCCCAAGGAGAAAACAGAACTATTCCCTCAAGCGTAGCATTTCTTAAACACTTTGCCAAACGCAGGGGGCTGTGGAGGTAGAGATGRAGAGCGTGACAGCAGTGACTGGGTTTGCTAAGGTGATTTGCCCTTACTCCTGCAGTGGAAGGGAGATATATCTGGCCCAGTCAGGTCTCAGAGTAGAACAGCACTTTAATGCAGTCCCTGTAGTAGCAGCCTTGTAATTCCTAGAATAGAAACTAATTTTATCTTAATGGCATGATAAGGGATTGCTCACATAACACACAGAATCACAAGAAAATAATATAGCAGTTATTTGCTATCTATTAGCAACACAGGTATTGCACAGGCAATGCTTTCCCCATGAGTATCTTAGGCCAGAAGAGCGTGGGACATCCCTAGGAGAGATGCGGGACCTAGCACCAGACTGCCCTTCCACAAGTYTATGGAGTAAGTGTTATGCTTAGGGACTGACCTGTGCTTTCTACATTTGTTTGCCTGAAAATCATCCTGCAGACTTGTTCTCAAAGTATCCCAAAGACTCAGTGTCTCTGGAGTTCCCTTTAGCGAAGCCCTCACTTTCCTGTACTCGTGACTGGAGAGTTTTTCTGGTCCTTGTCATGGGCTCACCACATGAACAGCCCTAGCACAACTTCCGAGTTACTGAAATAGTAAGTCTCTTTCTTATTCCTTTCCCCATAATCTTTTGCACTTCCCAGAAAAYAGTATAAACATCTCTTCAAGAACTAGTATACTAATACCCCACCTTACATTGTCTATCTAGGTATTTTCCCCATACTTTATTCTCTCTTCCTGGTTAATTTAACTCTGATCTTCCTAATATGTCCCTGAGACCTTCTGCCTCCCAAGCACAGGCCCTACCACTGGAGTTCTTTTAATTAGACCTTATCTGTTAACTCAGATAGGACTTATGGTTGAATATTCCTGAGCAGCTCAAACATCCATAGATCATAGAGGTACATTACTGGCTTCCACTTCCATTGGCTCTATAGTAGAGTTATCTTGTGAAATTAAATTTCCAGGACAAGTTGAAGCTTGAGATGAGCACCTCTGAGATGTTAGCAATTTAAAACACCAGTGAAAGAGAAGGGAAGAAAAAGGTGGCTTTGGAAGGCTGAAAAGGCACAACCTTACTGAGGGGCAGCACCCCAGGCTGGAGGTAGAAGTTTCCAGAAATATAAATTTATAGCAGCATCTTCCTGACTCACCAGGTCTTTGTAGATAATTTGCATATGACATCCAAGAATAGGAATAACCCCCACCCCTTAAATTTTAATTTTTCCAACCATGCTGTTGTTGACGTAACTTTGTAGCAAAACAGACTTTAGATCCATGTATAAATACTACACTGAATAAGTTATTGGAGTCACTGTGACTTTCAAGAGTGGAGAGCGCTGGAGATCTGAAGAGGAAGGAGGACATAATTCTAGACATAGTTCAGTTCCACTGCTATAGCTATTCATTACAAAGACACCACAGACATATTAAAGCAAAACATGACACTAGGTTATGGGTGATGGAGGTTCTGGCTTCAGCAGGGAGGATTCCTTCCAACTGCAAGAACTGAAAACTCCAAAGTTAGCCTTCCAGCTTTTATTTGATTACTTCTTTACATTTTGAAAATCCACATTTCTACACTCCTTTTCCAAATAACTTCATTGTTTTCAGCCTGATACTTATTTTAGTTTTATTACATCCTTCAAAAGATTGGTAAAGTGATCAGAAGCCCAAGCCAGAAAAAGGACATGGATACAATGAGTCTTGCTGTTCTATGGAGGGAAAAGCTGGTCTTACTCCAGGAAAAAAACCCACATTTACTTCACCTTTTGAACTGCACAAGTAGCAAAATACCATAAATGTAGAGTCTATAGAGTCTACAGTACCAGCTGTACTGCTGGTAGGAGTGTTATGGCGGCAAGCCTGTCCTTCTGCCCCTCAAAACCTCCTTAGCTCCCAGACGGTCAAGTTGCAGAACCACCTGTATCAGTCTAAACTATTGCCTGTCTGAAGTCACTCTTCCAGCCCTGTCAACTGCTCTCAATCCTCAGCTGATGTGAAGGTTATGAATAGATTTGGAGACTAACTGGATAAGCTATGAATGTTTTCCTTCTCTGTGTACTTGAGGATTTTTGCATTTTCTTTTTTGCCTCCATTTTCCCTTGAAACCCAGAGGGGGGGGAATAAAATCAGTGGAATAACAAATACGATGAAAGTTTAAATCACTTGACTTGAAATTTGACATATATACTAGCGTCTTGACAGAAGCTTCACACAATAGTACAACTCGGGATATAAACATGCCACGCATACACATGCCTTGAACACCAGCCAAAACATCGGTTGTCTTGCAGATTCAAAAACTTTTGGGAGCAATCCTGCAAATGCTGACTGAGGTCAGTAACCCTAACACACCTACCTACTCACAGAGGGCAGTTTGTAATTCAGCTGAGAATCGGTAGGTGAGCAGTTATGGGATTGGCCCGAGTTTTTAGTTACCCACTATAGATACGCCTTTGAATCCTGAGAGCTGTTTGGCTGTAGTCTCAAAGCACCCCAGTTGGGTAGGGCCTTTTGGGTCTGCCTGGACCTTATTTTGGATTCGGGTCTTTGCCTGCTCAGGTGACGTGGGCACGGCCCACACATGCAGCGCTGCATGCAGGCATGAGGTGTGCCTCCAGGCACTTGCCTTCTGCTCACACAGGTGCAGCAACATCTTCTCCAAGACAAGGGCAGGAGGCCAAGGTGGGCTGAGCCTGGGGCAACCCCCTCTCTCACCCCACGTTGGGGACAGGGGTGGTCCTTAAGGAATTGTCATCTTCCCTTAGGCCTACAGGTAGGGTCTCCTGGATCACCATCTTTGTGATCATGGCAGTGTTCTGGGGGAAAAACCTAGCTTCCATGCATGTGGCTTAGTACACCCTTTCATCAAAATCTCTAAATCCTCAAGACAAACTGGGTGATGGTAAGTGATAGCAAGTGAAACGATTCCTCTAGCACAGGGTGAAAGCATGGTTGTTACACTCCCGAGATGATCATCTCATATTCCATCTCAGACAGAATGGGTTTGAGACCACGGTCAAATGCTATGTTCTGATTATAAATGCATAGGCAACRACTAGCCTAGTAATTAGCCTTTTCATAGCTTCAATTATATATCTAGCATATAAGGTTGAGCTTGTGAACATGCTGTGTTCAGTCTGTACTTGGGTACAGATTTCTAGGAGGAACCCCAAGTGCAAAAGTTAAGCCTGCAAGGCTACATGTCACCAGGTGCTATTCCAATAATGCTGCTGACCCTGAGAATTCATCATCTTTGACAATACAAAATGCATACAAACTGTAAGGTCCAAGAAAAAAATCTGCATTTTTATTTCTATAAAAATATCCAGCAACTGTGCATATATTTTTAAAAAACCAAATACTTCAAGGGTTTAAATTCACATCTTTGCAAGTAGGTTGGCAAAAAGCAAGAAAGTATCTACCTTGTTTTTTTTGTTCAAAACACAAATCTCTCAAATCAGGCTCTTCTGTTTCTACATACAACTCTTTGTTTGAACAAAGGCAGGTTAACTCATCCTGATAACTAATTCAAAGACCTGCTATTATCACATACATAAAGCACTCCAAAGCTAAATGAACTGTCATTCTGGAGCAAATACTCCCATTGCTTACATGTACATGGTACCCAATTCTGTCCTCAAGGGGAGCTGGCAGATCACAAGGATATTTTATGCCACTTTATTAAATTCTGAAGAAAACAAGTTTGCAAAGTGTTCTTTCCCTTGTATGAAATAACATAATCTCAAGYAAAGATGAGACAGGCATCTTACCCTTCTTTGCTTCCCTTAAGCTAATTTTAGCATTTTTTTATATAAATTCATTGTGGATTAAGGATTATGACCACTGCCTTTCATGGGGCAGCTCAGTTCCTGGCAGATCTGTTCCTAGATCTAGACATATTTGGTGAACTGACCTGGTTATTGTAAACTTTCCCCTGACTTTTGCATATTTTGCATGAATTCTTACTACTTAGGATTTCTGTTGCTCTTTGCAGCTTAAATAAGTTGCACTGGAAACTCATGAGACTATGTATGTTCCCATTTGATTTCAAGCCAGCAAGCAAGAACAAAAAGACTCCGTTATGAGCAGCATATTATACAGTTATGYATCTATTACTCCATATGGACAAAAATAACACACACACATTTATGGAGAGATACTGGTGATGCTTAATAATGATGCAGCCAACTGACACCCAACCTGACTGCCTCCCTTGGTCTTATTAGAATTTGAAAAYAACAACAAGGCAGACTGAAGCAAACTCTGTGGATATTTTAGGTATTTTAAATYATTGTTTAACAAAAAAAGTTAAGCTTTATTGGCTGGCTAGAATCAATGTTTGGAATGTCTGGGTTCATTTTCCAGGTTGTATGCTTGCTTTCAACCCCTATAGGAGCCAAATTAATATGACAGATGGAATTGGTGGTGAAAAAAGTAAGGATTCACAGGCAATCTGTCAGAAATAAAAGACATTTCAAGAGAAAGTCAACCCATCATTACAGCAGAAAGCAGGAGACAAAAAAAAAAAAGGGGGGGGGGACACGTCCATGACAGGGCTGTGAACAGGAAATTTGGTGGAGAATAAGAGGAAATTACATTGGTTTCTACAATAGGAGCACAAGAGAATAACTTTCACACTTATTTCTTGATGCTATTGTTAAACGCATTAAAGGTAGCTGTACAGACAATTACTAAGAATCCAACCCAGAATGCAGACAGATCAGCCAAGCTGACTGCTACAGACTCTTGTTAGTTTGCGTAGAACTGCTTGTGAAAAGGGAAAGTCAAAGCTATCCAAACATGGCTCTATCTTAGCATGGTGTTTGCAAAAATTGAAAACACAAAACCTCTGCATCTTGCTAGCTCTCTGCTGCTCTTAAAAAATAATTTTAAAGTACTCTTAAAGTCCCCTTGCAGTTCTAAAGATGAAAAATAAAGTGACTTTTAGTATGTTCGAAAGCACTAACGGAGACAACAGAAACAAGATGCCCACTGATAACACTGAACGACATGTACCACACATCAAAAGATGGCAGACAAATGTTAGATGACAGTAACTTCCAACATTTTTCTTTCCTTAAAATGATATATTGCTGTCTGCTCATATTCCACAGTGGCCTCGTACCAACATACACTGCTTGTTTTCCAACCTCTTTCAAATCCCGTGCATTCCAGCTAACAACATTGATACCCCCATGGACTTACTCAACAGTGCTGCATTTGCAAAATATACTTTTATTTTATTTTCCTTCTTTTCTTGCTCTTTTTTTTTTTTTTTTTCCCTCCCCCGGAGCCAGATACAAGAGCCTGCATTTTTACATTCTGAATGAAGAACTCAATTTCCACACTGAAACCATTTCTCAGGCTGAAGTTCTGTATTCACTTCAGTAGCTGCACTAAGTATAAAACAGGATATCAAAGTGAGAGGGTTGGTAGAGCAAGCTAAAGCAGTAAGTCTGAGTTCAGTTCACAGGGATGGTATTACAAGACTCTGACCAACCCACCCAGAAAAGCAGAATGTTCCTGCCCTGTGACCAAGACACTACAGTGAAACATTTTAGCAGGCCCCTGAGGATATTTCAGAAGGTGCATAACTGCGTCAGAGCGCACTGATGGGAGCCAGAACAGACATTGAAAACCATGGATGGTCAGAGACTCCTACCTTGATTGGGCCTCATAGGGATTTGGTTTGCAAAAATATAACACTATACTTCACCGAACAAACAATTAAGAGAAAAAAAGAAACAGRAAGTAAGGTGTGGAGCAAGGTAATTTTGTGCTTTCTCTTGCCCGAAGGCAAGATCAGCTGCATCTATGTCATCTTGACTGGTAGGATGGAGATGATGCTTTTATGAACCGGTCCATGAGAAGCTGTGCCTGTCCACAATTATTTTCTCATCCCAGAAGTAAAACACCACCTCATTTCTCATTGAAGGTATCCAACTTCAGCTTCAAAAATTAAAGGCTTACTAAATCCTTTTTCCTAATGAATAAAAGAGCAGTCTGTAGCTTGTTTTCAACTATTTTTACCTTATTTTGAATAAACCAAGAAGTTAGAGCCTCTCTAATCTCCCACTATATGACTTGTCAGGAAGACAAACATTCTTGTAGCTCTTTGAACCCTTCCTACTTTTCCAACATCCTTTCTGAAATAAGGCCACAGCTTTCCAACATCATGCTCTAATCCCACACACCAAGGTCACCTGCCCATCTTCATCCGAGTTAGCCACCTCCCTGCTGTTGCTGGCATATCTTATGATTGCAGAAAATAGACTAAGATATTTTATAGCCACAACTTTGCAAGAGGAATAGATGTTCTGCCACTATCTTTTCTTATGACACCACCTGTAAATCAAGCTCTTCCAATACATGCTACAGCTCCAGCAGAAGTAAGCAATGGGCTTGATGCTGAAATTAACTGAGAGGGGTGCATTTCTTGGTGTTTGTCAGGTCAGCCTGACCTTTCATAAAGAGGTGTGATGCTGAACTTGAGGCCAGCCCCTGAGAAAGCAATGCAGCCGTGTCACCTGGTAGTGTACTGTTGTGGCAAAATCTTCCCTTAGAAAGTCCATGGCTCAGTCAGCCACTTCACTTCTTCTCARGTGAAGAGGAAACCTCTCATTATTGTCACTTGTACAGGTTAAAGCTGAGGGGYGCAGTGGCACAGCTCTCCTGCAGATGTTGCAAGTGCTGTACCGAGTGACCCAGTGACATGGACATGTAGCAAACTGCTATGAGCAGAATGAGCAGAGGTCACCTGGGAACGGGTGGAGGAAAGGATGAGAGGCAAATGCTGCATCTCTCCCTGAGGCACAGTTTAGTGAGGCAGTGAAGCCTCTGGACCCCTGGCCCTGAGCAATATTCTCCGTAGAAATGGCATCATTCCCTTTCAAGTTTTGTGCTCACCACCTTTGCGCTTAGATGAAACATCTCTCCTTTGCCTCCCCGGTCAGGCGTTACAGTAGTTCCCTGTGAGGCAGCACTGAAGGACTCCCGGGATCAAAGGGAGGATAGGGGAAGCAGAAAATTACATCTGCCCTTTCTCTCTCTTTCCTTTCTCTCTAATTTTTTTTATCCTCCTGTACTTTCTTGTGCTCACAGTGCCTTTCATTTCACTTCCCAGTTGGATATTTCTCTTCCCCACTGCCTGACAGGAGTTCAGTCTGTTGGCCTCCAAAGTAGAGACAAAATTAAGTGCTCAAAATGCTAGGTATTATCTTGGAGTTCCTGGGACTATAGAAAATATCCGTTTTCAAAGCAGTGCTTTCAGTGAGACCCTCAGCCCTCCTCCAGGAATAGTAAATGCCTTAAAGCCTGGATACTGGGTTCATTTTCAGAGGTAATTAAAACTGATTCTCAGCTAAACTCTCTCCATGGATCTGGAGATGAATAAATGCAAAATCAAAATGAAGTATTTGTTGTGTTTGCTCACCCTTTGTGCCACTTCTGTAAAGTAGTAGAAAGAGCCTGGCCTATCCGGTACATTTTCATAGGACATAAGTAAGAATACAGCATTAATATCACCAAAAGGCCATATTACATGGGGCTTTCAGGTCTTTCTAATGTTGAAGTCAGTGACAAACACTACAGCCATATACAAAAGCCATACATAGGCCTCAGCATCGAGCCTGAAGTTAACGCGGACTATCGAGTGGCTCCTGTCTACTGTGCTGCTGCTGCTGCTACATCAGATAGGGGCAGGGGAGAGGAGGTTTGGATAATTCCTCTTCTGGCTTAAAAAAACTAATTAAGACCCTACTGCAGAATGAACTTATTTGCTAGGAATTATTTCTTATGAGTGGTGCCAAGTGTACTGTATGGCTGCTTTCCTTCATAGCTGCAGTGCTGATGCACTAAAAGAAGCAAAGGAAATTTTATACTACAAAATGAAAGAGTTGATTTTACTTTGATTTCCTTTCTTACACTGCACAGTTTCAGAATTTAAGGTTTTGGTTTCCTACAGAAACTTGGAGAATGAAAATAACACCTAGCTTATTTAAAATAATAATAATAATAATAATTAGTCTGTTTTGATCTTGTTTGAATCAAATAGGGCCAGTAGATAAACGTTTGAATATATGACTGAAATTTTGCCATCTTCATTTTTATCAGTAGCTTTCTGTCCATGTGTCTCWACACAGCTAAGACAGTGCTGACTGAGTTATTAGCAACAGAAGCACCATTCAGTGAATTTTACTTCTTTTTAAGAGTGCAAAGATGTAAACAAATTGCGTGCTCAGTTTTTTTTTTAAACAAGTTTTTGTGGGTGAATGTCTTCAGGATAAAATTCATCTCTAAGCAGAKCCTAACAGAAACCATAGACAGAACTTTAACGGTGTTTCTATATTTAGTCGGCACTGTAATACGTTCATGTGGCAACCAGCTTTATCACTATTCACAGAGTCGCGTATGTAAGTAACTCTGTGAATCCAGCACATCACGGATTAAGATTTTATAGTAAATCATTTTACTCATAATTCAGTCTGTGCCTTTAGCTACACTAGTCACCCAGGCCAAGAACACATGCAATGCTGGGTGATCCAAGTAGCTCACCAGCTTTCCACAAACTACAAAACCATAACTGCAACAAGCAATGGAGCGTGGGGCCAAGGTCCCCACGCTGGTGCCAGTGGGGCTCCTTCAAGCTGGAAGAAGATGGCTGTGGAATAGGTAATGCAGATACACAGCTTTGGAGACCTGTGCTAGCCTTGTTTCATGACATTGTACTCTGCCATACTGACACAGCTGACTGCTTGAAGACAGCTTGGGGATTTCTGACACAGTGCTGCACTGCATCATGGAGTCATGATTGTAATGTGTACTATGACTCAAAGAGGGTTGGGAGAGAATATTTGCCCTGAAATTGGACTTTCTGTGGTTATCTATGCTATATATATTAAAAACAAAAAAAACAACTTAAACTTGGCCATTTAAATGTGAAAAGCAAAAGCAAGCAAAATAAAAATATCAACACCACTAATTCCTGAAACAAATAGATTTTTTCTTAATTAGAAGTGTATATATTTGTAAATTGTTATTCATTTCAGCTCTGGAAAACACACAAATATGTTGTCATCTGCCTTAATATTAAGTGGGCTTTCTGGAGAGGTTTTGCATTCATGGTTTAATAAGAGCAGCTCTGATTTTTGTACTCACAATAGAACAGACTTTTCAGTTCTGTCAGACATGATTTAGTTACGAATTACTGGACTCCACACTGGTTATTTACAGTTGCAGCTTGAAGAAGGTGACCTTTCCCTTTCCTGGGAAATGCTCTCTTCCTGTGAGAAGTGCATGAAGAGCTGCACGCCTTAACAAATCCAGCCACATGTATGTACAAGAGAATCATCCACAGAAGACGATTTATGACCTTCTGCACTTTCTTTGACTCAGAAGTCTGCCAGGACTCGATAAAGGCATGCAATAAATATGTATTTTCCTCAGGTGTTAGTTGTACTTAATCTATACTTTCAGTTAAAATCAGATGAAGACCTTACCATTCAGTATTACTTGTATTTCCCAATGCGTAGATTTGAATCTGTGGAATCACCTGTGTTTTCCATTCATTAAAATTGTCTTTATCCTAGAGGAGCAGAATTCATCTCTCCTAACTTCAGCACTCTCAGTCTAGGCATCTAGTCTAGCCTAATCTAATCCAGTTGTTTTGMTCCCTCTGTAGTCAAAGGCCAGTGATGGAGCCCTTCAGAAGGCAAACCATCTGAGATGCCCACCTTGGGACAGGATGACTTGCCTTTGGGAGGATGCAGGATGACTGGTTAAAACCAATTGCCTAAACTCGGGAAAGATGAATCCTACCCAAAGCRTTCAGAAACACCATGGAGCCATTTATATGTCTTAAACTATTATTGACATCAACAGTCAACAATATCCAATATTCTGTGACTGCAAGGTAAAACGAAGCGACGATGAGGCAAAATGCTAACATGAGGTAAAAATGAAGTTAGGTATAAAAAAAATTGCAAACAAATATTCCTGCACCTAAGTTATTTTAAGTGACTGTTGATTTCTGAAGCCTGAAGTGAGGGTGGGAAACATTAGCTAGGCTTTCCAGGATTAAACCCCACTGCAGTTTTATGCTGTTTAGGGTTCATCCTGTTGGACATTCAAAAGCTAAATTGCTCAAGAAAAAACAACACTGATCAGCAAAAATGCACCAAAGTAATATCTCTGCAACCATGACGGCAAGCAGACATTAACACCAGACCCGCTTTGCTACCTGCTCAGATGTGGAGCATGCTTCACATGCCAACAGAGAAAAATCCACAAGTATGACAGGGCCCTTGACCACATCAGCAGGTTGAACTGCAGTTGCTTTCAGTAAGATAGCTTCTCACCAGCTTCCTGGCAGACAATCAAAACACTGTGTAAATGATGCTTTAAGGGAGAGATCTGAGGCATCCAGGAGCTGATGGGAAAAAAAAGAAAAAAAAAAAAAGTCATTTGTTCTTCAATGTGGAAGGGAGAAACCCTCTTCTGCTGGTCCACACAGCCACCACACTGCTTTATATAGAGAAATTCTATTTATATTGAACCACCCCCTGGGACTTCACAGCTATGGATAGCAGAAGACATGCTGTATTTGACCCTATTTTTCATAACTCTTGTCTTTCATAAGACAAGTGTTTATGGGATAAGATTTCGCACAATTAGTTTCAGCCTTCAGGCTACTTGTTGTTGGGTGGTTGTTTTTAAGTTTGAGCCAAACAGTGCAAAACATTTTGTTGCCTAGATATCTTTTTTCCCCTCTGAGCAGGAGCCAGATATAGCAGTAGGGGCTCTGCACTGKGAGTCAATTAACATGAGTTCTCTTCAGGAAAAAAATCTGATGGCTAACAGCAATGGTTTGGGCTTGCTGACCGAGAGTTTCTCTGTGTTTCCTCCCCCAAGTTACAAGTAATTTAGAATCCAGCAATACATGTTCCAGTTATTTTTGCAACCAAACTGTTTTTCAAGACTTACTTTCACTTGTTATAACCTGTCTCTTCACACAGCTGTAGAGATCTGGTTGGCAAAACAGGACAAAAACAAACAAGTAAACAAACAAACAAACAAACAAAAAACAGGAAAAAAAAAGCAAGGAAAAGGGAATATCCTTGAGAAGGAAGTTTATCAGTTGTACAGTTTTCAACAAAAGTTGGCCAAAATTTAAGATTCAGACAAGCATTAGTCATTTCCACATTCAGCTTCATTTTTCTACAGTTCTTCATGGCTAAGGCCTAGCTTATCCCTATGCCTGGTCTCCCTTGTGGGACTAGTCATGAATCCTTGTTTTCCTAATCATGAATAACAGTTTAGAAGTGGGTTTCATTCAAATCTCCTCCCCCACTTTGCACTTTCAATTTGATCTAAAAGTATTCTTAGTTGAAAGTGCTCTATAAAAGTCTCAATCATAGAGTGACTGGCATTATCTTAAGTGTAAGATTAAGTTGTTTGAAATTTCCTCCCCCGAGTGTCATCGTTTCCCTTTTGAAAGGGAACAGAAGCTGCATCTGTGGGAAATCCACCTTCCAAGTTGTCTTGGAGTTGTAACACCTAAAAGCTTGGATGGATGCAGTCCTGGACACATGGACACTAGATTTCATTAGAACATCAGATCAAATTGCCTCCAATTAATATTTTAAGTCTGACAAACTGGAAATTCCTTCTTAAAAAAAAAAAAATAAAAAAAAATCCCTCCCTCTCCCCCAGCCCCTGGCACCTCTAGTAATTATGTTGGGGCTTTAGATATCAGCTACAAAGCTTCAGCCATCTTGAAAACGAGCCATTTATTCAAACAGTTTTGCACATCAGAATTTTTCTAGGTCCTCATATAAATTTAGTTCTCACTCTATCACTTCTTAATTTCCTTAATAGCCTCTTATGATGGATATGCCAATGAAATTAAAGTCAAGAACTTCAGAACAGCTTCCGTTGCTATTTTTCTAAGACTCAAGAACATTTGGAGATCCTGTGATGTAGTAAAGGGTACAGCTGGTTTGTGATTGAAATGAATAATAAAAGAAATACAAACACATTTGATTTTCTGATAGCCWGATTTTTTTTTAAATTTTATAATCTAGAGATCTGATTTAAATCCTAGTCCTTGAATATTCTCCATGCTGACAAGGCAGTAGGTGTTACAGTGTACTAAGCTCTCCTGTATACCAAGCACAGGACCCAAAGAGGCAGTGTCTAAACACAGAAAGATGAGTATATGAAGAGGATGATATGCAACTGATACCTTCTTTCCCCAATTTTGGGACATGAGCCCCAACTCATGAAATTAAGAGGATCTACTTAGATTCTGTCTATCCTTTTATGCTCTCTCTTTAATAAACTTAAACTTCAGCCATTTTGGAACCTGCTAATGGTTGATTCATCTTCCACTGAAGCCAAGACAGACCCTGTCTGCACATTTGCTATAGCCATATCCTTTTGGCTGTAGGAACAACCTGGGAGGGATTTGCTGTACAGACTGACTGTGATTCTCTAACATGCAGCAGCTCTTTTGCTCCAACAAGCAAAAGAAAGGGGTAATAGAGGTGTTGAGGCTTCTCAGGCTTCAGAGAAAGAAATCTCCTTTGTACAGAAAATACCTTCTGCAGTCATCTATGATCTGGAAGGAAAACCTCCTGCTTGTATCAGAAGTGCTCAAATATATTAGTGAATTGTTTTATCAGAGATGTCTCTCTTGACCTTCGAAATTACAAATAATTGAATCTTGCAGTTCGGGAAGACAGTACCACCTCACCTACAACTGAGTGTTTTATAGCACACACCAGCTAAAAGTATTTTTAGRTCAAATTGGAAGTGCAGTGAAAGCCTGAAGCTGACCAGAATCATAATGCAATGGAAAACCTTACACAGACACCTGTTTCAAAGTAATTCCTGGCTCAATTGGCAGATCAAAGAGTGTCAGCTACCACTGATAAGCTCAGATAAGCCCCTGGAATTCTGGATGCTTTGCAGATCCCAAACCTCTTAACACGAGAGGCTCACTTATCGCAGTTTCTTTTGGATCTCCTGAAATTAACTGACAAAATTTCACAGTGTGTAAAAGAGGATAGCTTTGGAATGAGCGCTGCATTCCTTTTCTCCAGGCCAGCATGCTCCCTCTCACAGGCTCAACTCCCAGGTGCTCAGTAAAGTAAATTAAAGAGTAAATTGAATTGTTGTTGTTATTTTTATTTTCCCAAGAATTAGTGAAACAACAGCTAGAATACATACAGACACAGATAGCTAGAATGAGTGTAATTTATCTGTGAAGTAATTTCTGTGTCTCTCTCTTTCTGTCACATACGCATACACTATTTCCTTCCTGATGACAAGACTGACCAGGGTACTGATCAGCCACGTCGYCAATATTGACAATGACAAATCCCTTTCACAGCTCTGAACCTTAAATAAATTCTCCCAAGACACTGGCAGACACTCTCCTCCTTGCCCTGTCACTCATGGTGAAGGCTGAAAGGATGATTAGAAATTAAGCAGAAGTATTCTGGAATGGAAAAATCTCGCTTGATGGGGAATAAATCAAGACTATAAAGTGTATTAATTCCTTCTTTTTCCTCCTTCAGTTTTAATTAGGATTAAAATGTCTCTAGCAGATATTTTGGGATTACTTTCATTTTCTTACACTGTGTATGAGCTTATCTGTTTCACATTATCCTAAACAATACTGGAGAATTTACTACCAGAAATAAAACTGTTGGAAGGTAAATACATCCCAACAGGAAAATCCATGGCTCCCTTCATTTCCCCACGCCCTCCAGAACATGTGCATATCAAAAGTTTGTGCCAAAAAAAMCCCCTAACATCCACATCCTCTCCCACAACCTTATTTTCATTTGATTGTAATGAGTCCTGTTTCTGATGCAAAAGGCAAGGAAAAGAGATTGTAAGAAGCAGATGCTTTCTTCCTCTCAGGTGAAATCTTGGCTGGTCAGAGCTTGTTGGGGGTTTATGGATTACATTCAGCACTCCTCAGAACTAGGCACATTGCTTCTCAATGACATTTAATGCTTTCTAAATACTACAGAACAAAGAAAAAAAAATCAGGTCACCATGAAGAACCACCAAGTCCAACCTCAACCCAAAGTTCACAGTCTTTTTACTTGCACAGCCGTTCAGGTCACTCCTTTCTCCCTGCCACCCTTATGTTTTCTGTTCCTCTCCTAACAGATTCTGCTTGGCCATTGGTGCTTTTCACAGTATGTGGGTCCAGGGCACCATTTAAGACCCAAAACTTTGGGCCACAATGTTGGAGTAACAAGCAGCAGTATAGGATTCTAGCAACAAACAGGACTAAACCTGGAGGAGCTGTGGCATGAACCAGTAGCAGCCACAAGCACATCTCTGCACACAAAAGTACTCTGGCTACGATGACACAGAAGTGCTGAGCAGCAGAAAGGGAAAGGAAAAGGAAAAGCTTGGAAGCAACAGTCTATGGTTGCATAAAGGAAGAAAGGAGAATTTTATTATAAACCTGTGGGAGTGACACTTCATTTTAGATAGTCTTCACAGCTGGGTGTAACTGTCATATGCTGACAGCACCTGGAATTAATTCTGGGACAGTACAAGGCTGTAAATGACAGTAATATTTACCTTCAGGAGCTTTTAATCTGCCACAATTTTACAAAAGGTCCATGATAGGAATTGGTCTTGCACTGGACGTTGTAAGGAAGGTTGGGGCTAAGCCCCAGACTAGCCTTGCATGCTGCACGGATTGCATGCCTGACAGGGACCATGCTTGCAGTGTCCCTTCCAAAGCACAGGTGACTCCGTATACCCCAGTCAGCTAAGATGTGCTCATTCTGTCCTGTCTGACAGAGACATATGTTTAGGGGGCAGGACTCAGTCAAGGGGTGGAAGTTACATTGAGGCAAGTAGGTCCTTTCACAGGAATGTCGCTGGTGGATTTCAGCGGGATCAATGTCTAGAGGCAGGTAGTGTAGTGATGGCCATAAAGCAGCATAGGCAGAGGCAACTCTTTGGTCCTCTCAAAGACAGAGAGGGCTCCGAAGATGTTTGAGACACCTTCATGCTTGAGGGTACTCAATAAACTTGTTCGGCAAGATGAGGCCAAGCACAACAGGTTTATAGTATCTGACGATGTGCTTTGATGCAAGATACTAAACCAAATGGAAAAAMTAGTTTACCCTAATGTGACAAGTTCCGTGTTTCTCTAGATTTATCATTTTAATAAGCAAGATTAACTTTTCAGAGCATGTTGTCCAGAATTTGTCATGATCACTGATGATGCTTCTGTTGATTTCATAACAAATTTTGCATTTAAAAACCATTTTATAATCTCTTGTGCCAACTCTGGAGCTACAGCTAATCTTTGGGCAGCTGCAGCCTCAAGAACTGAGGCTAGTTTCCCCAAAGGAAATCATCCAACTGAGCTATTTTGAAAATATTTCTCCACATTTGTGGGCAAACCAGATCTGCTGGTTGGATTGTCTCTATGMAGCAAACCAGTTTCCTGAAGCTCAGGTTGGTCCAAGCCTTTCTGCGAGGGACATCTTAGAACAAACAGAAGGAAAGAGGAAGGGAAGATTCAGTGTTTATCTTTCCAGGTAAGGAGTAGAAACTTTTTAATTGATAAACTTCCATTACAAGAACACACCATATATCCTAGTACTGTTGGATATTAAAGTCCATTTTTTTATGCAGTAAGATTTTGCTCCCTGACAATCACAGTACTTTTTTTTTCTACATTAAAAGAGTTTGCAACTGCAGAAATCCATTTTAAGAATATTGCACAAGACTCAAAAGGTGGAGACTGAAGAGGGAAGAGGAGACTGTGAGACAGTGGAAGAAGGTCTCTGAATTGGGAGAGAGTAGAATCTAGCCACTGCGAAAACATTAGTAATAATATTTGTACAGCAGAGTTGAATTCCCTTGGACATCCTCTTAATTGTAAATTAACCTGTTAAGCAGGAATTTAGATGATGCACTGCTGATCTCATTTGCCCTGAAAAATCCCAATACAACTATATAACAACTCTTTGGTTGCTCACTATAGCTGATGCTGGCAAATGCTCAAGCACTGAAAAACCCAAACAAGATGCTTTTTGATCTCTCAACCCATGTGTTCACCACAAGTGTTTAACTGTGATATGTTCCCAGTAAAAATCTTAACCTAAATGCTAGCAGGAGAGGTCTGTTTGGAAGCTTCCAGCACATTGGCTGCTTTCCTCAGGATAGAAAATTTACAGTTGTGAACATGTGGCCCGTACTACTTARAAATATCAAAGTGATTACATCAGCAGCAGGAGATGTCTGTTTTCCATGTTGAGCTCTGTTGTCCGTAGGTCCTCCTCCTAACCAATGAGGGCATCACAAACAAGACATTTGCTGTGGAAATCAAACACAGACCTGGAGGAAAGCAACTTGCCAACAGGCTGCTGAATAGAGGAGCTGTTGAACAAAGACTCTCAAGAAATATCTGCCGTCAAGCCACGGATCCCCAGTGGCACATCTCTGCTACAGCTGTTTACATCCTGTGTTTTTGCAAGGCCAGACACAGGAAAGTTAAATCAATTTGACGTGAAGTTCTTCTTTAGTCTAGGATCACACTTTACTTACCTTAAAATGAAAAAAGCTAGTAATCATATGTTAGGATGTTTTTAATCTATTGTTCTTGGTATGTTTTAACAGAAGTGTGAAGCTGTTCTCTATAAACAGAGAACAAACCATAATTCAGAGAGGTCAAGACTTAAATGTCCAATGGCTCCAGGGCTTTTGGTGCCTAATGAAAGATGCTTACAACTCAACCTTTAGAGGTTTGGACAGCTGGTACTGTAGGGCATATCCAGGGAAGCACAGTCAGCCTTCCTAACCCCAGAGCATCATTCTAGTTACTCAGTCMCATTGTCTCAAAAAATTAGGTGTTATTTTTCCCTCTGCTGGCAGTCCTGACTTCTGCCTCACCAACACATTATTCACTCCAATTTCCATTGCAAATTCGTGATGGTATTGACTTTTTCTTCTTATTAGTGCAGAAAAATTAAGGTATAGCACAGACTACCTGAAATCCTTAATAGATTATTAAAGTCAGCAGGCACGCCATGGAAATTTTCAGATTACTTAGCCTCTTTTATAAAACAAAGGCTAATATATGACCCAAACAATTACAGTTTGTGAACTTTCACAGACAGCCTGAAGGCAGCTGAGAAGGTAGGACAGAGCAACAATTTGGAAAGAGCAGCAGGCAGTCAAGTACTGTCTGTCAGGATAAAGCTTCTCTTAGTTCATTAGCATCAAGAGGGAATCAGATAATTGGAATGCACTTTCACATGTGTTCAGCTTTTGAAAATGCATTTGAGCTAGAGTATTTTCTCCTAGGCATGGTATCACACTGCTAAAATAAACTTTTTTTTTTTTAGTTCTTGATCTTAGTGAGGGAGGAGGGAAACAAGGGGAGGTAAGTTTTCCCTGTAACATCAGCCCACCTGCACTGGAAACAGTCCTAAGGACCACAAAAGAGAAGTGTCTGGGTTTTCATTTACCTCTGCTCAGCATTTTCAAAATAAGGAATTAAAAAAAAAAGAAAATAAAAAGTAATCAAAAGCAACAGTGACTAGGGAAGGTCAAAGCAAGCAAATGGAGACTGGAACACAGGAGAGGGTGGGAAAAATCGTTTCAGACTTCAGTAAGCATTTCTGATGCAGTATTACAGCTTATTTAAATTAAAGCTTTTGAAGGGCTTTCTGACAAATGCACCATGTCATTTGTGTAATAGCAAAACAAAAGTTACTCTAACAAAAAAAAAAAAACAACAAAAAAAAGCAGCCTTTACAGTCACATGAAGCCAGACCTAAATAGACAAGTTCAACAATAGAGTGATTCCTTCCAAAGCAAATTAGATGTCTTTTTTATCCTCTGTTGTGCTGTTTAACTCAGGTTTAGGAAAAACAGAAAGTTGAAAGCTAGCTGATGTGCTAGTCTGGTTACAGCACAAATCTGTGGGACAAAGAACGGGTTTTTGAACTTACTCTAGAAAGGGGTGTGGGGAAAGAAAAGCTAAGCAGCAGCTCCCCCAGACAGCTAACAAGGACGAGATAGATCTTAATCCAGACAAAACCAGTGTCATGAGAAAGCACTTGCTAATTTGTTTTAGAAATCTCGTGCTGACAGACAGTGCACGTGTTGACACACACTAAACCAGATGAAGGAAACAGAGGAAGATGATATGGGGAAAATAAAAAATAAAAAAATAAAAAAGATTAATTCACACTTTTTTCTTTTTAAATAATAGATATAAAATAATACTTGAATTAATATATTGATTTTTTTTTAAATAATAAAGCATTACTGTTTCCCCCTGGGGCCACTTCTTCTTTCGCACGCTTATCCTCTTCAGAGGTGGGATTCAAGAAGCTAAAATGGAATTGCCCCAATGAAAGCTCAACACAGACTTATCTGCACCTGGAGATGGAGTTAGTCATCCAGAAAACTCACTGAATCAGTCTGTAATCCCAGACCAAAAAATCCTATTTCACTAGAAATATTTCTACTGAATTAAGCTAAACTTCTGAAAGGTCGAAGGAGATTTTATTTTTGTAAATATATATGTGTGTCACACGCACATATATACACAGCAGATGGTTTCATCTCACTGCCTCCTGTCTATGATGGGATATTTTATGGTAGTCAACGCACACAACTTCCTCAGAATATTGTATCAACGACATACTGTGATTCACACTGTCACTGACCACAGAATACTCACTGAAACTTATTTGCCACTAATTTCCCCCACAACTGGCACAATAGTTATAGACAATAAATAAATAATTAACATACACGCCTTTGACACTAATGAGCTAAAATACTATTTGCTTACCTATATGGTCTCTAACATGTAAGCAGCCAGGTCCTCTAAAAAACTAAAAAGATTGTTTTCCCARTAGCACTAACCAACCAAAATAATGATGAATTCTTCAAATTTACACAATACAAATTTTTACCATCCTCTGCCAGGTATTTCTGGATAAATAAGTCTTTATGTTTTCAGTCCAGAAAAGTCAAGGCGGTGCAGCATCATTGCATACAAATGCCTATTTATAGCACATAAAGCTGCAAATTTACATAAGTTTAGAATATCATTACAAAAGGGAGCCGTGGGACGCATCCTGCTATCAGCTACAGTGGTTTAAACCTGCAAAGGACCCAAATGGAGCTTCTCCAGATTTATGCAGGATTAACACAGGCAGAGTATGGCTCATTTTCTTGGTATCATTTCTACATGGTAGAATTAGTATAGAGGAAAAGTTTAGGCAAATGTCATGCGTAATAAATTGTATTTTTATTTCTTCCATAAAGAGAGATGCTATAAGGAAAAGAGTACATTTTATATACTGTACTAGCGTGGGTGAAATTAATAATTTAACTGAAGAGTAATTGTATAAAATAACAATAAAATACAGATGTGTGCTCAGACAAGAGTTTCAAAGGGATCCAATAGCATACTGTATGGAGACAGCTTGCTCTTACAACCCTCAAGTCCCACAGGACTTGAGGATGATTTCTGAGGGCTGTTTTTCTTAGCTTTTGTACACTCTTGTTGATAGCCTTCAGCTGGATACACATGGATTCCCACAACACCTGAAAAGGRTTGAATATCTGGAGTATATATGAACTGAAGTGGGAATCAACAGAGATAGGCTGAGCTCCCAGCTCTGCCACCAGTAGCTGTGTCATCTTGAGCAAGTCACCTCTTTTTCTGTTTCTGGTTCCCCTTACATCTTGACCATCAAGATGGTCAAGAAAATGGGTCCTTGTGACTGTGGCTCCTGGTCCTGCTGACACTCATGATTATTCATTAAGTAGTTGAAGCTTACCCTGGGTGTGCTCAGTGAAAGAGCCATAGGGATCACCAGTGAATAAGGATCTATGAGGATGCTCATGTTCATATCTGGGAAAGCTAGATGTTCATAAGGAATCTAACCGCCTAGAAATCTATGTTGCTTCTTTGTATTGTGTAGGTAGTAAGAAGAGAGGTGTGGGAAAGATTTGCTCAAGCCAARTGGAAGAGAGAGGGAGATACTAGGCATCAAGAATTTCTTTTTCAAATTCCTCATTTTCTACTGCAATAACCTGATATCCTTAATTTGTACACACGCAAATAAATTATCTTTTGCAACAGCCTGAGGTAATACCTGTTTTCTGTTAAGGAAATGTTAGAGATCTCTGGCTTTTCAGGTTTCCTTTTCTTCAAGCATGGTCATAGACAACCCCAAACCCCATTGACATACCTCCTTATTGATTGCCTCTCCTCCAAAAGGCAGCACATACAGATCTGCTTGGATGTCTTTGTACTAGACACAGGTTAACACACAACCTTTTTACTGCCTCAACTGCATTTTAAAAAAAATTGAAGGACTTCTTAAACTGGATATGTTTGCTTGATTGCTAAAGGTTGCTTTGTAATGTCACCTAGACTACATGCACTTACAGAACATATTCAAGAGTAACACTATAGTTGTGTATGATGGCAACACACACSATGTTAGATCATACACTGTATGAACAGTAAACCTAAACAATTCAATCCCAAACTCATTTAACAGTAGGCATTGACTTCCGTTTTTGGAAAATACCATCACTGGCCAATTTCTAACATCTCACAATAGCTTCAACAGTCTCAGAGTGGGATATAACTATAATCATAGAATCATAGAATCATTAAGGTTGGAAAAGACCTTTAAGATCATCGAGTCCAACCATCAACCCAGTACCCATGCCCTCTAAACCAAGTCCCGAAGCACCTCATCCACACGTTTTTTGAACACCTCCAGGGATGGTGACTCTACCACTGCCCTGGGCAGCCTGTTCCAATGCCTGACTACCCTTTCAGTGAAAAAATTTTTCCTAATATCCAATCTAAACCTCCCCTGGCGCAACTTGAGGCCATTTCCTCTCGTCCTATCACTTGTTACTTGGGAGAAGAGACCAGCACCCATCTCTCTACAGCCTCCTTTCAGATAGTTGTAGAGAGCGATAAGGTCTCCTCTCAGCCTCCTCTTCTCTAGGCTAAACAACCCCAGCTCCCTCAGCCGCTCCTCATAAGACCTGTTCTCTAGACCCTTCACATAGATGCCTGAAGCCTGGAAGGATGAGTGCTAAATGGAGGAGTGGTTTAGTTTTCAATCTTTGGACAGTTTTGATGAAGTACTAATAAAAAACGCTGTAACACAGGTTTCGCTTGCAATTCTTCTACTATGGAAATTCGCCTACTGACAGCTTTATTAAGAATATCATGAGTTTGCTTTACAACCTAGATCAACCTCAAGATGAAGGGCTTAAAAAGAGAAAGCCATTTTCTTACCCGGTTATAGATTCTATCTGATTTAGAAAATTAAAAGTGGTGAGCAATTAATCCTGAATTCTTTTGCACAGTTTCAGGAAGGAAAAAARAAGTGGTAAATTTATTATTTAAACTCAAAGCAACAAAGCAGTGCAAACAAAAAGTTCAGAAGAACTTTCATAAACAACAATTATTTTTTGGTCAAGAAGGGTCTAGAATATACATTGTGGAAAAAAATCCCTAGGAAAGTCTAGAACTGAGCAATTTTCACACTATTTAGCTTTTGTGGGTTTCTACACAATGAACAAGATAATCAAAGCCAAATATATAAAGTTATTTTTATTCTTGCACCTGGATCTCCTGAAATATCAAGACTATATTTCTCTTGTACTGCATTTCTGTTTCAACACAGTGCCTTTTGGTGAAGTTATTCTTTCATGGGGTCTCTATAACCGATTTTGTTCTGCAGTGAACATCACAATTGTTCTCTTGTTTGCCTTTGTTCTATTACTCCTAGCAAAATTTAAAAAAAATGTTTCTTTAGGAAAATAAAAAATATTACTAATAAATATTTAAAATATTAATATGCAATTATTTGATATTTCATTTTTATTATTAATCATTTACAGAGTATTGTGTTATTATTTATATAGGKTTTTTTTTAAATATATTGTAGCTTTATTCTCTTCACAGAACTTGTGCAAAAAAGAAGAAAGATACAGACATGTCTAGTTCCAGGGTAAGACAATTGAAATATATACCTCTTCGCATATTTTAAGGAATACAGATAACAATAACAAAACTTCCACATTGGCAAGTAGATTTAGCTAATGGTATTATGACTCCAGATTTATAAAATAGGATTAAAATAAACTATTATGAATTGATAGAGATATGGCTTTCTTTTTAGCTACTGTGGGGTGGTTTATTTTAGTCAACGTATGTAGTTACTGCTATGTCCTGAACCAAAATGCTCGGGAAGATCCAGTTTGCCCAAACCTGTTATACTGCTGTAGGCCACTCTGGGGACAGATSCTCACCAGGATCTCACAGGGAACCTGGGTCCAGTTGAGAAATGACATCGGCATTTCCAAAAACATCCCCAATCTGTGGGAGTGGCACTGCTGGACCTGGTAAGGGATGGCCCTCCACAAGGCACCTCACTTACATTCTTTTTGAAGTTGCTAGAACAGAGTGAAAATCCAGGGTAGATGGATTTTAATATCCAAGTAAATTTACATTTTGCTTATTGGAGGGGGGAGGGGAACACAAAACAAAACCCATACCAAAGCATTTACAGTAGTGGTGTGGGGTTTTTTGTAAGCAGGCGCACTTGAACTATGAAAAGAGATATATTCGTTGTACAGATTTATCTTTCCTATTAATGCTTCAGGGCAAACACCATATAAGTATGTTTATCATCCATTCATTAATACAGATCATTACTATAAAATGATGCAGTTGCACTCTGTTAAATCATTAGTTAGTGTTTCATCAACATTCTCTTACATGCACTTTAAATCAGGTTGTTGAAAACACTTGCAATAAATTCCTGAGCCACAAGTGGTCATAAAACCGTTTATACACACACAGCCTCTTCTACTGTTCCTGGTCCTCTAAATCATTCAGGTCATATTTCCTGAACCCTGGAAGAAATACTGGTTAGTCCTAAAGTGTGCYCAGTGGTTACATGTCATTTAAGTTTTAAAATACCCTAATCCATTATGGAGGCAACATATATTTTATTTCTAATGGGCTCAAAGTGAATCTATAAAAAGATTTAATTAATTAGAGACATCTGAATTAAAACAGATTAAAACAGTGTAGTATGAGACTGAAAGTCACTGTGGTTCACATAAACCCTGGAAAACAATATGGAAAAACTCCTTTATTTGAGACATAAATAGATAATGAGAACATTACAAAAGCTTCCCTTGTATGTTTTCAGGCTGTTGCTGAGAGTGTTTCCCAGTTAGGATAAAAAGCCAAATTTAATTAAAAGTCAGTCTAAATGTCCTGTTTACTTTTAGCTAGAAAGGTTTTGCACTATAAAGATAAATATAGTCTACCATTACCAAAACCAACTGCTTTAAAATTTATAAATGGAAGGTCAGAATAGGCAGATACACTCAGAACATCATGTTTCAGATTTATTGCTATATTTTAAGGCTATAAAAGAATGATATGGCATTCAAGCCACCCAAGACGTAATTTGCAATTCAGTACATTGTATTTTAATCAATAAATGATCATGAACAGATGAGGACATGATTTCTCATGTAACTAGCCACTGCTGGGTTCCAGGGAGCAGCTTCCCTTCATGGATGCCGAATATCATAAAAAATAAAACACAGAGAGATTTGCAGTTGGAACGTGTTATCCCACCGTTTTCAGGTGAGGCTTTGATTTGCGGGGAGGGGGGGGGAAATGTATACTGTTTCCTGATAAATTTTAACTTCCTGTCTTAGATTTATTGTAAGCTGTTGGGAAAGAAAAATAAAGCCATATTTGTTTTCTCTTACTACACTGTCAGTTTAAGTAGTGTCCCATACACAAGCTACTTCCAAACCAGTTATCAGCTCAAGGAATTACTTATTTTTTTGTGAAATAATAGTATTTGACCACTGCATGTATTTTGTGCTATACCCGTCTGTGTCTTCAAACACTTATATACCAAGAATGAGTTAGCCTTGCCTCACTGATGTTACAAAGAAATAAGGCACTTTGAGAAAGTGTGGAATGCCTGTGCATCCAGGCACAGCCTTGAATATAACATCCTTTAAATGAGAAAACACACTCCCAGAGCAAAAACTTCCCCAGGGGATACCTACAGCATCCTCCCAGAAAGTTGCTCCACTTGTTTCATTCAACCCAAATCCCCTAAAACAGATAGCTCTGCTTCTTCCGACAGTGTTGTCATGGTAGCCCCGTGCTCCCTGCCCTCCTGAAACCTACCCAGGAGGATGGGGAAGTGCTTACGCAGGTAACGTGGAGCACAGAGCGGGACACCTCAGCAGCTTTCCTCAGGCTTTGTGCGGAGGTACCCAGTGTGGCGATACCCAAGCTTGTTTCAGAGAAGATGCTGTGTGCCACCTTACTCCAGGCGATATCCGGACTGAGCCTTGGCCACCTAGCCCTCACCCACCCACCACCCAGCTCCCTGCAAGCTCCAAACCATCTCTGTGCTTCCAGCAACAGTGGGCTGAAGGGACGGCGTATCACAGAAAGAGTCCTCACTAAGGTGACGTTGGTGGCAAGACTTCAACAGAGCCTGCATTTCACCTGTGCTCATGGACAAGAAGTGGGAGGACTGAACAGGACGCAGGGCAGATGAGTAGTTACCAACAGTTATTCTCTGGGCCTCCCACGTAAAGAAGCAGCAAAGCTGCTGGAAGGAGACTCCATCTGCTCCTGGTAGGGAGCACAAACATAAATAACACCGTATGGCCGATGTTATCCAAGGCAGCTGTTAGACCTAAAAGAATCCTAATATTACAGTATTCTGCAATCTGCACATAATATTTATGCAGGAGATGATCCTAAAGAATTTCTAAATTTAGTTTTTAAGGTAATGTACACTTGAATATTTTATCTGTAAATATAAAGGGGGGAAAAGCTACTGCAGTACTTCAGAAAACAGCCCTGTTTGGTAACACTGTGTAGTAGCATTTTACCAGAATGGATCCACATATCTGTACACAGGCCGACTGATCTAAGTAGGTGGCAGAGGGCATTTCCCTCATGCACTTCAGATTCAGCCTCATCACTCAATAACCTGTTTGCACAGGTTGTTTTGGGTAGAGTGGCAAGGACTCTAAGTGATGGCTGAGAATTTAAAGTCAGCTTTGTTAATCTCCGAGCTCCTGAACCAGAGGAAAAAAACCTATAGTATGCAAATATTGTTCCCTCGGAACCACATTTACTTAGCTGCTGATGAGCAAGGAGAAAGAGTGCCATTTCTTCCTGTTATTTTTATGAAACAGCACAAATCCTGTGCTGCAATTCTTCCCATAGCTAACAGACTACAGCTCTGTCAAATGCTGGAATAATCATTTACTCCAAACACTATGAATGATCTGGGGCGGGGGGGGGGG